>LR880968.1:952493578-952516699 GCA_904067115.1 Aegilops sharonensis
AAGGGCGGTTGAATCAGATTTGGGGGGAATTTTTGGGTGGGGGGGAGGATTTTCGCGCGGTGGGCGGGGGGAGTTTGGCGCATGGTCGGTTTCTCCAAGTGCAGTCCCACATGTCAGCGAAGAGGCAAGCCGAAGCGTGTTCTGTTTGCGTGAGCCGTGTGCAGGACCGAACGTGTGTGGGGTGCAATGCGACCGCGACAGGAGTGTTGTGAGTGTACCGCCTTTTTTCCTTTTAAACTAGGTGCTTCGCCCCCTTAAAAAAACTTGTTGCTTCGCGCGATCCATCGATACTACTACTAGTAATCTGGTAATCCTGACTAAAACGGCGCGGCCTGGTCTTTTCCCGCGCGATATGCTGGGAAGGATTAGTTGGGTTTTTTAGGATGAGTAATGCTACACCTACGTAATCCCAGTTACGTAATTAACGTAATGTGAAACGTGTGAGCTGTTGATTGTAGATTGGGGGGAGGGAGGGGGCCACCACCATGAAAATCAGGGGAGGAGAGAGAGAGGCAATTTACGTTAACACTTTCGTAGGTTCCCGTAGATGTAGAAAGATGTGAAATGCGTGAATGTGTAGTGGACGTACTATTGGAGTGCCTAAGATAAATTTTGTATGTATAGACCCTATGTGTTTATTTTACTTCGCATGTTAGATTTGTCTCGGTTCAATAAAAAAGCAGAGTTGGTGATGATGGTGTGCCTATCATCCTGCAATATAGGCCGCTCGATCTATATCTAACGGATAGGAGGGAAACTATGACAATTTACCCGCACTCCTCTCCACATTTGCAGATAAGGCTTTCCCTCGTTCATCATTTTCTCCCACAAGATCTTGATCTTCCATGCAACACACGGGCATCTTGCTAGTACTCCTACAATATACTACTCCCTCCGTTCCACAATGTAGCGCATATAGATTTTTCTAGAAGTCAAACTTTATAAACTTTGACCAAGTTTGTAGAGAAAATCATATACATCTAGAATACCAAATACATGTGCTTATATACATCACAAGACAAACTTTCATATTATATACATTTGATATTGTAGATATAAATAGTTTTCTTTATAAACTTGGTCAAAGTTTATAAAGTTTGACTTTGTAGAAAATCTATATGCGCTACATTATGGAATGGAGGGAGTATATTATTGTGAAAGTTCATATACACCGGCCGAGATTAATGCAAACACGGCAGATTTTCATTATATTTTGAACTTTTATAGGACAGAAAAATAAAAGAAACCCGACCCTAAACCTATTCTACGGCAGCGACCGACGTCCTCCATCTGCGATCTCTATGTACGGGGGCGGGGTTCAAGACCCGTGAAGTGAAGATGCGGTCTCCGGCGAGGAAGAGTAGAACACGACATACGGACCGGCCAGTTGGCACACCATGCCCTGCCGCCTCCCATGCCCTACTCGTCCTCGGAGAAGTCCCCGACCTCGGCGGTGCCGGACGTTGGACGGCGGAAAGTAGGACGCGTGGCTGACGGTGCTCCCGTCGTCGGCCGCCAGCGTGGCCACTGCTTGTGCGGTCACGTCCGCGTCCGGCTACGCCGCTATTGCATCGCGACAGGCGACTTGAGCGAGGGCGCCGACCTCGAGCTTCATCCCCGAAGAAAAGCTCTCCCGCAGAGCATTCACACTTGCGGTCATGGCGGATGTGGTGCCAGGTAGGAGGATGATGCGCTATGGTGTGGAGGTTAGCTGCGCGTTGCTGCTTTAAGTAGCGCATTCCGGTGAGGCCAAGCGTCCGGGTGCGTCATTAAGTCGCCGGAGTTGGTTCCTCGGGCACCGAGCCTCTTAACGACGACATACGAACGGAAGGCATGAATGCGGGCAGCTGGCGCCAGCTGGGAACGCACCGCGCGATGACGCGAGGGACGAGGGTTTTGGTGTGTCAGGGTAGTCAGCTGCGGTCGTAGCAACATTGGAGATGCCCTTTTCTCACATGCGATCCCCGCATGTCATTGAAAAAGCAAGACGACCCGGCATGGTCTCAGGTCCTGAGGATGCAGTTGGCCGCGCTACACCACTTCGCGGATGCGTTGCGGTGCCCTGTGCATCCTCGACGAGCCGGGTGTTGGGGTGTGTTTGGATTGTGGCCAAAGTGCACCTTACCAAAATTTTGGTCATGACCCAAAGATTGGTCTTTGTTTGGATGGTTGCCATTTTTTTGGCATGCGAATGAACTCTAGCCAACTCTAGTTCATTTTTCTTGCCAATGTCGGCCAAATCATGGGCAACCAATACCTCAACAAAAATTTTGGCTACCCAATGCTTTGATGGGGCAACCTTGGGCACAAACCAAACATATTGTTGGTCGTGCCACAACACTAACGCCACCCTCGGCACAATGAAACCGACCGTGTCTAGCGACGATATGAGTGTGTCGCTCACAGCGGTCGCCGTGTCCAGAGGCAGTGTTGGAGCTGAGCCACGTTGTTGGCCCCAACGACCCACATGAACGGTTGTCGGTGGCGAGGAGGTCGTGGGCCAGCTCCTCCATTGGACTAGTCTGCGCTACGTCGTCCCGACGGGTGTGCCTCACATGTCGGTTTCCCTGTTTTCCCGGCCATATTCGAGCGTCAGTGCTCTGCGTTGCGCATTAGGCCTTTCACTATGTAGGCCAAGCGAGACAACTTATTGTCTATTTGAGTCGTTCAAGTATAATCATGTGGCATTTGCTTATTTCTCATTCCTCTCCAACCCTCTTCTCCATCGATCATATCGCCCTCCGGTCAAGTCCGTCCTCCCACATGCCTCATTTGAACATTCTGCCGAGTATCATTCGCATGTACCCACCCTAGTCCTCTTTCAATCGATCTCTGGACCCCGAGATGAAATCGAGAGAGAACGAGTGGGGGCACGTGATACCTAAGGCGGATTCAAAATTTTGAACCGGTGATCATAGCATCCGCAAATCCTATATAAAGGGTATTCAATGTTCGTTTCGTTTTTGAACATACAATATACTCCCTCCTATCCTTTCTAGTTTACATATAAGTTTTATGTGTAGTCAAAGTATCTCTATTTTGATAAAAAAAAAGTATCAACATTCAACAACGCCCAATCAATATTGTTAGATTCGTACGTACTCCTAGATTTGTACTCGAGATGGTTTCCAATTTGTTTTCAACCACGTGAATGTGCTTGTTCTCGTGCATGCTCTTCCTACTAGGATTTCGCCACATATAGCCAGTCCAATAGTAACTTTTTTAAGCTCCCTGTCCAATAGTACACGTGGAGTACTGACAACATCTGTACTAGAGTATGCAGTGCTCATAGTAGTACTCCCTCCTTCCATTTATATAGGGCCTATGTGGAGGAGAGAGATGTGAAAAAGTAAGGGGAGTGAGCTCTCATGCAAGAGCCTAGCTATATACGCATTCCTAGTTAAATACAATAAATATGAAGAAAGAGATAGAGAGGAGATGGAAAAAAGTACTAAAACAATAGCCAACCTTATTTTTTTTGCGGGAAATAGCCAACCTTATAGCCCACACTACCGTATGAGTGCATATAATAGATGATGGCTATAGATGACATGGCAGTCCCTCATAGCCATCGACTGGCTATATTATTAACCATGCTCTAATGCGTTTTTAAAACCACATTTGACTATTGACAAGATTAATAGTACATGATATGTATAATGTGAAAATTATATCATTGGAAACTCCTTTCACATACGAATTTGACCGTATGCTTTGTGTAAGTTGCATGTCATATATTATTACTCTAACATTTGGTCAAAGTTAGCCTGGAAAAACGCATTAGGCCCTGTATAGTAAATGGAAGGAGGGAGTAGTAGTGGAAGTGGATCATCTGACGTAGGTATCCCTGCCTTACCCTTCCTTTCGGTCACTTACTGGCGGACCCCATGCTTGCTAGGCCCCGCATGTCAGTTACTCAATGGGTTCGGCCACGTCAGGGGATCCTCATCCGTAGTATACTCCCTCTGTTTTATTTACTCTGCATAAGACGGAGGGAGTGGCAGTATAATAAATGACGCGGGCGGGGGAGGGGGAGGGACGTTGGTTTGCTCTCAACTGTGGTCCCACAAGCGAGCGAAAACGCAAGACGAAGCGCGTTCCATTTGGTGAGCGACGTGGAGGGTCCAGCGTGCCGGGCTGCAACGCGAACGCGACAAGAGCAATGTACAGTCAAAACCAATTGACCGGTCGTCACCGGAACCACTATTCACACCAGAACCTTCGATGCTCGGCCTACGCTAGCCACTGCCCTAAAACCACACCTAATCTCCAGCCCATCCCCCCACCTTTCGATCCCCTAGCCCGCATCAAGCATCCCCTAGTTCGCCGGAAAGCCTTGGTGCGCCGTAAGATCACTTACTACAAGATGCTGACGTCGGAGCACCTCGCAGAAATCGCGGCAGAGGTCGGCGCCACAGACCTCCATTCCCAAGCTTGCTTTGCGGCGGGCCAATCCCCGAGTTCTCTGGAGCCAAACTACGAGGAGGAGGAAGCCGATCCAATGTTCATGGCGGAGGTCGCGGCGCAAAAGGCCCCCGATGGGTATGAGACGATGGACGTCGACTTCGTGCCGGCGTCTGAGTCCCCCATGGTGCAGGCGGACCAGCGGTTCAACATGGCGATACTAAAGAAGGACTGGGAGGCAGAGGCTCAACTCGACGCGGAGCGCGCGCATGCCGCTGCCATCGAGGCTCTCCTGCAGGCGGAACCAGATGTCATGGATGTGAACCGGGTAGCGGAGGCTCAACTTGAGGCGGAGCGCGCGGATGCCGCTGCCATCGAGGCCCTCCTGCAGGCGGAACCGGACGTCCTGGACTTGAACCGGGCGGCAGAGGCTCGACTCGACGCGGAGCGCGCGGATGCCGCTCTCATCGACGCCCTCCTGTAGGCGGAACCGGACGTCCTGGACTTGAACCGGGTGGCGGAGGCTCGACTCGACGCGGAGCACGCAGATGCCGCTGCCATCGAGGCCCTTCTGCAGGCGGAACCGGACATCCTCGACTTGAACCGGGTTGTGCTCTCGTCCGTGCAGAGCGCCCGCACGCTCCGCATGAACGAGTAGCTGGAGGCCGAGGAAAACCACGGTGCGGAGACACACGTCGGCAGCTACGGCTGGTTCGCGTCGGCAGCCAAAGACGACGAGGCCGTCTCATTCCGCGAGCAGTGATAGTTTTTCTTTTTGTTGTTGTTTTTATGGATCTTTTGCTGTGTAAAAACATATATTTGTTATGCAAGTCGCCTGACTTGGGTCAGTCTACCATTTCAAGTGGTTGGATGAATATCCTACGTCTCCTAACCCTTCTTCCTCACCTCTTCTTCTTCTCCAACAGACCACCGCACGGGCCGTACGGATACTCCCAACATGCGGTTGGATAAACATACTCTATGAACGAAAATTATGTGTCAGCAGTAGGATGGCTGAGTTTGGTTTGTTCACATGTGACAGCACGTGTCAGTGAGGGTGCGTTCCCTTGGTAGGGTTTGCGGCGTGCAGGAGCGACTGTGTGAGGGTGCGGTGCGACCGCGGCGTGCAGGAGCGATTGTGTGAGGGTGCGGTGCGACCGCGACAGTCGTGCGCAAGTGTACCTCCTTCTCATTTTGAAAACTTTAGGCAAGCTTGGCAAAAATGTGTGGCGAAGTATGGCAATGCAAGGCCTAGACCCAAACAGGATAAGTATCGTACGTACTAGGAGTATTAGTGTTAAAAAATAAAGGCGGGGTTTTCCTTCGCGGGATTTCATCGATACAAATCCTTGTTTTACGTGTCAATTAATGCGTATTTTTTCTCCACAGACGAATGACCTAACCATCTCACTCCTCATCGCTTGATTAATGTAGCGCCATGCAAACCAACCTTCTCACTTCCGCATGCATGCAGGGGATATTAATGTCCTTGGTTTCTAGAACGAGGCAAACCCCATCAATTTTGCCTCGATTAGTGTTAGTGGCCTTTTACAAATTGTAATTTTGATATACTGGCCTTGTGTACAAAAAATGGAGGTAGTAACTATATTTGACTTCGTTCCCCATTGCGGTGACGTCAACGATATCTCAAACGTTGTGGTTTGGCGAAGTGCGTTCGACGGAGAACACCATTGAGGCCTTGAGGGAGACCACGGTAAGTCGTTCGCAAGTGCCGCCTGCAAGCCGAGACAACCGCCTTATTTGCATCCAGGAAGTCCGTTGAACCAAAGGACGCGTAAATGTACTAGTACTACTAGTACACAATAGCGTCGTCCGTCCAGCTTAGTGCGGTGAGATGGTTTCTCGAAGAAGACGATGGAGAAGCGGAGTCAACGAAGAGTGAAATGATGGTTGCTTCGTCCGTGCTTTTGTGATTTGACGCCTCACTGCTTTGTGATTTGTGATAGAAGAGACAGGAGAGTAGACTCTATGCTCTATACTGTACTACATGCGTCCAAGCATGGGAGAAAGAGGAGAGACGTTGCATTTTTTATTCCTTCAATAAATCAATCAATCAGGGAGCTTTGTTTCCATCTTTTTGGTTGTGGCAACACCGTCCACAATGGTTCCCACGATGCCAAAGCTATTTTCACATTTGGCTACACATTGTGGATGCCCTTACACTACTAGGGAAAACCTTATACACAGAACTTTAGCAGTAGCGTGGGTCAAAAAAGCACGCTGGTGCTAAGTAGCAGTAGCGCGCCTGTGCAAACTGCACTACAGTTAAAGTTCTAGCAGTAGCGCGCCTTGTTCTAAACACGTTACTATTAAAATTCCCACGGCTTAGCCGATAGGCTACACATAGTAGTAGCGATCTATATTGAACCGCGCTACCGCTACTTTCTTTGTAGCAGCGCGTTTTATTCTGAACTCGCTACTGCTAAAGGATATAAAATTAAATGGAAAGCAAATAGAAAGGTAATTGAAAATGAAAGAAATAGAATAAGGTGAAAGGAAAAAAATAAAATATGAATAAAAATAAATGAAAAGGGGGAAAAGAGAAAGGAGTAGCGGTAGCATGTATACCAGAATGCGTTGTAGCTAACGTAGCAGTAGCGTGCTTTCTGGAACACGCTACTGCTACTTCTGACTTAACCACGGGGTTCGTCCTTCCCCACGGCCATTTCCCCCAAATCCAACTCCGGATCCGCTCTCGCCGCCGCCATCGCCCGTCGGCCGCCGCGTGCTCTCCGCACACCCTCTACGCCGCCCCCGACCCCGGATTCAACGCCGCCCCCGACCCCAACCTCAACGCCGACCTCGACGCCGCCCTCCGCCGCGTGCCCGAGCCCCGACCCCGACCTCAACGCCGCCTGCCCCTCCCTCGTCGCAGGCACGCGAGGTGAGCACGCCTGCTCCTCCCTCTCCCCTACCTCTGCCCAGGGTTTCTTCGTATTTTAGTTGCATCAAATTAGTTAGGGTTCATGTAAGGGTGGAAACGAATCAAATTTCTAAGATGAATCATAAAACGAGTAAAGTTTGACCACCTATTTCACTTTTAAGTTGGATAATTGGAATATCCGTTACCACTTTCCACCCCTAGGTTCATCAAATTAGATGGTAATTAGGGCCGTAGTTCCTAGGTACAAATTAGTTAGTAAGAACTAGGTACTAATTAGGTACTAGTTTATTTTTATTTATACTAAGTTTATTTTTAGTAAGAACTAGTTAGTAAGAACTTGTTGTTATTTTTTAGTTAAAGCAATTTTTCCCGCATCGACGTGGACGATGCCTATCCCGCATCCTCGTCGTCGAGTCGGCGGAGGACACCTGCGTCACCAGATGGGCCATGTCCGGGACTGGGCTCCGCCGGGGTGGTACTGGAAGGCGCTACCTACCGGGGGGCGCAGGTTGGTGAGGAGCCAGCATGTCGTTGACCCGAACCTTCTTTGGTGGCACTCGCGTGGGCCGGTGACGGTCTAGAGGCTCGAGGACCCCGCGGAGGTGGTGCGTCACTGTGCCAGTGAGGAGGATGCGCACGTCTGTCGCTACTTGTTTGCGTTGGAGCACAGGTTCTCCAATACCTGGCAGGTTCTCCAGGGATCTCACTAGAGCTATGATCCTGTGATGGTTCCTTCTCTATGGGTGTCCACCGCCCGCGCCGATACCCGTCGTGCGCTAGGGTTTTAGTTGTATTAGTGATGTTAGATGTATGATACTATTCGGGATGTATTAGTGATAATATTCGATGATGTACGGACGCATGAGATGATTTACTTTTGCTTATTGAATGCATGCTAATTTGAGTCCTATAGGATATTTTGAAATGTATATCTTGTGTTGCTCAAATAGGATATGTGCTTGCTCAAGTGGCCGATCATGTTTGCAGGTTACACCTCCGAGTGGCCTATGTTTTGCCGGAGTATTGATTTATTTCCGTTCCGGCAAATTTCAGGCGCTCGATATGTCCTATTTTAGCAAAGGTCATGCCGGATTATTTCGTGAATTTTGGTATGACTTGTGACAAAATATGTAGGAAATATCGAGTGCCCTCGATTTGTGTGTTGAGTATCCTGGTAGTTGTCTTCGATCGATTTTCAATTAATGTTTCAACTATGAACATAGGAAATGTCTGACGACGAAAAGGATTTCGGTATTTGCAAATACTGCGAAGACGAGTGCGGCTTGTGCGACGGAATCTTCCTAGATGATGATAGGCGCTTCAACATCAAGCTGGACGAAACTTCGAAGTGGATACGGTAAGCCACAACGACAAGTCTTTTTTCGTAATTAAGCATGACATCTGCTTCATTTGCTTCAATTTATAATTTAATTATTTTTACTATTCTACTAGCGTATCCCCTGCCATGCAAGAGTTTTTGTATTGGATAAGATAGGTTTCAGTCGTACTACGAAGGTAAAGAAAGTTTGCTTGAAGACCGAGCATGGTTATATTTTCCACGCAAAATTATACAATGCAGACGACTATACCTATTTTGGATGCAAAACATGGCGAGCACTATGCAAGACTTATGCATTTGAGCCTGATATGGTTATCACCTTTGATATTCGTCCGGAAGATGATATTGAAGGTAATACCAACATCTGGGTCGATATGCAGACGCCTCCAGTTATACCATTATGTGAGTTTCTGAACCATATTTATGTCTGATATTGTTTATTCAAAAATAGTTGACAACTAATTTTTATTGTCAGCTTATTTCCGTTCAAGCAAACATGTCCAACGCTTGGTATACAGGACCTACTACTGTCCCGGGGCTGAACTAAACTGCGAGGAGCTAAGTCATTATGTTTCATGGCTTGCGGATCTTGATACTATCAAGACAGATTTTCTTCCTGCACTTAGAAATGTTAGTACTGAAAACGTGTGACCAATAGTGTTCGTAATCAACTACGGTCACATCTATTTAGGAAAGATGGTAAGATTTTTACTATTTGTCCTCAGTGCATCTTTTCCATACATTATTTTTTAAGATAAACTTCATTGCTAAGTATGTTACCATACGATGTTCTTCAACAGAGACTACCGATGAATATTGTGCCTCATGAGATCAAGACTAAAGGTACCATGAGTATTGTTAGCTTACGGCCAAGATATCCTACAATGCACTTTAGTGCATTCAAGATTAGCGACCAACTCTTACAAGTACAAGACTGGACCAAATTTGTGATGGAGGAGCGCAGAGAAGTACTAGGGGGCAACAATCAGAAGCGCAGCCCACGATTAGGAGACAGGTTCATCTCCATGCTCCAACTTGATGAAGGAGGAGAGCTACACATGTTTTATGTTATTTTACCTGAGAGAGAGCAGGAGGAGTGATTAGCTAGCTAGAAATGAGTTTGAAGATGATGATGTGCTACACTATGACTGATGATTAAATAGCTAGTGTTGGTGGTAATGACTATGATGATTATTATTAGCTAGTGTTAGTGATGATTAGATAGCTACCGCATCTAGTGTTGGTGGTGATTAGCTAGCTAGAATGAGTTTGAAGATGATTATGTGCTACACTATGACTATGGCGATTAAATAAATACTATTGGTGGTAATGACTATGATGATGATTAAATAGCTTGTGCTGGCGGATTAGATTCAAGTGGAGGCAACATGTGGTGCACATCAAAAGTACTACTAGTCCAAACTAGATCAAGTTTGGATTAGTAGTATACTTTTGACATGCACCACATATTGCCTCCACTTGTACCTAATCCACCTTCATTTGACACACTGTTATGGACATAATGATATAAACCTCATAATTGGTATTGTACCAAAATTTGTATAACGGCATATAAATACACTAAAAATAAAAAAATAAAAAGAATACTAGTAGCGGTGGATAGTAAACACGCTGCAACTAGCTAGATTAGCAGCAGCGCAGGAGAGAAGAAGCGATGCCGCTATGTGCCTTAGCAGTAGCGCATGTCAGCTAAGTAATAGCTGTAGCGCCTTATTAGTAGCGCGGCAGCACGCGCTACTAGTGGGCCTTAAACCCGCGCTACTACTAGGGTTTTCCCTAGTAGTGTTAACCGTACCACTTGGTTTTGCTCCTGTGTGCTATCTATACAAATCTCATTTATATTGATCTAAAAAATTATAGAATCAAGATTAGTAAAAAGGAGGTGATTTTGCCACACAGATGGCGGGGGAGGTTTCTTATTTTTAGAGGACGTTGTCCTGGCGGTTTGCTAACATGCGGTCCCACGTGTCAGTGCTTTACCAAGCCGATCCGCGTCCCACATGAGGCAGAACAAAGGCAGAAGCAACACGTGGTTAAGTTGAAGAAGATGAGGGAGAAGCGGATTCAGCAACGAGTGGAATGATGGTAGCTTCGCCCCTCCAACTTCTTCTTTTTAGCATTATTACTTCGTCCCTCCAACTTAACTGCGTGAAAGGTGCAGCTTTGTGATTTGACGCCTCATTGCTCATTACTACGCCGGAGCCATGACTGGCGTGCTTCACCCCGGCTACTCTGCACTGTATTTCGGTATGGCACGTGGACCAGGTAGCTTGATGTCCCGCATGTCGGCGAAACGGACTAGAAGATTTATGAAAGCGAGTGCTCCACTCTTACGACGAAGGAGTACACGACACGACGGCCCAGTGAACTGTCACTTGTACTGTATAGTACTATAGTTTTGATGTTTCGCACAATCCATCGATACAAACCCGATTAAACAGGAAAGGGCGGGATTTTTCCCGTGCGGTAAATGATACTGGCCATACATTTCAAAGGCAATTTTAATGTATGCAAACTGAATAATTAAGTAACAATATGATATCTAGTAAAACTAAAAACACATATGATTTTGTCGGTGCGGAGACGACACCTATGGGATCACAAGAATCCCTACTATGGTTGCGGGGCGCGGGGTCGTGAGAAGAGCGGATCAAACAGATAGCACACGGGTTCTTTTATCCAGGTTCGGGCCGCGAGATGCGTAAAACCCTACTCCTGCTTTGGTGGTTAGCTTATTTGCGTTCTTCAGCTAGCTATGGGGCGTGAAGAGCTCCAAAAAGCCGAATCCCCCTCCTGGTCACCTTGGGCCTCCTTTTATAGGGAAAGGGGTTGCCACAGTGGCGTACAGGGTACAGCCATACGAGTTTATCCCTCGCATTACATGACAAGGCGCCATAAATGCGTCTTGCTTAGGTGTCCTTGCTTTACCGGGGGCGGGGGAGAGCCCAGTCTCGTCCGCCGCCGCTTCCCTTCGCGTTGACACGCGCCCTGGCCAGCGGTGCCTGTGGTGCCATGTAGGCAGGCAGGCAGCTGAGGTGGCGCCGTGGTGGGTCTCCATGAAGGTTCGCTTGCCGCCACGCAGGTGCCTGCCCAACTGGTTGGGTCGGCAGCTGCATGATGGAGGCTTGATTGGTGCGGGCCCGACGGTGGCCCTACGGGTGTCCTTGGCAGGGGCCTTGCCGCAGCCTCGGCAAGGGCCTTGCCGGGGCCCCGGCAAGGGTCTTGCCGCGGCGCCTGCTGTCATCCCCGGCAAGGCTCTTGCCGGGGGCCTCGTGGTCCTCCTTGGCCAGGATCCCGCCAAGGGTCGTCATCTTTGATAGTATGTATCTTATCTTTGGATGTCTTCACAAAGATCTGCATGCCACCACGGGGATGTCTCCCGAATCCTTTGCCCCATGGGGGGGGGGGGGCAGTGGACTCAAAGGTGATCCGCTCTGTGGGCGTGGGGCGAGCCGCCCCGGCAAGGGCCTTCCCAGGTTTGTTAAAACTGCCCCCCGGCAAGGATTTTGCCGAGGGAGTCTGCTTCGTCCCCTTTGCTCTTTGTGGTCTTGGTCTTGGCATCGTCCTGTTTCTCTTGAGCGCTGACCTTACCTTGGCTCACCTCCCTCGCCTTGCTTAGTGTGGCGGCGCCCGCGGCTCAGACTGCCCGTGCATAGTTAAAAGGTGTACCCTTCTTTCTGTACACTGACAGGAGCCCCCGGGCCTGGGCCACACGTAAGCGCAATCACGTCGTTGGGCTAGGCCCAAAAACGGTGCGCGGGCAGGCAGGGTGGTTTTTACCGTGGTAAGTCTTTTCGCGCGCTGCGCTTCCCACGCCTCCCGCGCGTGGCTTGGCGTGGGGAGGTGTGCGTGATGTGGGTGGCATGCGTGGGGCTGAACTCTGCACGCATGCGTCCCGTCGCAGTAAAAGGGGGCGGCTCGCGCCTTCCCCACAAACGGGGGGAGGCGTGGAGGCGCGGCCTATTTACTGAACGGGGCCGGGGCGTGGTCTTCAAGGTGTCCACTCCCCACGATCACGGGGTGGGGAGAGGTCACCTCACCCGTCGCCTCGGTCCCGCATGCTTGCCACGTGGCTCTCATGCGCTTGGGGTGGCGAACGGTGGAGGCGGGAAACCGGGCCGTCGCATGCTGGGGCAGCGGGTTGGCCCCAGTTCCCTGCGCCTTCCACGTCTTGATTGGCTGAGCGGGGCGGCCGTGCCCCCACCCCGTTCCTTTATAAAGAGCGGCTGTGGAAAGTCGTCCCGCATTCTTCCATCTTCTCCTTTCTTCAGCTTCTGCTCCCCCTTCCTCCATCCGCCATGGAGAGAGGGAATCCTGGTTTTTCAACGGTGGCGGCAAGGGTCGCCGCTCGACAACGCGTCCTTCCTTCTCCTTCACCTGTGGTGGCAGAGCCAGCCGCGAGGGGAAGGGGGAGGGGGCGAGGCTGCGGGCGAGGCCGTGGACGAGGCCGAGGCGCTCAGGGAAGAGGAGAACGGGGCGGTGAGCCGGCCCCGCCTCCGCCAGTGGTTCCTCCCCTCACGGAGGGCCATGTTGGGGATGACCCTTGCGAGTTCTTCGTCAGGCTGCGCTGGCCGCCTCGCCGTCGCCTTCGCCTCCCGACTCCATTCGCGAGCGAGATGGAGCGGGATCCACCGGAGTCACTGCGGCTGCACATGAGGGGCTGTTGGATCAGTGGTACGCGAGTTCACGTCGAATTTCCAGCCCCTCAGGTGATGTATCTTGGTCGAGGGTGGAGGACGTTCGCCCACATCCACCGCTTGACGGCGGGGCTCACTCTCCATTTCAAGCTGATGGAGGGCGGCCTCCTCTTCGTCAAGGTCTTCGGGTGCTTCGGAACTCGGGCAAGGTGCTGCGTGGAGAGCTCTTCTGATAGCGAAGGCTCCTCCTCGAGCGGGAGTGGCGAGGAGGACAGCGGCAGCGACGACGAGGGTAGCAGGAGGCAGGATGACGGGTCCGACTAGGTGTTGGGCGTCGCTCCGTGCGGCACTGGCGATCCCATCATCCGTGTCGCCGGCTTCCTGAACTTCTCGGGGTCGTCTCCTTGGGCGGCTGGCATCGGGAGGCTGCGGAAGAGGAAGAGGGCGGGCGGCAAGGCCTTCGACGCGTGCTGATGTCCTGCCGCCTCGTCTTCGAGCCCTACTTCCGGCGCCGCCATCACCATCCAGCCTTCGGACGGCCACCGAGATGTCCTCTTGGTGCCTCCTGCCACCCGTAGCTCGCCTAGGCGCCCCTTTTGCCCTTTTCGCCTCCTTGAACTGCCTCCTGAGGAGAGGGACAAGGAAGGGGTTACGGGCACCTTATCTCTTTTTAGTTTGTAAGCCTTCGGGCCTTGGCTGAATTTAAAACTTGTAATCCCATCATTCATGTTTTTCATTCCCTATGGACTGTACCTGAGTGGAATGTTTTTAATGAGAAAGGGATGCTTGCTGGGTCATTTGTTTGCGGGTAGAACCCACGATACGAAGTAAACCATTGATATCTTTAAGATAAACATTTCCTTGCCCGGCATCAGGCCCTGCCGTCTTCCCACTTCGCTCGACCTTTCTCACGCTTTTGGCGGAGGCAGGGATGAGGTGGGTTCAGGCTCCTCGTTTCATCCTTTTGCTGCCGCGACTTCGACCAACCCTGGCCCCAGGAACGAGCCCTAGAGCCTAGAGTTTTTAGGGGAGCACGGTAGCTTTGGGAAAAAACGAGGTTTCACATACCTCGGTCCATAAAGGAATGCATGATAAGGGATGAAGAACTTATCTGGAGCTGTAACCCCCGACAATCTTGGTTTGCCGTGGGTGAATCTTTGTACTTGCAGCGCCCGGTAATACTGGCTTGCCGGGGTCTAGATGCCGATCCGTCCCTCTTTCCTTTTCCGTCCTCAAGTGATCCGGCAAAGATATCTGTGAGTCCTGCGAACCAAAAGAGACAAAAGAATGACAAGGAGACGCACACTCGACCTCTAAGCTAGGGGTTAGTCACTGCTGAGCACTATCAACCCTAACCAAGGACGAGACTCGACCTAGCATGCATGCTATAACTTAGGGCGCCAGCGCTTCATTTATTTATGCTCAGGGTCTGCGCCTCGCTTTGTACAAAGGGTTACATGCATCACCGGCAATGCTTGCACAAAAGGTGGCTTGCCGGGGGGCCCGACGAGCCGCGCCTTACGGGTAAAACTTGCGAAGATGCTCAATGTTCCAGGAGTTGCTCACTGGAACGGCATCTTCGGTCTCTAGGCGGACTGCGCTGGGCCTGGTGACTCGTATTACCCGATAAGGGCCTTCCCACTTTGGCGTCAACTTGTTGGAATTCTTGGCCGATTGAACGCGCCGAAGGACAAGGTCGCCTTCCTCAAGGCTTCGGGCATGAACCTTGCGGCTATGGTAGCGGCACAAGGCTTGCTGGTAGCGTGCTGCTCTCACAGCCGCCCGAAGACGATCTTCCTCAAGGAGCACTACGTCGACTTGCCGCAGTTGCTCTTGCTCGAGCTCGTCATAACGAGCACTCGAGGTGACCCGTATATGAGTTCAGTGGGGAGAACTGCTTCTGCCCCGTATACCAGGGCAAAAGGTGTCTGGCCGGTGGCTCGATTTGGCGTCGTCCTGATCGACCAAAGAATCGCCGGCAACTCATCAATCCAGCGCCTTCCACTCTTGTGCAGCATGTCAAAGGTCTTGGTCCTTAATCCCCGCAGTACTTCAGCATTTTCCCTCTTAGCTTGACCATTGCTTCGTGGGTGAGCAACGGAAGCGAAACAGACTCTGCTGCCGAGTTCTTGGGTATATTGCATGAAGGTGCGACTTGTGAACTATGTGCCGTTGTCGGTGATAACTCTGTTGGGTATGCCGAAACAACACACCAGTCCCTTGAAGAACTTGACGGCTAACTGAGCTGTGACCTTCCTCACTGCCTCCACCTCCGGCCACTTTGTGAACTTGTCGATGGCAACGTACAAGTACTCAAAGCCCCCGGCAGCGCGGGGGAAAGGGCCCAGTATGTCGAGCCCCCAGACCGAGAAGGGCCAGGAGAGAGGAATGGTTTGGAGGGCTTGAGCTGGCTGATGAAGCTTCTTTGAATGGAACTGACACGCTTCACACCTGGTGACTAGTGTCGTCGCATCCTGGAGGGCGGTGGGCCAAAAGAAGCCTTGCCGAAATGCCTTGCCGGCAAGGGCCCTTGACCCAATGTGGGATCCACATACGCCTCCGTGTATCTCTGCCAACAGCCCTAGTCCTTCCTCCCGAGGGATATACTTCAATTTCACATCGTTCGGCCTCTTTCTATACAGAACGTCATCGACGAACTGGTACATGGTGGAGCGACGGGCTACTTTTTCCGCTTCTTCCTGCTCCTCAGGAAGTTCCCCTGTTTGGAGGAATCGGACGGTAGACTCAGCCCATGCCGGAGCCTGGGGCTCGACGGCGAGGACTAAAGGCATCTCCTCCGCAATAGGGGCGGCTGCTTCGACGGCAAGAGCTTGACGCTCCGCCAGAGCCAGTCGTCCCGTGGCGGGCTCGGTATCCCCGGCAACATCCTTGTCGGCGGCTCCGGGGAGCTCGGCGGGAAAGTACTTGCCGGGCCTTGATTTCCTCCTCTTATTCTGCTCTGTTGATGGATCAACGGATGGCTGAGTTAGCTGAAGCACAAAGGTACCTGGTTCCACAGGTAGCTTGAGGGCAGCGCGTTTTGACAGGTAGTCGGCGATATTGTTCTCCGCTCGGGGAACGTGTTCAGCCTGTATCCCGTCGAAACGCTCTTCTAGCTTTCTCACTTCATCGACGTAGGCCTTCATCAACAGGCTCTGGTAATCCTTGTTGACTTGCTTGACGACAAGCTGTGAGTCTCCCCTGACAATGAGTTTCCTGATTCCGAGGTCCGCCGCGATCCTAAGACCGGCAAGCAGCCCTTCGTACTTCGCCGTATTATTTGTTGACACCTCCCTGAGGAAGTGCATCTGGATCACGTACTTGAGGTGCTCTCCGGTGGGCGCGACAAGCAGTACGCCAGCCCCGGCGCCTTGTAAGGAGAAAGCTCCATCAAAGTACATGATCCAATCGCAACTTGCCTCTTTGCCGGGGAGAGCAGTCTCTTGGGCTTCTTCGTCAGGTGTTGCGGTCCATTCGGCAATGAACTCCGCTAAGACTCGGCTCTGAATCGTCGAAGTACTTTTAAACTTGAGGCCAAAGCTGGACAACTCCAGTGCCCATTCCACAATTCTTCCCGTTGCGTCTGGATTGTTCAATATCTGTTGCAGAGGGAAGCGAGTGACGACAGTGATCTCGTGCGCCTGGAAGTAGTGATGCATCTTCCTTGAGGCCATAAGGAGGCCGAAGAGCAGTTTCTGCACGCCAGAGTACCTTGATCTAGCCCCCTGTAGGAGGGAACTGACAAAGTAGACCGGGTGCTGCATCATTTTCTTCTTCGACGGCACCCCAACTGGCGGTGTCGCCCCTGCATTGGTGGCATCGGGCTCCGCCGCTGCCATCTCCTCGTCGTCATCCTCTCTCTGCGCCACCAGTGCGGCGCTGACCACTTGGTCTGTTGCCGCCAGGTATAGCAGCAATGGTTCTTGTGGCCTGGGCACAACTAGTATCGGCGCAGAAGAGAGGTATTTCTTCAAACCTTGCAATGCTGCTTCGGCTTCTGGCGTCCACTCCATCGGGCCTGCCTTTTTCAGGATCTTGAAAAAGGGAAGGGCGCGCTCGGCAGACTTGGAAATGAACCTGCCCATGGCGGCGACGCAACCAGCAAGCCGACACACATCCTTGATTCGCTTGGGTGCTTCAATCTGTTCTATAGCTTTGATTTTGTCCGGATTGGCTTCTATCCCATGCTGTGACACCAAGAACCCGAGAAGCTTGCCGGACGGGACGCCAAAGACACACTTCTCAGGGTTCAGCTTGAGATTGATCTACGGCCGTCATTTGCCGCCTCGGAACTGCTTCCCCTCCGCCGATATACGGCCATGGCAACACAGTCAACAATTTGGCCATGGGTTTGTCCAAGGATCCACGGCTCTCCAAAACATCAGTTCCCCCAGGAAAAGCAAGAAGATCGCCGCGACATATCGACACCACACTGGCAACCGATAAGGGTACTCCTCTTCCCTTATTCATGCAAATCTTACGTGTCTGCTTGCACGGTTTTCATCCCACAGAAGACACTAGTTGACTGCTTCTTCTTCATACTAGATGTTCCTAGTAACTCGCGATGCACAAGGTTTCTCCTCATATACTATTTCACCTTAGCTAGAGGTCCGTCGCCCCCCTGAATTTCAATTTCTGGCCAGTTGATTCCCAATTAACGGAAGCATTCCCCGGCGTAGCAGGTGCTAGTACGCCTATTACGCCAGGGAAGCAGCGCCTTGGTGTTTATCTTAGGGGCGTGTGCGGACTAGAGCTACTGGCGGCTGATCTAGAGGTCGGTCGGGATTAAAGGGATGGCCTGGGGACGCTGCCAAGCACGGCGGTGGTGTGAGGTCGAGGGGAGGGCGGGGCGGCGGAGGCAGGGGTCTGGGCCGGTGGTCACTGGCGGTTCGAGAAAGATCGTCAACAGTGACTGGCAGGAGGTAGACGAAGGCCATCTGCCTGTTCCTTATAGATCGGACGGTTCATTCAAAAAATCGACTGACCTATTTATTTTCAGTCGACTGTTATCTTAGATATGACACATGTGGTGGTGTGCTGGAGGAGTACCTGCATTTCCTGTGCTCATATATTACAACATCAAACGGAGTAGAATCTAAATTTTTTTGCCATGCAATGTTGTAGAGCTATCATATGTCTCCTGTCATTTATATTTCAGCCACCTGCTATCTGCTACTTTTACAGTGCACTAGTTCTACACACACTTCAGCCATACTCTCACTATTGTGTTTTTATGCAAGGGTATTTCAGAGTCTACCTCGAGAGAAGCAAAAAAGAAAAGAGACAAGTCGTGCCAGCTTTCTACGCGGCTAGGCATGGCACGTTACAGCGCTATAAAGGGTGTAGTGTCAGCAGATGGAGACGGTAAACGTAGCTCTGGAGTTGATGACCTCGCTCGCAGTGAACCACCATCCCAGGTGCTTGCTTTAACTTCGCGGTGTCATATGTGGTTGCATGTTCCATTTGGTGTCTAGCCTGTATTCGAAAGGCCGAAGTCGGTCTTTATTAAGATAAGGAAAGATATTTTTTACATGAACCACCATCCCGTGAGCACCAGAAGACAAATAGCTAGTCAGGGCACTGGCCGAGCCAGTGACAAGCTCAGCAAAGACAGGCATCACCTGGAAGCCAACTAAAAAGTCGCGATGGTGGCGAAGCAGCCCACCTCCCACCAGGCTCTCAGGTCCTAGATGATCATGCTCACCACTCCAGTCGGATGTCTAGCTTGTATTGCTTCCAATTTGGTTAAATTGCATCTGCTTAGCTTACACATTATACCTTTGAATATGACATGCCTTTCTGTTTTTGGTACATACTAGTACATCTGTGTATTAATTAACCATGTTCTTACATCAAACTAATGTTCTTGTGTATCCCTCATCAATCACTTATCATGAGGCAGGCAAGCAAGTGGACTACTCCTCATTTAAAGAATGCAACGTAAGCCTCCCGACATGATTCTCAAGAAACAGCAATGCTAGATGAAGATAGTGAATGTAGCTCTGTAGTTGATTACAGCATTTCCCCTACACTAGCATCGCAGGTGCTTGCTCTAACTTGGTAGCGTGATATGTGGTTGCATGTTGCATATGGTGTCTAGATTGTAATTCTTCCAATCTGGTTAAACTGCATGTGCTAGTCTGCTTAGCTTATACATTATACCTGTCAATGTGACATGCCTTCCTGTATTTAGTACATAGTACATCTGTCTATTAAGCATGTCCTTACATAAAACTATTGTCTTTTTTCGATCCTGCATCAATCAATATGACGAGACACCTTTAATATATGCAGTGCGATATTAGTTGCATCTTTCATATGATTTAGAGCATGCGCTGCTTCTAATTTGTTGAAATTCCATTTATGATGGGACGCTTTTAACTTGGTAGAGTCATATTGGTTGCATCTTTCATGTGGTGTCTAGCTTGCATTGCTTCTTATTTCTTGGAATGGTTTCTGCTTAGTTTACACAAACAGTTGTGAACATGCCATGTCGTCCTGTTTTTCGTACATATTCCATCCTGGTATCATGTGTTTGCCTTACATCAAAGTAGTGATTGTCAGTATCATGCATGAATGAGTTCTGAAGAGAGAATTTTATTGCTTTTTCTTGTCGGTTTTACTTGACAATTCAAAATCAATAAAGCGAAAGGAAGTTAGCAAGGCAGCGGATAAAGTTGTTCCTTCCGAACAGAGGGCCTCTACAGTTTCTACTCCTCCACACCCCCAAGATGATTTCCAAGAATACACATGCATAGACACTCAACAAAGCTGTGTTTATGATGAGCACGTCTCCCCTAGTGCACCATCACCGGTGCTCCCTCTAACTTGGCACTGTTATATGTGATTGCATGTTATGTGTGATGTCTAGTTTGTATTGCTTTTAGTTTTGTTGAATTCCATCTGCTTACTTTACACATTATACTTGAATAAGACACGTGTTCCTGTTTCTAGAACAAACAATATTTGTCTATCACATCATGTTCTTACATCAAATTACTACTGTTGTGTAACCTGCAACAATCACTTATCATAAGACACGTTTGACTTCGGAGTGTGATATAGGTTACATCTCGCATTCTTTTCTAGCTTGTACTACTAATTTGTTGAAATGTCACTTATGACTAGACAGTTTTAACTTGGTAGAGTGATATTCGTTGCATCTTTCATATGGTGTCTAGCTTTCATTGCTTCTAATTTGTTGAAATGCCTTCTCCTTAGTTTACACATCATAAGCTGTCAATATGCAATGATGTGAATATGCAATGGCACTAATGACGAGAGACCTCTAACATGGTAGTGTGATGTTGTTTGCATCTTGCATATGATTTATTTCGTGTACTGCTTCACATTTGTTTAAACGCCATTTATGATGAGACAATGTCAACTTGGCAGAGCGATATTTGTAGCATCTTTCATATGGTGTCTACCTTCCATTGCATTTTGCTTCTAATTTGGTGAAATGTCTTCTGCTTAGTTTACACATCATAGTTCTGGTTATCGCTTCCATCCTGTTTTTCATACATATTACATCCTCCTATCATGTGGTTGTCTAACATCAAAGTTCAGTTCGTCTGCATCACGCATCAATCTGTTATGAAGAACTAAATTATTCGTTTTTCTTGTCGGCTTGACTTAACGTGGCACAGAGAAAGAGGAAGAAACACAGAATGGCAGGGAATGAGAAGCGGATGAATCCTGCAGATTCTGCTGGTACTGATGGTGCAATAGAAGGTCAAAGTCCAGCAGAAAATTCTACAGACAGGGCATCCCATGCTACACGAGCTGCAAAAAAAGCCAAACAGAAACAAATAGCTGCCACCAAACAAGCAGAGACAACCCTAGTTCTTGCAACACCTACCACAGTACTACCAGCTGCATGAGTTACTCGTGCGTCAACTGAGCTAGCAGCACGTTCCCAAGCTCCCTTGCCACCTGACACTACTTCCCAAGCACTCTTGACACAAGACGAGTTGGCAATATCAGATGAACCTTGTGAGCTTCAACAGCAAGAAGGTAGTTGCTGGAGTCAAGTTACAGTTGCATGCTTCTTTATATGTAGTCTCATAGTTTGATGTACACTAACACTTCCTATGTTCGTTGTTGGACTAGCACCTAGGCGCAAGAGGAAACAAACATCAGGGATAACGCTCAATAGGTTAACTAAATCTAGAGGAGGAAGAATGGAGATCCGTTTTGAGGCAGGTTTAAAAAGGCCACGTGATGCTACAGAGTCAGCCAAGTTAGTATCAGAGGCAGCGGTTGCCGTTAGGTGTCATGTACGTATCCTCCCAACATGGATTCCGTACAGGAATGACAAAGACGAAACTCAGTTCAACACCTTCCTCGACCATTTATCTATAAGTATGGTTATGTATGGAAACTAGTAATATCGTCTTGCTCTGTCCCATACTTTCTAGGTTGCTGATAATGAGACTCTCATAATTTTCAACAGATGAGGTTCAAGTTGGATAGCCAAGGTGATGCAACCCGACAAGCTTGCACCCATGTTTTCAAGTCTGCTTTGCGACAGTATCGGTATAACTTGAGGAAAACTCACTTTGAAGGCAAGGCTAACAGTGAACTTTCCCAAACATCTCCAGTGGAAAATATATCGGATAAAGACTGGAGGGACCTTGTTAAACACTGATCTGATCCGAAGTATCAGGTACTGAAGGAAATATGCCCTAGAGGCAATAATAAAGTTATTATTTATTTCCTTATTTCATGATAAATGTTTATTATTCATGCTAGAATTGTATTAACCGGAAACATAATACATGTGTGAATACATAGACAAACATAGTGTCACTAGTATGCCTCTATTTAACTAGCTCGTTAATCAAAGATGGTTAGGTTTCCTAACCATAGACATGAGTTGTNAAGTATCAGGTACTGAAGGAAATATGCCCTAGAGGCAATAATAAAGTTATTATTTATTTCCTTATTTCATGATAAATGTTTATTATTCATGCTAGAATTGTATTAACCGGAAACATAATACATGTGTGAATACATAGACAAACATAGTGTCACTAGTATGCCTCTATTTAACTAGCTCGTTAATCAAAGATGGTTAGGTTTCCTAACCATAGACATGAGTTGTCATTTTATTAACGGGATCACATCATTAGGAGAATGATGTGATTGACTTGACCCATTCCGTTAGCTTAGCACTTGATCGTTTAGTATGTTGCTATTGCTTTCATCATGACTTATACATGTTCCTATGACTATGAGATTATGCAACTCCCGTTTACCGGAGGAACACTTTGTGTGCTACCAAACGTCACAACGTAACTGGGTGATTATAAAGGTGCTCTACAGGTGTCTCCGAAGGTACTTGTTGAGTTGGCCGATTTCGAGATTAGGATTTGTCACTCCGATTATCGGCGAGGTATCTCTGGGCCCTCTCGGTAATAAACATCACTATAAGCCTTGCAAGCAATGTGACTAATAAGTTAGTTGTGGGATAATGCATTACGTAACGAGTAAAGAGACTTGCCGGTAACGAGATTGAACTAGGTATTGAGACACCGACGATCAAATCTCGGGCAAGTAACATACCGATGACAAAGGGAACAACGTATGTAGTTATGCGATTTGACCGATAAAGATCTTCGTAGAATATATGGGAACCAATATGAGCATCCAGGTTCCGCTATTGGTTATTGACCAGAAACGAGTCTCGGTCATGTCTACATAGTTCTCGAACCCGTAGGGTCCGCACGCTTAAAGTTTGGTGACGATCGGTATTATGAGTTTTTGTGTTTTGATGTACCGAAGGTAGTTCGGAGTCCCGGATGTGATCACGG
>LR880968.1:952532359-952549070 GCA_904067115.1 Aegilops sharonensis
CGCAGAAATTTCATGCTCCCCTTCCTAAAATGATGGGGAAAAGCAGCTGGCAAAATCTCTTGGGACGTCCTCCCTACTTCCATCCCATCTACCCATATACAGATGAAAAGGCCAGCCGATTTCTCCTCTCTTTCCATCCAGATCACGATCCCCCTCTTCCCATCTCCCCTCCTCCTCTTCTCACCATCATCCCACACCGCTGCTTTGGGGCACCATCCGTCGCCGCAGCAGCGAGCGCCACGCCCTCTGCAGATGTCGGGCCAGCTGCTGCCGTTTCTCAGGCCACATACTACTACGGCCGCGGTGCAGGTGTCCGTTGGTTGCAGGCCAGTGCCCTCTAGATTGGGAACCAATAGTACTGGATGGATGTGAACTACGCTTACAATTACTATGCATGTGCCTCATCCTCTCCCGCGGATTTCAAAATGTCATTTTTTATAACAAGTTGATGCAGTGTATCAGGAACATCATATTTTATAGACACAGTCTAATCTATGTACCTTGTCCAGTTTTTCCTTAGGTAACCATCTGTTCTGCGATCACGGGCATACAATGCTGAACAATTATTAGTACTATGTATATATAACATTGCAGTTTTGTTCCAGAATGTGTCCTGAACGCACTTCCAAGTTCCCGACCATCATCTCATATAGCCTCCTCCAATCAGATGGATAGCAATGCAACTTCATCCAAGAATTGTCGTATTTGTTGACCGTTGAATACCCAAAGACTCTTGAGTAAGCAAACATATTTGACCACATAGTTTTTTTGTAAATTCAGATCATACTATTTATTGATCTCTAAGCTCTATAATAATGGTATCCTTATTCTATTTTTGTGCAGACAAAGGATGACAAAGAAATGATATCCAGGATATATTGTGCACTAACGTTTATAACTATCAGTTTGTGCTAGCTATTTCTTTATTAACAATCCTTTAGGATAGATGATTGCGTGATATTTATTTTTATACGAAACATCATTGTTTATTTTTACCTTAAACATCTATAAATAGCAGAGTTGTGAAACTCTTTGAATCGGTATTTACTAACTACAGTACTACAACTACCTATTTATGCATGATAACGATCTGTAAAGCTGTTCCAAATAACACTAACATGTAAAAAAAACTAATTCTAAAATCATCCAGCAAAGCATGCAGAAAACTGCTTGCTTTATGGTCTGGTGAAACTCTGAGGAGTTATCATGGTTAAGGTAGAAATCTGCTAAAACCATCACATCTAAGGTGAGGATCCTTGGAATCTCCGTTGTAGTCGATGAAGCCAGTGACAAAGTCGCGATCTTCTCGGCAAGGATAGTCACAATGAACGAAAGGGACTGTAACAACGCAATTATATTATGTCTTCTCCTGCTTTGGTGTGTTTCTCAAAGTACACTAGCAATGTATGTAGAAACATTGTGTGATATGAAAGCGTTAATAGTAAAGGAGAGGGAGACATAAGAACCACAACATGTGCTTGAATGGTCATGCTATACATATTTTGTACATATAGCAAACCGGAAACTGGGTGATATGCAGTTTAAACAAGTAAAAATCTTTGAAACTTGATTTTTTTTAACTCCCGTGACAACGCACGGGAAATCACCTAGTGAGAAGAAAAAATTAGAGCCTTGCGTGCCCACACCGCCCTTGACCACACCCCACCACCAACCGCCCTCCCGTCCCCTTGGCGACTCCCACACACTTGCCCAACCAACCACACACTTGTCCCACGCCTCCCCTCGCCCTCCCCTTGTACCAGCACTTTGCTGCGTCCAACCACCGACCATCCACCACTTCTTCCCCCAAAGTCTCCTCCTTTCTCCCTTCTCAACCAAGCAACCCAACCCCAAATCCGTCCCTGGAAGCTCGCCGATGAAGAGGGAGGGCTTCCAGCACGGCGCCGTCCGGGTCAACCGCAACAAGCTGCTGCGGGTCACCGGCGGGAGCGGCGGCGACGCGGCGGCCGCGGCGTTGGAGCTCGCCGGCGTGGCCTACGCCAGGGCGCCGTCCAAGCCGACCAACGCGTTCAGGGACACAGGCAGGTGCCGCCGGCCTCCAGCCAATGTAAACAGATACTTAGACGTCGATTTACGGTCATCAGGATCACCCTGCCAATCGGCATCAGTAAAGCCCTACAACTGGAGATTATGACCATTAAAACATAAGAAATAATCTGTCATTCCTTTGACATAACGCAAAGTATTTCTTATTTGCTTCCAATGTTCTTCCCCTGGATTCCTTTGGTATCTACTCAAAATTCCCACGGCATGGCATAAATCAGGCCTAGTAAAAAGCATAACATACATTAAAGAACCCGAAGCAGATGTATATGGAATTTCACTCATTTTCTGCTTTTCCTCAGAAGTTTTAGGACACATTTACTCGCGGAGTTTAATTCCCTTAAGTATTGGTATTTTCATGGGTTTGCGATCTTCCATAGAGAATCTTTTAAGTATTGTTTTCAGATATGACCTCTGATTTAAACCAAGTACTTTTCTTTTCCGATCTCTATGTATTTCCACTCCTAAGACATAAGAAACTTCCCCCATAGCTTTCATATCAAACTGAGAAGACAACCAGACCTTAACTTCCATCAGTGTAAATTTATTGTTAGATGCTATCAGAATGTCATCTACATAAAGAGACAAAAGCACAATGTAATTCTATCAATTGGTAGCATCAAAACAATCAAATTTAGTACTAAGAGATTGCGTGATGGTTCTCTTCAAAATCTGAGGCAGTAAATTATTTTCTGATTTTTCTTTTTGGAAGAAAATCATGCTTCACAACAAGTTTTCACTTGCATATGTGATGAGAGGTATGAATAGATCTCATGCAAACTTATTTTACCTTTTCCAGTCCCAATTCTTAAAAAATTTCACGTAAACCGTATCATATAATGTGCTAACTTGTTTTTTTGCTTCCATATTAGTGCTCACAATTAATGGTTCATGTAGATTTTCTCTTCATACTGATCCAAATGGGGCCGGTTCAAACATGCTTGAGTCCCGAAACAAATTAAAATAAATAAAAAATTTATACCAAACATTTGTACTTATTTAAGTGTATTTTCATTGTATTACAGTGTTGGCGAGTATAATTTCTATCACCTAGTTGACATAGTTAAGCATATAATAGTGTTTTTGTGTGTGGAACCACATAACAATGTTGTTAAATATAATTGTAGTGTTCTCTGTTATTAGTTCTAATGTGTTTTACTTAAAGCTTCATTTTGGCTAAATTTAAATTATGTGATTCAATAAAATTAACCTTTCAATTACTTTTTGACAAATGCATAAATTATATGATGCATATGTATATTTTTATTCGTATGTCTTCGTGTATATTATATCAGTAAGTATCTTGGAGTAATCTCTAAAGTGTACTATCTTACTAATGGTTTCTAATGTATTGGTAAACAAATGTATAGAATATTCTAGATTATAAATTGAATTGTTTGTAGATGTGATACAAGTTATGTTCAGCAATAAGTTCACAATATGTGCATGCTCTTTACATGACATTGAAATACTATCGATTACCAGCGAGCATAACATGTTCCCGTTTCAAATTTGCATACATTTTATTTTATTTTTTAGTCTTATCTGGATGCCTGATTTCTTCTCATGTATATAGGCCCTCCCGCCAATTTTCAAAAAATATAAGGTTTTGCACAAATTTGAACACAAAAATCTAGTTAACATAAATTTTAGTACAACTTGTTGCACGTCTATGTGAGAGACAATGGTAGGCTCACTAAATTTATTGTCTCCTACCATATATGGTTGTTCCAATATGGTAACATTATTGGTTCGTTGTGTGGACTTGCTCCTGCAAATTTTGGACTTTAATTTTTTAAGATTATACTACAATAATCTTTTAGATTTAACGATAGTAGTATACGGTCCTACTCCCCTGAGCCTCGGGGTGGTCGCCCTTTTTGCCCGGCCTAGGATCCAGATCTTAAACAAGAATCAAGTTACATGGAAGTGCAAAGCCAAGTCCACACACCTTCTCCATTCTCACTAGTATAATTCTCATGAGGCACCAAACAAGGGGATGGGATTAAAAGTCTATTTTCCACGTCTAAATCCCCTAGCAAACTCCCACCATTAAGTCCCATTCTCTTACAGGCAGTATAAAATTTGTCATTAATTTAATTTCTCTTAGTACATACTTTTTTTTGAACAACAACAGTTATTATTTCATTAACAACATTTTACAGAGAGTAGTGTGAAAGGTCTCACACTTGACATGGCGAGAGCATCTCTCACAGTACAAGGTCCTGTGTCTGAAGAGAGACATCGGAGAACTACATGCCTATTTTTAATTTTGACCGATAAATTTGCTTGATGATGCGCTTTAACATTAAAACACATGTTGATGTGTGATACCCTGGTGCAGATAAAAGACGGCGACACTTGAATAGAAGTGTGTGAAGGAATCAATCCGTTATTTTTCCATTCATTGATCGAGGGCATTCAAGAGTTTTGTTACGTCATCGTACGCCATAGAAGGCCCATGAGTTATTCAATCCACTCCTTCTTTCAATCCTTTCAATCGAGGGGATTTTAAGGAATGAAGTTTCTGAATATTCTAGGAAACATGAACAATTTTTTAAATTCAGAAAAGTTTTTTGAAAATTATGTACACTTTTGAAAAAAAATGCGAACAAAGTATGAAAGGGGACATCTTTTAAAATTCACAAACATTCTCTCAAAACACCAATATTTTTATAAAAACATGAATATTATTTGAATTTGTGAACTTTTTTTAAAACGGGAACATGTGTTGAAAATTCGCGAGATTTTTAGAAAATGTGTATCTTTTGTACACGAACATTATTTTCAATTTTGAAAATTTCATTAAAACATGAATATTTTTCAAATTTGGAGCATTTTTTGAAATGCCATTTTCTTTTTTGAAATCCCTAACAATTTTAAAAAGATATATTTTTCTAAAAAGGGCAACCTTTTGCAAGTTCTGATTTTTTTTTAAATAGAAACAATTTTTTTTGAATTCTGAACATTTTCCAAAATTTATTTTTTTCAATCTAAACGTTTTTTAGAATTTTTAATTTAAAAATAAAATCTAAAAGAAAAATAAACATAGAAGGAAAAAATAGATAGGGAAGAAGAATAAAATTAGAAGTAAAACACAAAAAAAAGAAAATTGGGCAGGCCCATTATTGGTTATCCTGTGCGAAACCCTGACTATTTCTCGCGCAGCGCGGAAAATAGAATTTTCCCAGCTGCGTGAGCAGAAAAATAAGTACGAAAATTCTTTTTCTAGCAGACAAACGCATAAAAATTTAGGACCACCTCCGATAGAAAAAAATTATTTTCAGCGGTGAACGGATGAAAAAGAATTGACAAAACGCACCTTATTTTATTAATAGATAATAATAGATATAGATATAGATATAGATATAGATTATGCAGGAAGCAGTCCAACGAGCAATGTTTCAATGAAACGTATTGTCGAGCGAAGCGCGCTTCGATGGAACCAGGAGAATCGGGAGGAGCAGTAGGATAATGCACACGAGTCGTAGCTGAGGACCCGGGAAGGAGTTGTAGCCTGATGAACGGCCAGCAACCTGCGCGCATGAAGTTTCAGTTTGTTACGCGACAGGATATGCGCAAGCATTAGACTTGGAATTATCTGTTCCCTAAGATTACGAAACACGCTGTGAAGAAAGCACTGCATAGATTTGGGACATGTATGAGCGAAACACGTAAGACAGAACCAATGACAATGTCGATCAAGCCGAGGTGATTTCCCAAGCTCGAAGAAGAGAACAAACAGCTAGAGGCGAAGCACGGTGACGTGGTCAATGATCCGAATGATTGTTTCAATGCTCTAGGTAAAAGGATGCAACGGACGAATTGTACAAATAAAGATATTAAGCGGCGAAGCGAAGAGAGGAAGATGGCTATCGAAGCATAAGCAAAAAGAGGGCCAAGATCGAGAAGGAGGACAATGCGTTTGTTGAAGAAAAAGCTTGATTAGCCAAAGCATGACTCGAACCGCTCGAGCGTGAACCAAATATGAATCGAAGAGAAAGTGCGGCGAATATGTTCCTTTTTGAGGTAGAAGTATCTCTTGAGCATGAATATGTTCTACTCCCTTGGTCTGAAATTTTATCATCTATTTCTGCGACAAGTAATTGAAAGGGAGTAGTTGGCTTTGCTGCAAAACTGAAGGCTGACCCCAGATCCGAGTACACGCCGTGGCACATTCCGGGACGATACCGCATATGTGCGAATGTGCGATTCCTTACTTATCCCGACCCCATTTGCCCCGTCTCCTTTCTTATTAAGAAAGCCATTTTCTTTACGGATGGAGAGAAACGCAGCGCCTTGCGTGCCCACACCGCCCTTGACCACACCCCATCACCAACCGCCCTCCCCTCCCCTTGGCGATCCCCGCACACTTGCCCAACCAACCACACACTTGTCCCACGCCTCCCCTCTCCGCTTCCGCTTGTAGTAGTACCACCACTTCGTCGCCGCACCCAACCCAACCACCGACCATCCGCCACTTCTTCCCCCAAAGTCTCCTCCTTTCATCCTCCCTCCCTTCTCAGCCAAGCAACCCAGCCCCGAATCCGTCCGTCCCCCGGCGATGAAGAGGGAGGGCTTCCAGCACGGCGCCGTCCGGGTCAACCGCAACAAGCTGCTGCGGGTCGCCGGCGGGAGCGGCGGCGACGCGGCGGCCGCGGCGCTGGAGCTCGCCGGCGTCGCCTACGCCAGGGCGCCGTCCAAGCCGACCAACGCGTCCAGGGACACGGGCCGGTGCCGCCGGCCCCGCTGCGCCGGCTGCCACCTGCACCCCGCCGCCAAGGCCCGGGACAAGGCCAAGGGCGCCCACAAGCTGCGCGCCTCCGACGTCGCCCTCAACCACCGCCTCGTCTCCTGGCGCCTCGTCGACGGGGACCCCGCCGCCGCCGCCGCCCGCTCCGGCGGCGTCCCCGACTACAAGGGCGCCTCCGCCTCCGCCGTCCTCGCATACCTCGCCGGCGGCAACAGCTGGCACGCCGAGGACGAGGAGGACGATGAGGACCAGGGGGACGGCGCCGATCTTCAGGCCCCCCCAAGGGGGATCTCCGACCTGTACGACCTCATCGTCGGCCTCCAGGCCGGCGCGGCGGCCCCTGCGCCGGGCGGCCAAGAAGACGACGACGCCGACGGCACAGCAGCAGCAGTAACACCCCGCGATGAAATCGAGGAATTGCAGGGTGCTGAAATCACTGACGACGTCGACGCCGAGGAGGAGGACGACATGGGGTTCTGCGTGGTGCAGGGCATCACCATCGCGCTCGAGTTCTCCGACGGGGAGGAGGACTGGATCGTGGTCTGATCTCATCCGATCTCATTCATTTGCAAATAATAAGACGTGCAACAGAGAGAGGTCAGCCGCCCACATCCCTCCGCCTCTGCTGCCGCTGCGCAATTCCCTTCCACCCGCATCTGCTCTCCTGTTAATTGATCGCGTCCCTGTGTGTGTATACTGCTCTGTTCCTGTTAATTGGTCGTGTCCCTGTGTATATATCTGGTCACTGTCTGTCTAATCTGTCAAAAATTCATGGATTATCATGGCCTGAATTTATCAATCATGTGTGAATAAAATTAATGGAGAAGCGATTCGTTCCTCTTCACACCCTGTTTCTTTCTTTCTTTCTGATTGATGATTGAATGGATGGATACTGGTGTGGATGTTTCTTTCTGAATGAATGTGCACTTTTTATTAATTTCCTTAAGAATAGAGAGACTATGCAATGATCTGAATGTCTGCTCGGCTTTCGGTTTGTGAATTGTGATAAAATCTGACGAATTCAGTTCTCGGTGTGGCGATGTTTTGTTGAGAATGCTAGATGCAAGCCTCGTGGTTAGAGCATCTCTAGCCCTTCCCTCAAATCTTTTTAACAAGAGGCAAATTGTGCCTGGAATTTTTCATTTGCCTTCACCAACCGAAGCTAGCTTCAATGGTGAGTCGTGATACCAACGCAACAGTTTTCATGTGACTGTTTGCTTCGGGTGTTGGGGACGTGCTCTTGTTGGTCAGTATCCTCCGTCACTGGCTGCTTTACCTTGACACTTTGTGGCGAACTGGTTGCTACAGTAGCTTCCAAGACCCCTGTGCCTGCGAGCATCGGCTATGATTTCTTCATTGTGTTGTAGACGCTTCGCCATTCATCCGACGACGTGTTGAGCGAAGTGGTGCTTCTTTCGTATCCTCATGAGCTGCAATGTGTATGAATTGGATCAAGGATGAGCCTGCTGATCTCTTCTTTGTGTGTTGATCTGAGTCTGAGGTGACTGCTACGTCCGTGGTTGCATGGAAACTATGCTTGTTTGGATAACCTTTCGTGGCTATTACCTGTGTACTAGATGTGTAGACGCCAAAATTAACAAGCTGTTTTGCTCTGCTTCTGAAATACATACTGTATTTGCCAGCTGATCCGCCTCATTAAGTGGTCTCTGCTTTGGTCTTGTTGATATTTAGCAATCTTTATGGCTCATATCACCACTTGTGAGTTGGAGAATCGATTTGACCGCTTGATCAGTGGTTTTCCTAACAGTCGACTTTCAGCGTGTTCCTTGTTTGTACCCTTTGTTGTACTCCCTCCATTCGAAAATACTTGTCTTAAGAATGGTTGTATCTAGACTTATTTTAATTATAGATACATCCATTTTCAACCATTTCTAAGACAAGTATTTTCGGACCGAGGGAGTAGATGACAATGAGAAGATGCAGATTTTTTTCCCGTGCTGGCTTGCAAGATGCACCTGACTTGTACAGAATAAGTACCTTGGAGCACTGCTTACTAGATTTAATGCTTGCACGCACGATGCATCAGATCCAAATTCTCAATGAAGTACTCTGTTATAATTCAGTTTTCTTCACGCATCTATCTACTGCATGGTTGTGACCAGGATGGCACTACTGTGCCGCGACCCTCAAAAATCTGTGAATATCTTGCTGCACGGAAGTGAGATGACATGCATCTCAATTCCTATAGTGAAAGAGATGTCATTTGATGCATAGGATGGGAGTTTTTCCATTGAGTCTAGGCCAATGTTTTTTTTCCTTCAAAACGTGAAGGGTTGATTCCTGTCCTACATAGGAATTGGAATCCATTCCTACAAACCAAAGGGCTTCAAAGAAAATTTTCCTTTGCAAATCCTATCCTATAGCATTCCTATAAAATTCCTACAAACCAAAGGAGGCCTTATTGTGTCAGTTGAAGTTCAGCTGTTGACCTTCTTGAGTAGATGCTTGATGCGGTGTTTGTACCAAAGTCCATGTTAATAACTTGCGCTGTGCAGTGCATGCAGAAATTCCGGAGACAGATTTGCTTCTTGTTGTTTCTGGACGCGTATTGTAGATTCAGATGTCAACCTTCGTTTCCTTTTCTTGCACGATTTTCCTTTTGAAATTCCCTTGCTTGCACGATTTTCCTTTTTGAAATTCCTTTAAAAAAATTAATAGTTTGCGCAGCACCTTGACCTTCCACGAGCGCTTTCCAGCTGCGGTCCGGACATGGTGGTGAACCGGTGAATGGTGATGGCGTGTCTGCGTAGGCACAAGTTTTACCTGGGAAAAAAAAATGCTTGGTACGTACTCCTACGTACAGCAGACGGCGACCGACCGGTACGCGTTTTCGTTACGGGGCTGACGTACTGGCACTTGTACGCGTAAATAAAATCTGATGGTGAGAAAACAAGGAGGCACGTACTACGTACGCCATCCATCATTTCTCTTTGTTTTCCGTACGCTTTGGCGATGTCTTTCTCAGCCTAACCAGAAACCAATCCTCACAAAACACACAACATGCGAATCCATTTGTGGTTGAGATGGTTAGGTGGATAGTGATATTCCTAACCCATCAGGGTTCAAATCCTGGTGCTCGCATTATTCTTAGATTTATTTCAGGATTTTCGGCGATGCGCTTTCAGCGAGAGGAGACGTTCCCGTCGACGACGAGGCGCCTGCGGTGACTTAGTAAATCTCAAGATGAATGCCGGCTCAGTCTTTCGGAGGTGCTCATAAGGCTAGGGTGTGCGTTTATGCGTTCATAGGGATAAGTGTATGCGCGTGTATATGAGCGCTTGTGTCTGTAATGATGCTAAAAAAAACAGATCCTACAAAAAGAAAAAAAAGTTCGTGCAACTCGATGTCGTCTCCTCATCGGTTTCTGCTCATGTCACCAGCCAAAGGAGCTGCCGGGCTCCAACAACTGAGATTGACTAGTGACCGTGGATCACTAGAGATTCCAATATCCATATTCGAAAAAATGCATATCCTTATATCCGAGTCATTCGGATTCTTACCTTTAGTGGCATTTTTCTCGGAATACAGACCTGGGAAAGTTCCAGAGTGTTTTTTTTCTCCCTCAAAGTGGACCCTGCCTGTAAGGGTCTAGTCGGGTCATGAGTACCGCATGACAATGTTGGAACAAACATTCCATTCATACACTTTTCTACAAAATTTTAAAACATTCGTGATTTTTAGGGTTTTTTGTGAATCTCCGGAAATTTTCACAAAATTTGAAATATATTATTGAATTTAAACAATGTTTGCAAATTTGAAAAATTCTTCATCGATACAAAAAAGGTCACGAATTTTATAATTGTTCATCAATTTTTTTAAATGGTCATAAATTTAAAGTTCATGGATATGAAGAAATCTTCACAGATTTTAAGAAAATGGTCACAATTTTGAAGAACATGCTCGAGAATTTAAATGATGTTGGTGAAATTCAAAAAACACTCGTGAATTAAAAAATAAAAGATAAAAAAATATAAAAATGAACACAACAAAAAAACATGAAAAAATCCAGTAGAGAAAAAAAAACGAAACCATAATATGACTTGAAAGAAAAATAGAATCCGCCATCCCACTCCTTGTCTGCTGCAATGCACGGAAGAAAGCTACTCAAAGTTGAAGATCAGCATCCCCCATCCTACTCCTTGTCCCCTGCAATGCACGGAAGAAAGTTAGTCAGTCGAAGATCAGCATCCACCATTCAAGCAATGCATTCGTTATGCAGCTATCAAGTCAATATCAAGTCCTATATCCAATTAGTAAAGAGACCATAGCAAAATTTTAGGAAAATCTGGAAGACCGTGGGATGATTTAACTACTTGCAGTAGTAGGGAAAATGAAATTTGTGTTGCTTGAAATCGCACTGCGCCTACATTTGAGAGTGTTCGCATGCATTCTTTGAGTAGTGTTCAGGAAAATGATCCAGAATAGAATTTCTCTGCTGAACTCTCATAGCTCATAAAATAGTTAGTAGTGACCTAAATAAAAGGAAAACCATAGTGTGACATCTCAATCTACAGTTGTATGACCCAATGGTGTTATGTTTCTCCGTCAATGACCATCTTACCACATAAGAGAAAATAACCAGATTTTGTAGCTGATCTTCTAAGCATCTTGTTTGAGTATACGAATCTAGCTGAACTCCTCGGCACTTTCCGGAACCACACAATAATTGGAGTGTCATGATCCTGAATAATGAATTCCTAATAATATATGTTTTCTGGATGGAACTGGATACTTCTTGGGAAAAATCGGATGTACCAAACAAAAGAAAAAATTGGCATCTTGATACCCCTGAAATGATAGGGCAAAAATGCTTGAGAGCATCTGACGTGAATTTGAGCAGGTTAACAACTGCTGCCGGATATCATCCATACCCGGTGCACGTCACATCTTCTTTACCTCCTTGCATCTGAGGGGGTTGAGAGTTCTAACACCATTGACAATGTCAAGAGGCCAAGATTCAGGACAAGGAGGGCATCCCCCTGACCAGCAGAGCCTGATCTTTGCCAGCAAGCAGCTGGACGATGGCCACTCCCTGGCTGACTACAACATACAGAAGGAGTCCACCCTTCACCTGGTGTTCTAAGAGCATCTCCAGCCGTTGGCCCTTCAGAGGGCGCCTAAAATCGCTGTCTGGGGCGAGCTGGCCCAAAAAAATGGCTTGGGGCGAGTTGGCCCCCAGTCGCCGGCCCCAAAAAAAACGTCCGGCGAAGTTTGGTTAAACACGGCTAAATTTCGGCAAACTCGGCATATTTTAGACATGTTCACGACGCGTTACATAAAACTAAAAAAAGAAATCGCTGAACGCGGAGTAGTCGCCGTCGTCGCCGCCGTCATCGTCGTCGGCCTTCTCCTCCTTGACGCGGCCGTCCCTGCTACACCCCTGCCCGGCGTCGCCATGGCGGACAGGTGCCGGCGGCGGTGGCGCGTCGTCGTCGCTGTCGTCGAGGACGACGACTCCTCCTTCTTCGCAGCCCCGGCGGCGCTGCTCGAAGCGCCGCAGTGCGGCGACCAGGCGCTCCCTCTCCATCCTGAAGAAGTCCTTGCGCGCCCATTTCAGGGCAGCATCGTCGTCGAGCTCCACCTCGCCGGGCTCCATCTTCACGGCGGGGAGCCCCGGCTCCGTTTTCACCGGCGCGAGCCCCGGCTCCGTCTTCGGCTTGACGAAGCGCGGAGGAGCCGACGAGGGGGCGCGCCGGCCGCCTTCGTTGATGACGATGCCGGCGCTGCGAGTGCGCTGGCCGGGTATACAGATGCAATGCGGGTGCTCGCCTATGGCATACCCGCGGAATATACGGACGAGTATCTTCGCATTGGACAAGATACAACCATGGCGTCCATTCGTAGGTTTGCAAAATTGGTCCTCCGGTTGTATGGTGATGAGTATCTTCGGGCACCCAACGAGGAAGATACAAAGAGATTGATGGAGATGAATGAAAAAAGGGGATGGCCGGGGATGCTTGGTAGTCTTGATTGCATGCATTGGAAATGGGAAAATTGTCCAAAGGCATGGCAAGGAATGTATTGCGGTAAAAGCCGCGATGCTACCATTGTGCTTGAGGCCGTGACATCGGAGGACACATGGATTTGGCATGCATTTTTTGGTTTGCCGGGAACACTCAAGATATCAATGTGCTCAATAGATCTCCTTTGTTCAAAAGATTAGTTTCTGGGGATGCTCCAACTTGCAACTACAAAATAATGGACAATGAGTACTCAATGAGATACTATCTCACCGATGGAATTTACCCCGATTGAGCAACTCTTGTGAAGTCCATCAAGGAGAAAAATGGGGTGCCCTTAACCAGAAAAGAGGCTCATTTCACCAAGGCACAAGAGGCAGCCCACAAGGATATTGAGAGAGCTTTCGGTGTTTTGCAAGCAAGATTTGCCATAGTTTGGGGTCCAGCTCATTTTTGGGACAAAAAACCCTGGGAGAACATCATGAAATGTTGTGTGATTCTATACAACATGATCATCGAGGATGAGAGAGGGTTAAAACTGCCTTGTTTCTATGACAATGTTGGTACTCGTGTGCAACCGGAAAGAAACCCTTGTCGCGTACAAGCTTTTCTTGAAGCACATCGTCAGATTGAGGATGCAAACACTCATGGTCAACTCCGGGATGATCTAGTAGAGCACCAGTGGCAGTTGGCTGGGAGGCGCCAAGGCCCATGATCTACCTTTGTTTACTTTTCTATGTCCTATTTTATTCTAACAATTATTATAATTTGCTTCAAAACATTTTTGTAATAAATTGAATGATTATTATGTGTTTGAAAGTACTATTCGGTGTTATTGAGATGATGAAAATTGTGATATGTCAAATGACGGTTTTAAGGGTTGGGGTTGGGGCAAAGACTAGAACCCTCAAATCTAACCCTTATAACGGAATATTCTGTTATAAGGGTTGGGTTTGAGGGTTCTAGTCTTTGCCCCTATTTTTCAACCCTTAAAAGTGTCAAAAATGGCTAATTCTCAACCCTTAAAACTAGTTTTATATTTAAGGGTTTGAGGGCTCTACTAGACATGCTCTAACACCATCAGTCTCATGAGCTGCTCATACCTGGCCTTGACCGACCAAACCCCACGCACCCATGATGCATCAGACAACACCGTAGGGTTCCCAGCCCACGCCAAAACAAAATCCAAGGCAATGGAATCGCGGTGGCTGGCGGCGCCACAGTGGTGGGGAACTGATGCGGCCGCCGCCACACATGGCCGCCACGCGTGGTGGCCTCACGCTTGAGCTGATCCGGGCAAAGATGGGCGGAGCAGCTCCGGGAGTGGAGAGGACCATCAATGGGCGACGGAGTGGAGGTGGCTCGCTGTGCGCGTGGCGACGGCTAGGAACCCTAGCATCGCGGTCGATGGCGTCCCTGTCGGCCGCCTCCATGGATCCGGATTGAGAAGAGAAAGGGGAAGAGACGAGGCCACAGAGAGGGGGAGGGGACTGGGATGGGGAGAGAAGGAGGCGGCGTGCTTGGGTCGAGGGGAGGCGTGGAGTGGATGACTGTGTGTGGAGTTCCTTCGAAGGGAAGGAAACGAGATGACGACGTTTCTCCTCTTGTTTTTTCTTTCTTTTGTTAATAACGTGGTGAAACACTTGGGCACAGTAAAATCTACATGGACACCACCGGCGCTCGCCCTTTGCGCGATGCTTAATGTGTTTGATTCTACAAATACAGATATGCTACGGGATTTTGACCCATGTGGGTATGAGAGTGGATATATATGTACACAAATAAAGCACATGAGCTAATTTAAGCAATTCTAGCCTTAATATGCCAATTAACCAACGGAATAGCCTAAGAAGTGGTCGGATTTTATCTTTTGTGACTAGACTTCAAAAATATTAAGCATTATAGTACTCTCTCCGTCCTAAAATTCTTGTCTTAGATTTGTCTACATACGAATGTATCTATTCACGTTTTAGTCCTAGATACGTCCGTGTCTAGATAAATCTAAGACAATAATTTTGGGACGAAGGTAGTATTTGTTCATAAACCTATCTATCATTGTCTTATTGTATGTCGCAAATTGATCATTTAGTGGCACATAGCCATTGACTTGTTTTCCTTGACTAACATGTCATTCGTATCCATTCAGAATCAAGTAAACATCCGATATGTATCCTTATTTGAGTAACACCCATTCCGCATTCGTAACCGATAGCATCTGTATTTTGTTTTGAAAACATGAAAATGAAAGCGAGAAGAACACTATACAATGCACATCTGATCCGTCCACGCCCCTGTGGGCCGGGGAGGCTATGGGACTCCACGTCGTACATGTTCTTCAAATAATTAAGGAAGACATAGTTGCTGTTCCTTTGGTAACTTTCCATGCCTTGCCTCATCCCTCTCTGATCATTTCTCGTTGCTCCTTGCCAACGACAAAGGGCCTCATAGAAGTAAATCCTTCCGCCCTGCAATTCGTGAAGTTTGGGCCATATAGGGTATCTACCCTATATCATTTGCCCTCTCTGCAAGCAAGCTCAAGAGACGGCGGCTCACCGCCCCTTCCAGTACCGGCTCACAGTGAGAGTGTTGATGGAGATTAAGACTTGGCTTGGCCTTCATGACATTGGACCCGACGGATCAGAGAACAGTGCCCTCGGTGAAAGTTTGGCGGGACGAGGTTTATCAGAAAAGGGGTTGCAGTGTAAACATGTGGCTTCCACCCATTTTGAGCACGATCCCCTCTATTGTAGTGCTCCACGAACACATTCAGCATTGCTTCATCCATTTCATCCGTCCAGGTAAGGTAGTTTCTACCTCCTTTCTTCTCCACATCCATATCTTCCTGCAAGCAACAATACATGTATGAGACAAACGTAGAATCCCACAAGAGAGAGAGAGAGAGAGAGAGAGAGAGAGAGAGAGAGAGAGAGAGAGAGAGGGTTCAAAAATAGGCATATGAACATACAAATGAATGAATTCAATGATTGGCTCCCCCGCGTCTCCTTTGGTAATCTGCCCACATTTGATTAGCTAAGGTATCTCGCTTGTTGTTCCACTCAGTTGTTGATTCAACATGTCTAATCATGTTTGGTTCTTCAGGATGTTCGATGGCAGCAGCATTTAACTGATTATCCACGTCAATTAGCATTATATCATCCATCTCTCTTTGCCTATCGCTTAGAAAGTTATGCAATATGCAGCAAGCATTAATGACACGGATCTGCGAGATGGTATTATTGGCGTGTTAATAAAAAACTAAAAACAAACGGAGGCTTGGTTTTGCAAAATACTATGTGATACCTGCGAAAAAATGAACTAGTCCTCAAAATAGCCCATCTCATCTTTAGTAGACCAAAAGTTCTCTCTATCATATTCCTAGCTGATGCATGTCGCAGATTATATAACTCTCCTGGAGTTTGTGGGTTATTTCCATTAGCCGCACATTCTTTCAAATGGTACCGGACTGACCGGTATGGAGCAAAGAAGCCCGGACCATTAGTGTACCCAGCATCTACAAGGTAGTATTTTCCTAATGTTTGCAAAAATAACAAGTATTAGATATTATATTTACATTGAAATATCATAACTTAGTTGTTCTACCGTACCAAGACAGAGAATTACCATGTGGAACTCTAAAAGCGTCTTGTCGTGACATTGCATCTCGCAACACTCGTGAATCAGATGCAGAACCTTCCCATCCAGCTAAGACATACAAAAACTTCATATTCCGGTCACAAACACCAAGCACATTAGTGGTCACATCTTGCTTTCTATTCCTGTATCTGCCTTGCTTGAGAGCGGAAACACGGACATCAACATGTGTGCCATCTAAAGCTCCTAGCCCATCTGGAAACCATTTCCATCTACTATCCTCGGGCTGCTCAGCTGAAGGGGTTGGTAGCTTTATAAACTC
>LR880968.1:952552284-952567909 GCA_904067115.1 Aegilops sharonensis
CGAGCGAGTGGAATCCGGGAGAATGACGGGCGAGGGGCTGGGATTTGGGCCTAGGCCAAGTTTACATCCTCTGGAATCTTAGAATGAAATCCACCCTCAATTCTGTGGCAGCCAAACAAGTATATTCTGGAATTCGCAAATGAAATCCACCAAATCCGAGCCAAATGATGGGTACCAAACGAGCTGTAAATGATAGATAGGTTTATGAGAATGGTGGCGGTGCTGCACTGCACCGCACGCGAAAAGCCTGGGAAACAAACAGAAACCGGGCATGTCCCCGCAGTGCACGCACGCGCGGACGCTATCCTAACCAGAAACCAACCAGCCCGAAAGAACAAGAGTTGGTTGGTTGGTGCCAGCCGGACTGATGCAACGGGCACGGCTCGGCTCGGCTCCCGACGTCGTCCGTCTCATCGGTTGTTTCTCAAAAAAAAAAAAAAAAAAAAAAAACGTGATGCCGACGAGCCCAAGGCCGCCGAGGCTCCACGCGGGCCGTCGATCGCCCCAGCCCCACTGCTGGCCGGATCCCCGCCGTTGAGCACACGTGGCGCACGCACGCGCCCTGATTAACAGGAATGAATGAATATTTAAAAAGGAGTAATCCAGCACGCAACTTGCTTGGCTTGTGGCGAGGGCAGGGGGAGGGAGGGAGGGAGAGACCAGACCGAGGAAGGGAGAGGCGACGGACGGAGACCGCGACCGCCCCGATTTGCTGTCCACACCGCACACCATCATCCCCCCTCCCCTCCATCCCGATTCCTCCCCCCCTCGCCGTCGCCGTCCTTTATTTATCATCCCTCGGCTCGATTCCATCTCCACTAGCGGCCGCGTCTCCCCCTCGCCTCCTCGTCGCCGCCTCGCTCCCGGACTCCCCGTGTCCGATCCCGCGGTCGGGGGAGCCGGCTCCCGCCAGTCCCGGCGACCGCCGAGGCGCCCAGGTCAGTCGCCCTCTCCCCTACCCCGCCTGCCTCCGCCACCGCTCTTCCGATCAGTTGGCTGGTCCTTACCCGGGAAGGTCGCGTGTGGTCTCGGGGCTCTCGCCCGCCCGCCCGCCCGCGCTTGCGTGCGCCGCTTTGCCTGCTCGCCCGCCTCCTCGATTGCTTCTCCTCCGCGCGCGCCTCGCGCCCTGATGCGAAGAGCGGCGCGGGGAGGGTTCGGGCCCCATTGCTCTGCTCCCGGTAACCGCCACACACGATGGATGGACTGTACTACTGCTAATTCCCATGGAGAATTCTCGCTAGTTGCTCAGTCCACTGACCACTTCAATTACCTGCTTACTGCGTGGTCGCGCCAGTAATACGTACTACTGCACTGCACTTGGGGGCTGGGATATGCGAGTGCGGCCGAGTTCACTTAATGGCGACTGACCCTGCTCAGATCCAAGGGGCAGCGGATTTCGTGACCCTAGGTGGTCCAATGTCCTGTTGTTGTTGTAGTGGTATGAAGGCAGTTTGGTGGGATACACACATACGGTAGATGCCTAGATGGTAGGTGGGAGGGATGGAGCCTCCGTGCCATTGCTCCTCTGCTGCGCTGCTTCCTCCGCCCCGACAGCTACGGATCCGTCAACTGTTCTGAAGGGGGCAGATTTGGAGGCTGGGCGAGCTGGACCCTGGAAGTGGACCTATGTAGTGCTCTCATTGACCACCGGTTTGAGCGTGGACCTAGTAACTGCAGAGCATTGTAGCATCGGTTGCTAACAAGTACTCCCTCAGTCCCACGATATAAGATCGTTTTTCAAGCTGTGTTAGCTTGAAAAATGATCTTATATTATGGGACGGAGGGAGTACTTAAGGAGCAGGGGAACTTGCAGGGTGCTCAGTGTTCTGCAATGGGGCTGTGCACACTGGGTTATGGAATTAAGGTTGGGTAGTCAGTCGCCTGGGGGCAGGGGCAAAATTCTTCATGATTGGGGGCAGGGCATAGAGCTCACGTTACCCTGTTGCTTGGTGACCATGTTTGCAATGCATAATACTTATCTGCTGAATATTCGCAGGTTCAAATTGGACATATTGCTGCTGTATTGTGACAGGCGGCGCCCTTGCTTGGTGACATTTGTGTTTTTGCTTGCTGTCTATATCTCCTTGGAGAGGGCAATCTAGCAACAATGTCATCGCTTCAGTTATTGCAACTAACGGAGCATGGGCGAAGCCTTTTTTCTTCGAGAAGGTGTGCTGATCACAACAATTTTTCTATATATAATTTGGTTAATCAGTTGTCAGTTCTGTTCTTATGCTTCTTCCTTTCAAACCACATTCAGGAGGACGCTTGCAGTTGTGTCTGGCGCACTACTTGCTGGTGGAACGTTAGCATATGCGCAGTCAAGTCGACGGAGGAAACATCGGGAGGAAAATCCTTGTAATGATGGAAATGTACATACCAGGAGTAAAGAGAACATTAGTCAAAATGGTGTTGACGGTAAAGTGGTTAAACCAAGGAAAAAGAAAAATTTATTGAAATCCTTACATTTCCTGGCTGCTATTTTGCTCAAGAAGATTGGCCCAAGCGGAACAAATTACCTTCTTGGCTTGATGTTAACAGCAGTAAGTGCGACAAATCTCCCCATTCTGCCTGTTTCATTTGTTTTACATACCGATGGTGCTTTTCTGAGAATCAGAATTTATATGGTCAATATAGGTGCTAGTTTCATTTTTTGTGGTATCTTACTGGGTTGCTGGCTCAGTTGCGCTATTTATGATAAGTTGTACTGGAGTTCAGTCATGTAGAACCTTTTTAACCAATGGACTTTCTGCAGGTGTTACGTACAGCCATTGGTCACAGATTAGCAAAAGTTCAAGGGTATTTGTTCAAATCCGCGTTTCTTCGGCGTGTTCCGGCCTTCACACGCCTAATCATTGAAAATCTTCTATTATGCTTTCTTCAGTCCACGGTATATCAGACCTCAAAGTACTTGACAGGATCCTTAAGCTTGCGCTTCAAGAAAATTTTGACGGATCTCATCCATGCTGATTACTTTGAGGTAGGTATATTGGGTTATGAAGTTGAAATATCCTTTCTGTTTCACACCTTCACATTTTTTTTTCACTTCTTCAATTCCCAGTTATGTACTGAAAGTCTGTGTTATCCTCTGAGATGAACCAATATAGTTGGTAGACTTTTTGGAGCATTATTTGTGAATTATTAGGTCAAAGAATTGCAACCAACAACTTGTGCTACACACAACAGCTGAAAGAACACAAATATTTTTATGGGCCATGATTCCTGGTCATGCAAAAATAATGTGGCGTTGAAGTATTCTGAGGCTATCTATCTGAACTCACTTAATCCATAGAGTTACGTGAAGCCAGTTCTTTTTTCTGAAATGCACATTAAGTGTTCTGTGTACTCATCACAGCTGTTCATTACCTCTTATTCTAGAGATTATCATGTGAAATTCAGATAACTTAGTTAGTTGATAGTTTGGTCAATTGCCGAACTTTTCCTGCTTTGAACCACATATTCGCTGCAACTCCTCATTGATTTTTTCCTACTTTTGTCCAGAATATGGTATACTACAAGATCTCACATGTAGATCATCGGATTACAAACCCAGAGCAAAGGATTGCTAGTGATATTCCTAAGTTCTGCGCAGGACTAAGTGACCTTGTACAAGATGATCTGATTGCAGTTGCAGATGGGTTAATATACATCTGGCGCATCTGCTCTTATGCAAGTCCGAAATATGTTCTCTGGATCCTGGTAAAAATATTTCTACATACACTGTTACCCTTATTGATTGTAGTATGATATGGAAATTCTTATGGTCAAAGACAAATGCTCCTGTATTCGGAGGACACTATGCTGCCTTAATGTTTGTGTATACTGTAATAATATTATGATAACTAGTTTTCTGCTTAATTAATTAGATACAATGTTAATAAGTAATTGCTTTCAGGCATATGTACTTGGTGCTGGTGGCACAATTAGAAAATTTTCTCCTTCTTTTGGGAAGTTGAAAGCCATGGAACAACAACTAGAAGGGGAATATCGCCAGGTTCATTCACGACTGAGAACTCATGCTGAGAGCGTGGCATTTTATGGTGGTGAGAACAGAGAAGAATCACACATTATGCAGCGGTTCCAGGCTCTTGTGCGGCACGTGAATGTTGTTCTTCATGAGAACTGGTGGTTTGGCATGATTCAGGATTTTCTTCTGAAGTATCTTGGTGCCACAGTGGGAGTTATCTTGATTGTCGAACCTTTCTTTGCGGGAGATCTTAAACCTGATACATCTACTTTAGGACGGGCAGAGATGTTGAGTAATCTTCGATATCACACAAGTGTGATAATATCATTATTCCAGTCCCTTGGCACCCTTTCTACCAGTTCAAGACGTTTAAATCTTCTAAGGTAAATGCACCATCCTTTACACTCTTGTAAGAAGTGCTTGAGATACCTATATGTCAAGTAGACATTTGTATATTCAGTTTTTTTTATCAAATTGATTGCTGTAAATTGCCGTAGTTCCATAGTTGCTAAACATATAATGTTTGCATGTACATATTAAATTCTGGCTTCTAAGAATTACTCCCTCCGTTCCTAAATATTTGTCTTTCTAGCCATCTCAAATGGACTACAATATACGGATGTATGTAGACATGTTTTAAAGTGTAGATTCACTCATTTTGCTCCGTATGTAGTCACTTGTTGAAATCTCTAGAAAGACAATTATTTAGGAACGGAGGGAGTACATTGGTATTGTGTTTACGTTTCTCAACACTGTTATGCCCGAAATACTTGTAGGACCTCTGGTACATGTTATTACTTTTAAACTATGTAACTTGAGATATGTGTTCTGTTGAGTTATATTTAAGTTCCACCAGCTATGATTGCTTCATGCATTTCTAGTATACATAAGTTCTGATTCTTTTTGTCTCTTATGCTGATAAACTCTGCGCTCCGATTGACAGTGGCTATGCAGACCGTATTCATGAGCTACTGGATGTTTCACGTGAGCTATCTGGGGTTCGTGACAGATCGATGAGTCGAAATTCTTCTGCCAAAAATTATATTAGTGAGGCAAACTATATAGAATTTTCAGGTGTTAAGGTAATTATGATGGTGGGAGTGTTATGCTCATTATTTTATCTGTTCGATACCAAGATATATATAAATAAAAGTTCGTTACAGGTGGTGACACCCTCTGGGAATGTCTTGGTTGATGATTTAACTCTCCGGGTGGAGTCGGGTTCTAATCTTTTGATCACTGGTAAGCTGTAACCTCTCTATCAAATATTTGCTCCCCTAGATCTGGTTCTGAGTCATGGCTGCAATGAAATTGAATCGATTGAATGTTTACACCTTCATTACTAGAAGAAATGACGGTACTTTCATTGTTCCTTCTTCCATACACAGTATACATAAACTTCCTTCGTGGATTTGATAGTTGTGGGTTTAAAGTAGGATTTGTCAACTTCTGTTGATATTTCCTCATTACCATTAGTCAACCTATTCCCCTCGTACAGGTTGGTGTTAGTTAGAAGCTGGTTATAGATCTTTGCCTAAAAGCACCTCTCTCACTTGGGAAAAACTCTTAAAACCAGTGCTTTGACCTGTAGGTGCTTGATCTTGATTTGTGGAGGGGTCAAAGTTTAAATTGGTCTTCTTTGTGGTCCAGTTATTTTTCCGGTTGTCAACCTTATAGACAGATCATTTTAACTGTTTTTGTTGGCTTAGACGTCATTTATTGGCCAGCCTTATCTTGAGAACTGCCTCAAAGTTTGTGTGCTTGAACTTGGTATGGTGATGTCTCAAGCTCTCTATTAGAGACCCTTGATATTTATGTGTATGCCTGATGCTATATTTATGTCTTCCCTGTCTTTTCTGCCACTTTTACATGAAAACTGCAGGCATGGGAAATTAATCTTTCTATGTGTCTTTGCTGTTATTTCAGGTCCCAACGGTAGTGGGAAAAGCTCTCTTTTCCGTGTTCTTGGGGGTCTGTGGCCACTTGTATCTGGCCACATTGTCAAACCTGGTGTCGGTTCTAATCTTAACAAGGAAATCTTTTATGTCCCCCAGCGACCATATACAGCTGTCGGAACACTTCGCGACCAGTTAATCTATCCACTTACAGCAGATCAGGAAATCGAACCACTTAGCTATGGTGGTATGGTGGATCTTCTAAAGAATGTAATTATACCCAGACCAATACACTGGCCTGTTCAGCTATACCCCCTTCATTTTGTTTGTGTGCTTCTTTCTTCTTAACAATTATTTAATGAACCTTTCTGTAGATCCTTAGTGTTGTCCTTTTCTCTTGCAGGTTGATTTAGAATACTTGCTAGAACGCTACCCTCTCGACAAGGAAGTGAACTGGGGTGATGAGTTGTCTCTTGGTGAGCAACAGAGATTGGGAATGGCCAGATTGTTCTACCATAAGCCCAAGTTTGCCATCCTGGATGAGTGTACTAGTGCTGTGACGACTGATATGGAAGAACGTTTCTGCAATAGGGTCCGAGCAATGGGCACGTCATGCATTACAATATCTCACCGGCCAGCATTAGTTGCTTTTCATGATGTCGTTTTGTCCTTGGATGGTGAAGGAGGGTGGAAAGTTCAAGATAACAGGTTACATTCATGATTCTTTTCCCTTTTTCTTTTCTTGTTCTCGCGTGTTGTCTCTAGAAGGCTCAACTTTGTGTGAACCTCTTGTTTTTGTAGAAATGGCTCCTTCCTTCCTACTGAATCGGAGTTTGATGCATTGAAGTCATCAGAAACTGACCGCAAATCTGACGCACTTGCTGTTCAAAGGGCTTTTAGTGCTAATACAAAGGTAGTTATGATTTCATAGTCTGTTCTGCTACTGTTGGTCTTCGCTGTGTCACTCTTTAACACATTTCATTACCAGGAAAATACTTTATCGGGCCCCAAGGAACATTCTTATTCAACACAGGTCATAGCTACTTCACCCAATATGGAAATAGAATCCACAGAACAGCCACATCTGATCCCACAATTGCAGTGCTCGCCGAGACCTTTGCCTGTTAGAGTTGCTGCAATGTCTAAAATACTGGTACACAATTACATTTCCTAATCGATTAATGGTTTTTATTAGATAGTTAATTCTAATGATTTTCTTGAATGTTTGGTAGGTTCCTAAAATCATTGATAAGCAAGGGGCGCAATTGCTTGCAGTTGCAGTACTTGTACTATCTCGGACTTGGATATCTGATCGTATAGCCTCCCTGAATGGTTGGCTCCTTGTATGTTTTCCTTTAGTACAAGAACTGGAGCTGGCTGGTGTACAATTTTTATAACATGTTGCACGTCTTGGCAGGGACTAGTGTTAAGTATGTCCTGGAGCAGGACAAGGCTGCCTTCATTCGATTGATCGGGACCAGTGTAATGCAAAGTGCAGCAAATTCAATTGTGGCACCATCACTGAGGTAGGTTTGGACTTGTGGTTCTGCTATTTTGAAGTTGGTTCTCAGGGAGATTTGATGCAGTGCTTGACTGCTTGTCATGACATTTTCTTTTAGCGAAGCACCCACACATTTTTTTATAAATATTTACTATCTATTCAATTGTTTTATCTGAAGCATTACTGTATGTTACCTCATGTGGTCTTCGCCACAAGAATGAAAGTACTATTTCATGCTTGCGTGCATTTAACTATTTTCAGAGTGGCAGTTGATTGTTCATAATTGGTTCCATGACCTGATCAAGTGTTTTCTTTACAGACACCTTACTTCAAAGATTGCTCTTGGATGGCGAATTCGCATGACCAACCATCTACTTGCATATTATTTGAAAAGGAATGCTTTTTACAAGGTAAATTGCCTTAACAGATGTGTAATTTGCAAGTCATTGGTTCCATTTTGCAGCAGTGTTTTCCCCTTTTAACCGTTGCTAGCATTGTTCTGTCACGACAATATTTCTGTTTGCATAAAAGCTGAGCAGTTTGACCTTTCTTTTCCAGGTATTTAACATGACAGGCATGGAGATTGATGCAGACCAAAGAATAACACGTGATGTGGAGAAGTTGACCAATGATCTTGCTGGCTTAGTAACTGGAATGGTGAAACCATCAGTTGACATTCTTTGGTGAGTTCTTTGTGGCCTCATGTGTTGCTCAGGTGTTCTTTGGTTAATCAGGCCTTCATAGTTAAGCTACCGCTATTCTCCAGGTTTACATGGAGAATGAAGCTTTTATCTGGGAGAAGAGGAGTTGCTATTTTGTACGCATACATGTTGCTAGGGCTTGGTTTTCTAAGAGCCGTTTCCCCAGACTTCGGTGATCTTTCAAACCAAGAACAAGAACTTGAAAGTTCTTTCAGGTTAGTGACACAATTTGTTGGGTATTTGCGAATTTGGCTTTCTTATAACATGATGAGCCTCCAGTATTGACCTTCTAACTTTTGTTCAAGGTTCATGCACTCAAGACTGCGGACACATGCTGAGTCAATTGCTTTCTTTGGTGGTGGATCAAGGGAAAGAGCTGTGAGTTATTCCTACCACTTGACGGGGCTCCTCAGGATGCATTTTATGTATTCTGATTCTTGTGAATATCATGTTAAAATTTCTATTTATTGTGCTACACTGTAATCCTTATTCTGAATTTCAATCGAAATGCTAAATAATTAATGACTCATGTATCATGAACATAACTTCTGTTGAAAAAAAAAGGATAAAAATACATTACATGTAGCTTCATCTGCACATCTGGCATAGAATTTGTTAGTAGAAGTATATGGCCTCACATTGTCATTATTTTCTTCTAAATCAGATGGTTGAAGCTAAGTTCGCAACTTTGCTTAACCACTCAAAGATTCTTTTGAGGAAAAGATGGCTTTATGGTATATTTGATGATTTCGTGACGAAGCAGCTGCCTCATAATGTGACATGGGGATTGAGTCTGTTATATGCTTTAGAACACAAGGGGGACCGAGCTTTGACTTCAACGCAAGGTTGGTAAATCTTGAAACCGACCCATTTTATCGATATTATTTTGCATACAGTTTTACAATACGTTCTCATTTTGAAATTGCAGGAGAGTTAGCACATGCCCTGCGGTTCCTGGCATCTGTAGTGTCACAAAGTTTCATAGCTTTTGGTGACATTCTCGAGTTGCATAAGAAATTCCTCGAACTTTCTGGTGGTGTCAATAGGATCTTTGAACTCGAGGAGCTTCTAAAGGCATCTCAAAGCAGTAAGTTTGAATCCGCAGCAAACTCTAGTGCCTCATATGCTTGAATCAGAAATCTATGCCATTTGAATATAAAATGATATTGCATATCAGCAGCATAACTCCTATTTTTGTCAACCATTATGCAACCTGCCACAAGCTCTTGAACTGAAATTATGAACACTAACCGCCCATATGATAAAATTTCATGTGAGCATGTTCAGTCTAGTATCATAAGAGTCAACCTTCTATTTTTGCAACTTTGTCCAACTATGTAATGCCATCACTGTAGTTTTTTATACAACAAATTCTTGAGTGGAGGAAAAATTGAAAATCACTGTGTGTACTTAAAAGCATGATATTGTCGACCACCTTGACCACAGCTGGAAATTAGTTCATCAAATTTATAAGCCGCTGGATTGTTATGTTCATACTCAGTTGATGATGTTATCAAAGTTAAAAGTTTTTAGTCTTTTGGTATGTTGATGCTATGAATTGTACCTGAATATGACACCGTTGTTTTTCTAGATGCTGTCATGCCCTCAAATGTAATCAGGGTGCCATCTGAAGAAACTATTTCCTTCCGTAATGTGGATATTGTGACCCCATCGCAAAAGCTATTGGCTAGTCAATTGTCTTGTGATGTGTCTCAAGGAAAAAGCCTTCTTGTCACTGGTATGTCATCTGACCGCTTCTGCTTGGCTTTTATCTAGCACCATGTTAACATTGTTTCTCTAATACATGTGATTATGTCTTCTGAAGGTCCAAACGGCAGCGGCAAGAGTTCCATTTTTAGGGTGCTCCAAAGTTTGTGGCCTGTAGCTTCTGGAAGGCTTACCGTACCATCGGAAGGGATATTTCACGTTCCTCAGCGCCCATATACTTGCCTTGGAACCTTGAGGGATCAGATCATATATCCTCTCTCACGTGAGGAGGCAGAGTTGAAGATGGCCAAAACGGGTAAGTTCTACCTAACTCTGCAAAGGCAAGCATCTAGCTGTCGGATTCAGCTTCTGTATTCTAACCTGCGAAACACACATTTATAAAACCTCCTCTACTAAAACCCGAAGTGGCTTGTGCTCTTGTGCTAGTTAATGATGTTTGTAACAAACTTCTATAATGTGTTGAACTTCCCCTGTATTGTCATGAGCAAGGTTCATATTAATTTGTAGTGACATGACACCATAAACCTTGACCATGTAGGTGACAGGTCTAGATCGCTGGACGATCACCTGAGGACAATTCTAGAGAATGTTCGCTTGGTCTATCTTCTCGAAAGAGAAGGTTGGGATGCTACTCCCAATTGGGAAGACATTTTGTCCTTGGGAGAACAGCAGAGGCTAGGCATGGTCAGTGGTTAAATACTCACAGTTTGTTTCAATCTATCTCTGTACCTTTACGTGTACCTTTACGCGAACCAAACGGTGTATGAACTTGGAATGACTGCTTTCTTTCCAGGCCCGTCTGTTCTTTCACTCTCCTAAGTTCGGTATCCTCGACGAGTGCACCAAGTACGTGTTGTATGACAATATATTTTGTACTCCCATTTCCCTTTCATTCATCAGTCATTGTACTTAAAAATCTTGTATACTCACCGTAGTGCCACGAGTGTCGACGTCGAGGAGCATTTGTACAGGCTAGCAACTGACATGGGTATAACTGTGGTCACTTCCTCCCAAGTAAGTACTTTATTCATCAATTTATCCTCTCGAGCCTCTGGAAGTTAACACAACCGCTCATGGTTGCGTTTTTTTGAGTGTGAAACTGTGCGTGTGTGTGTGTGATGCTGACGCCTTCTCTTGTCTATTTGTTTTGCAGAGGCCTGCTCTCATACCCTTCCATTCGCTGGAACTGAAGCTCATCGACGGCGAAGGAAAGTGGGAGCTGTGTGCAATCAACCACTAGTCGTTGCCGTCGCCTTATTTTTTGATCGGCTTTAGTTACTCAGTACAATAGTCACCTTGCTGCCTGAAATAGAGGCAGCACCCGGTTGGAGATAGAGCAGAACAATACACAGGGGTTGTAGAAGGGAAATTCCTATTCTTTCCAAACAGGATAGCATGGTATATATATATATATAATCTTGTTCTCATACAGAATATACACAGTGAGATCAGATTTGCCGCCGGAATCGACTGGCGGCGACATGTAGCAAATTATTTGTATAAACACTGGCTGGCGCGAAGCGTGCCCTTTTGTAAATATCAACTAGTTCAAAATTCATCTTCCTGATGGTGCCTTTGTCTTGCACTGTGCTTTTAGTTCCGTGTCGACCGAGTCGCCTGCTGATTTCGGATCTCTTCTGCTTGGGCACTTGCTGTGTCGATTTTGTACCGAGTTCATTATAGTTGAGCATGAATATGCAAGTTTTGCCCTAGACTATGTTTTGTTTGCAACGGGAAGAAATTTTCCGGATAACCAGATTGTTTCTTGACAAATTTCGGCAAAATTTTCAATGTCGAAAACTCATCCGCACCCATGATAACAAGCTCATACTATATTACACGGAGAAATTAGAAGGCATTTTGGGCTAAAAGCTAACGAGGAGGCTACGGGGAGGGGGAGACTTGCTGCTGGGAGAGGAGGACGAGGAGGCCCTGGGGCCCGACGAGGATCTCGCTGAGGAAGCTGACGAGGCCGAACCAGACCACCGGCGTCACGTCGACGCCGCCCAGCGGCGGGATCACCCGGCGGGTGGCGGCCAGGATGGGCTCCGTCGGCGCGTACGCCACCACGTAGGGGAACTTGGTGACCGGCAGCCTCGGGTACCACGACATGACGATCCGCGCCACGAACAGGAACCCCACCGCCGACAGCGCCGGCCCCGCCACCCCGATCACCACCTTCGCCGTCGCCGGGTCCAGCTCCCCGAGCACCATCGCCGCCCTGTACAGCGATGTCTCGTACGCCGCCGGAGAGGTCGCCGCGTCGCACGGCAGGGCGGCGGCCGTGCTGCTCACGGCCACCGCCGCTGCCGCCATGGACAGGACNTTAATTCATCATAAGAGAATAAGGATGACAAAATAGAATGAAAGGAAGCATCCAGCCAAGAGATGTGGATGCATACACAGTTTGTTTTTCCACTAACTAACCTTTGCTTATGTACTTTGGTCTGGCATCACGCCTAGTGCCGGGGTGGGCTCTTGTCCGCACCTCCATGTCAAATAGATGAATCGCTAGGCCAAGAAGAAGAAGAAATACGCATCAGCCGAGTGCCAAGATTGATTGCCTTAAAGAAGCAGGTTAGATGAAGAAAGCAGTGCGTGGTCTTACATGGATAGATAGATGGAGAGACACCTTGGATCTCGGCGGCGGCGGCGGCCGTGGGTAAGCATATGGCCAGGGTGCCCAAGGCATACGGCTCATACAAACGAGCAGCACAAGTGTTGACCCTGATGTATGCATGCGTTGTAGATGAGATGAGGCAGGCAAGTGTTGGGTTGAGGAAAAAGGAAGAGCAAGCAAAGCTGGGTTGTTTATATAGGAGAGAGAGAGAGAGAGAGAGAGAGAGAGAGAGAGAGAGAGATGGATGGAGCTCGCTCTCCATGGACAGTAAGCAACCAAGAACCAACCGTCCGACCTTGCTGCCGCGGCCGCCGCCGCCGACGCAGCCCCGCCCCCGCCCCCGCGCCGTGGACGGCCCTCCCCTCGCCGGAGGGAGCAGCACCGACGGCTTGAGCATGGAGGCCTCCATGAGAGCCAGAGGGAAAAACAGAGCAGCGTGGGGAAGCAGAGGGCAGCAACGAAGAAGGCTCGTGGCCTTCCTTTTGCTCGGAGGATAAGGCAGGAAAAAAAAGAGGAGAGATACGAAGAATGGCCGGCAGCTTCTCCTGGGCTCATTCCACCGGGCCTCCAGTGGACGACGGCCCGGATCGAGCCCAGCGGGGCACCAAAAAAACCCTACCTGCGGCCCAGCAGACTGAGCCGAACTATTCCTTTCCCCTTCCCCTTCCCCTCCTCCACGGCAGCTTCTCCTCCTCCTCCTCCTCGCCGGCGGCTCCCTCCACCAGCCCCGGCCCCGCCGCCGCGATGCTCCGGCTCCGCTCCTCCGCCCGCCTGCTCCGGAAGGTGAGCCCGCCACTCGCCCGCCTCTCGCCTGCTTGTATTTAGTCGCCCCGCTGCTTGCCTCACGGTTTCTGGGGATGGATTGCGTTGATTGCAGCTGTGCGAGGCGTCCCGGCCGCTGGGGCGCGGCGAGGTCCAGAGAGTGCCGCCGACGACGATGACGCGGCGGCTCTCCGGCGCAGCCTCCGCCGCGCGCTCGACCTCGCTCCTGCACCCGCTGCCGGGGCTCGACCTCCCGCCCTGCCTCCCCGACCAGCTCCCCCGCCTCCCCACCCGCATCACCACGCTCCCCAACGGCGTCCGCGTCGCCTCCGAGGACGTCCCGGTACCGCCCACCTCCCCCCTCTCCTCCTCCTCCTGATGAGTCCATATCGTCGCTCTCCGCTGACGCTCTATGTGGGGGGTGGTTTGTCAGGGTCCCACGGCGTGCGTGGGGGTGTTCGTGGCGTCGGGCTCGATCCACGAGTCGCCGGACTCCGCCGGCGTGACGCACCTGCTGGAGAAGCTGGCGTTCAAGGACACGGCGCACCGGAGCCACCGGCAGATCGTGCAGGAAGTGGAGGCCACGGGGGGCAACGTCAGCGCCTCCGCCTCCAGGGAGCAGATGGTCTACAGCTACGACACGCTCAAGGCCTACATTCCGCAGGCCGTCGAGGTGCTCCTCGACTCGGTCCGCAACCCGCTCTTCGTCCAAGACGAAGTCGACCGCCAGGTCCGGAATGTCATCCATGCATCAAGCAGCTTATGATTGGGTATACCTTGTTTGTTGTGCGCTGATTATGGTGATTGCTGTGTTTCTTGTCAGCTGGCCCTTACCCGAGAAGAGGTCAACTGGGTGCAGAAGAACCCGGAGAAGTTCCTTCAAGAAGTAATTAACCTTGCTGGATACGAGGGGGCGCTCGCGAACCCGCTGATAGCTCCTGAGGAGGCTCTTGAGATCATCAATGCCGATATTATTCGGAAGTTCTATCATGTACTGCTTCTGACATTTGAGTTCTGCATTCCTCCTGAACATGGCTTGCTGCTTGGCGGCTCGTATTTACTTTTTGGTAGGATGGCCATTTACATAGGGTGAACACATCTCAAAAGCATTACATGGTATTAGCACGCTGGTCACTGTGGAACATCCTTGCACACTTTGGTCGTTTTGCTCCCTATACTTTCAGTTTTCTGTGGATGTAGTTGCGGCAGATTCTAGATATTAACAATTTATTCTGTTGGCAGCGCTAAAATATAGAAGTAGTTCTATTTAACCGCATAATTGATATATACTAGAATTGATTTGTATGCGGCTGATCCAGTGCCAGCAACTATGAGAGATTTTGTTATCAGGGTTGTTCTAGTCTTACAACTTTATTTTCAATCCATGGATCATGATTGTTTGTAGGAGCAACAGTTTCGGCTATGCTGTTCTCACCATATGGCTGTTTTGATATTCTCTACAATGCAATGAATATGTTTTATTCAAAAAACATGAAGCATTGCTATTTCTATAACAGGAAAACTTCACTGCTGATCGTGTGGTTCTAGCAGCGTCAGGTGTTGATCATCAACAGTTGTTAGATGTCGCAGAACCTTTGTTGTCTGATTGGCACAAGGGGTCCCCTATGGAAACACCAAAGTCTACGTACACAGGTGGTGATTTCAGATACAAAGCAGAATCAGATGTAATATTCTTTCTAATCGAGTATTCCATTTTGAGTTTTGAGACTTCCTTATGTTCTACCTTGAAATTTTACTCATCTCTTTGCCTGCAGATGACACATGTCGCGTTGGCTTTTGAAGTGCCAGGCGGCTGGCTTAAAGAGAGAGAGGCGACAATTATGACCGTCATACAGGTATAGCAAAGGGTTGGTATTTGATAGTAATGATCTAGTCTAGTTTGACATCCGCATCTTCACATTCTAATTGTTAATTCCTGAATGTTCATGCGCAACAACAATAATATTTTGAAGACCTTAATGGGTGGTGGCGGCTCATTCTCCTCTGGTGGTCCTGGAAAAGGGATGCATTCACGGCTTTGTAAGTCACGAACACACTGCAATTGTTCATCTCCAGTATGGTTGCCATGGTGTAAACTAACTTTATGTGGTTGTTTCAGTTGCTGTTTTTTACATTTCAGAATAGTTCTGCTGGCTGTCTAGTTTATTTTTTGAAGTTCTAATTATTTCTTGTTTCAAAGGGGGTGAATGCTTTGAGGAAAAGGCTAAGTTCACTGTTGTTTCTTTGCAGACCTGAGAGTCCTAACTAAATATCACGACGTCCAATCATTTTCAGCATTCAGTAATGTATATGATAACACTGGCCTGTTTGGTATCTATTTGACAACGGTGAGTTTATCCTTCAACGTCATTTTGTGGGCTTAATTATTGCTTTTGCATGTTGTGCATCAGGACCTTTACTACAAATACTGACTTTCTGCTGGTGATGATG
>LR880968.1:952568484-952601616 GCA_904067115.1 Aegilops sharonensis
CAAAGTCTACTTGTTTTTGATTTCTCATAGCAAAACTATGCTACCAATATGTGTGTCATTTTATAACAGTTAACTCTAGCATGAAACATAGTTATTTGAATTTTATAATATTGTAATGGCACCGGCCTTGGATTTTCGTTTTCTATTAAATTTTAATATTAATATGATTTCTTGTCCATTTTTAATACTACAGCCACCAGAGTTTGTTTCAAAGGCTGTTGTTATCGCGGTGCAGGAATTGATTGCTATTGCAACGCCTGGACAAGGTATGAGTCATTCCCTATTCGGTAAATCTGTCTGAGGTTTCACTGAAGCTGCATGTTCTAAAATATGATTTGATTTTGCATGCATTTAGTGACGGAGGTTGAGCTGACACGTGCGAAAAACTCGACGATTTCATCCGTGCTAATGAATCTTGAATCGAGGGTATGTTTGGAGCCACACACCATTCTTTATTTCTTGTCAGTTATCACGTATATTTAAAAGGATTTGATATCCATCTGTTAACTTTGCACTGCAGGTAATTGTTGCAGAAGATATAGGGAGGCAGCTTTTGACTTATGGTAGCAGGTAAGTCCATATCTTCATCGGTTCGAACCCATATTTCACAAGCCTGTCTCATAGAAGAAACTCATCGATCCTGTTTTCGTGGTTGTTTGTTTGCATCACAACAGGAAGCCTATCGATCATTTTCTTCAGTGCATGGAGGAACTGACCCTAGATGACGTTACAGCGTTTGCTAAGATGATGTTATCTTCCCAACCTACAATGGCTAGCTATGGAGATGGTATGCTCCTTGATTTCCCCCTAGGTTTCATATGCAGCTGATTATTTAAAATTTATACACAGCTTATGAATTAATGTGAATTCCTTTGCCTTGCTTCTTCCGCAGTCAATAAAGTTCCGCCGTATGAATTTATTAAAATGCTGCTCCAACGGTTCCGATAGCACCCTAACACCATGATCCCTTGTGAAGACGAAGACACAGAGCTCTGTTCCAGTTCTCCCTAATACTTGGCGTTGTGCTCGGAATTTTTCTTTGTGTTTACTCGTGCGTGAACGAGGTTAGTTTTGTATTTGGCCTAGTTCAAACAGCGCATGCTGATGAAATGTCTTGGGTAGACAGGAAAACAATTTTCTTGAAGCTTGTATGGAAATTTTGCCCTGCCAATCTATGTGGTCTCGTTGCCATGTAAAATTTTCAGTACGTGGTGAGTTTCATGATGATGATAATATATATCAATGGTGACTTTTATGGCCTCAAATAAGAATAATGGTTACTGGTTAGAATTGTGAGAATTTGTCGCACGATAATCTCTGTATTTCCTAATTTTGTTTCTGAGTAACGCCTGTCACTGTAGTTTGCAGCCTTGCTAACTACTCCATTTAATCTCTGTATATATTAATGCTGAGCAACGCTGTCAAATTTCTCGCTAATCTCTGTAGAAGGTTCAAACAACTAAAAGAAGAACTCTGTTGACAAAATTCTATAACTAGCGATATTTTTCATCATATCAAGTTTCATAAAATTATGAGCGGTCAACCATGGAATCCAGTTATCATCGTCTCAAGTTTCACAAAATTCGAACAAACATTTTAAAGTCAGGTCACATATTTCAGGTGCAAAAGAACTGTCGAAAGAAATTCAGATGCTGCCTACAAAGGCTCTCATCGCAACAGAGATCCTAGAACAGGAGTTTACTGACACTACTCACTGGGCATACACATCGTCTGGCAAAGCCCACTAGGCACCACTAATCCCAGCCCGACAGTCCACCCGCACCCACCTCGGGCGCAGAGCACAACTGCTTAAGATCCGACGCGTCGATAGGGGTGCCCTTCGCCTTCTTCCTCTTCTTGGTGTGATCAATCACCAGGCCTCCGACAAATTTTCCATCCAGAGCAGTTGCCTGGGCCTTGTCCTTCACCGTGGGCTCTGGAACGGCGCCGTCTCCAGAAAACATCAACTCTGCAAACGACACTTCGGTGTCATCGATTCCTCCTGCATCTTTATCGTCTTTGTTGGCAGATTTCTTCTTCTTGGATTCTTTCTTGGCCTTTCCTTCGGTATCATCGAAAGAAGCTTTGTCATCCTTGCCTTTCGGTTTGCTGCTCTTGTCCTGCTCCGTGACTACCTTCTCCTTTTTCTTTTTCTTACTATCCGACAGTGCGGATTCAACTGGGGCAGCAATGGTGGCAGCTGGAGGAGTGTCTTTGGCAGCAGGTTCTTCAGGGCTCTGCGCTTGTTGCTTTGACCGTTTCCTTTTCTCCTTCTTTTTCGTATTAGAGTCGATGGGATCATGATCAGGCATCTCTTCATCCTTCTTCAGCTTACTCCCTTTCCCAGAGTTCTCATTCTGCGAAAGGGCTTCTATGGGCTTTGCATTGAAAATGCGCAAGTTCGGCACAATTTTCATGACCTGAGAGAACATTTATAAGTTACTCAGGAACTACAATTAGAATACACTCTGGAACGAAGAGAAGTCAGAGAGAGAGAGAGGGGTCACCTTTTTAGCTAGGGTGCCTTTCTCAGCAATAGGATTTCCCTGCAAATTTAGGTTCCTCAAGTAGCGCAGTTCAGAAAGGACCTAGCAACCAAACCAATGGTTAAAAAAGTCTAAGCAAACCATGGTGTTGAACATGTGGGGACGAAGTCAGATGCAAACCTTCAAATCTGACTCCCTCTCAATTAAGTTATTTCCCAAGTCAAGGTTCAAGATTTTGGTATTTTTGGCCAAGTCTGATGGAATTGTCTGCAAGTTACAGGTGCATAAGACCATGTTAACAAGAAACAATAGCAATCAATGTACATGAGACAAAAAAAGAAAATTGCCCTCCATGTACATACAGTGATCTTATTGTGAGCAAGCCTAAGTTCCTTCAGTTCCACACATGCAGCAAGTGAAGATCCAATACTTTCTATTTCACAGTGAGACATGGATATCTGGCCGGAGTGGTAACAGTAAGACAATAGTAAAATAAAATTAGAAATGCTACATAACAGAGCCACCAGAACATATATTATATTTTTTGCAGATTAAATAAAGAACAAGTACCTTTTTCATAGACTTGGCATTGACCAAAGCATCACCAAAAGTAATAACTGGATTCTTAGAGAGAACTGTGGCAGAGCAAATATTCACAATTAACCAAGTTCAGGGAGACAGAAAAGCATGAATCACACAATTAACAAGTTCATGGAGACAGAAAAGCATGAATGAATTGTACATAAATTCGTATTTAATTGATTTGAACTTTACTAAAGCAATATGAATTTCTTGTACACATAAATTAGTTAGTATTTGCCACGCAACACTTCTTTGAGTTCCACCATGAACGCTACATGGAGTTATATATTGCATTTGACAAGGTTGGTATTTTGTACTCGTAGTTTATAGAAGTTACTATTCTTTACAACAGCCAGAACCGTTTGATTCTTCATATTATCAGCGAGAACTGAGAAGTAAGATTACACCATACATGAAAAAACATTGAAGGTATGCAGTCCTACAGTCCATTGTAAAAAATAAGTATTATATCAAATATGCATACCAAGAGTATTCAACTGATGATGGGGATCAAGCTTGCAGATGGAAGTAATGTTGTTGTCTGCACGGAGAATTACCAAGATCCGACATGAGTAAATTTAAGTAAGCTAACAACTGGGAAAGAAGAGCAGTAGAGTACATAGCATTCATGCACCGCATTACCGTTGAGAATCAAGGCTCCCAGGCTTGTCATAGATTTAACCTCATCGATTCTTGTCAATTTATTTTTGCCAGCATTCAGTACCTGCACAAGCCAGGATAAGAAAAACGCTGTATTATGAATTTATGATTCAAGCAATGAGCTAAATTCTCCCCTAAAAAAGTAGTGAGCTAGAATTAAATCCTGGATGGGTTCAATCAGATGGAAATGCAGGGCCAGGAAAGCTTCTCACCTGCAGCTTCGAGAGGACTTCGGCACCTTTCAAGCTCACGAGCTTGTTTTCGATAACCGAGAGCCATTTGAGATTGGTGCACGCGGACAAGCCCTTCAACATGTAAAAAAGCATGGACATAAGTGACAATAAGAAGATGCTCGGAGGCTCAAATGAAGCTAACAGCCAGTAGAGTTTACAGTCCCATGGAACAAGCAGAGCAGCTATCACCTATCATCATCATCCATAAGCCACAACAACTAGGTAAATCCTAATCTGAGCGCATCTTCGAGTTAGCTCGCTGTAGCATCATTTTTTACACCTAAGTTGCTTCGTTGTTATCTACTACCATTGTTGGTCGTGAAAATAAATTCAGACGAAGATGGTGGCGGCACGGATGCGTTTCTTCCGACAAGTCGACGACCACGGCGTAGGTGCTTCTTGTGTATATCCAATCCAAAGGGGTGAGATGTCGGCAAGAATATATCTATCTATGTACTGTATCTGTTTCTGTCGAGCAATCACGTCAAGGGCAGTAGTAAATCTTTGGAGCAAGTGCGTGGCATTTGAGATTGAGCGTACCTCGAGCGTGAGGAGGCAGTTGTGGCCGAGGTCGAGGCGCTCCAGGTTCTTGAAGCTCCCCAGGCACGACACCTGTCAGCAACGACGACAGAGAGAGATGAGCAAAGCCGGCGAGCCACCATGGAAGGAGCAAGGCCGGAGGGCGAGAGGGAGGGACTTACGTCGGTGAAGGAGCGGTGGGAGAGGTCGAGGAACGTGGCGAGGCAGCCGGCCGGCGCCGCCTCCCTCGCCGTCTGCTCCAGCGTCAGCCGCACCATGGTTCTCCGCCGCCGCCGCCGCCGCCGCTCCTCCTCCAAAAGCCCAAACAAAGAAACCCCGAGGCTTTTTGCCCTAGCGCCACAACCCACAAAGCCCACGAAGGCTTTCGGGCCCTGCTTACAGGTGGGCCCGCCACACCAACCCGGCCGGGCCCACCTGCCAGCGCGAGATGATATCGGCAGGCGCATCGCGTCTCGGTTGTTTCCTTGGGCTCGGTCGGTCGGTCGGTCGGTCAGAGGAGTTATTGGAGTCAGAAGAGAGGAGAGGAAAGCAGGAGGAGGCGACAGGTGCTCGCCCGCCGACCGCCCGCCGGGAAGACTCGCTCCGCCGCCCGCCGCCTGCCGGAGATGGCGATGACCGTGGAAGGTGAGGGATCCCTCTTCTCCCCCCGGCCCAACTCCTGTTGCCTGGCTGATCGGGCTGACCTCGCATTCGGGATTTGCTGCTGCGGCGCGGGGATCGGGCCGCTAGGGTTCGTGGTGCGGGCGTGGGGTCGCGAATTGGCGGGCCAGGGCGCGGGGAGATCCGATTGGTTGGTGCGGGTTGGTCAGAGCTCCGTGCTGCGCCGGCCCGGGGGCTCTGTGTAGGTAGCGTGGGCGAGGCTGCCGGCGATTGGTAATCTGTAGGGGAGCGTGATTTTGCTCAGTCAGATCAGTGCGCTTTCCTCAGGAGAAAGGGGTCGTCGGCTGTGCTGCCAGGGGCCTAGATTTGCGTGGAACAGGGGTCAGCCGTGACGCGTCCAGTTCGCTTGCATCTTATCAATGGGCTACAGACGGGGCGGTAGCTGGAGATTTTGCCTGCGGTGTATGGCTCCTTCTTTTTAGCTGTTCGCCTCGGTACGGCTCGCTGATCAAGATGGCGCAGATTCTGACAACAATTCAGCTTGCAAGTAGTGGTAGGATGCATGCAAGTGTGGGTTATACCCATTATAGCAGCATGGCCTGGAGTTGCAGGGTATGGAATTCGATGCCTGCGGTCAGTTCAGGCTAGCGCTCTGTGGTTTTGCGTAGTGGGAAATTCCTGACTCGACTGATATATGCGTTCGGTCTTGTGTCTGCCCTATGTGTAATGAGCAAACATTAACCCCTTCTTGTCGTTCAATCTAAAATAGGAATAAAGGGGTTCCATTAAATAAGAAACACGGTTTGGCTTACCCCCATTTTCATGAATTAAGGTTCTGTAATTTGCAGTTACCCTCCGGTCGTACGGTCCAGTTTCAGCATTTATATTAGGTTCTTGCACCCTCAGCGGTTCTTGATAATATCTATCTTTCTTATATCCTGCTAATTGCTTCAAGTGTTTGACTAACTTGTTTGTTCCTCGTCTGCTTTGCTTTCGGTCCTTGCTGCTGGATGATCCTGTCAACTTACTCTTGGCGTGCATCTTTACAGTGTAAGTTCATTATTCTGATGTCTCTAACCATTGTTTTGCGTTTGACAAGTGTGTCATCTTATTAAAATTTTCTGTTACAGGCTCGCTGGACTTGCGTGTATGTTCTCCACGAGCGTTCTTCTGCAAATCCTGGTAAGCTATATGTACATTCATGCCTAGAGCTCACTGAATCAGGTTTCTGAAAGATGGTACAGTGGCAGCAATTGTTTTACTCACTGTCAGTTTCAGTAACTTTGAGGACAACCTGCCAGATTGATTTCAAGTTTTGTTTCTACTATTCATTCATGCCCAGTATTCTATTGTGTGATTGTGCCAAAGAGGCAAGGAATGTACAAAAGAGTAATATTGTGACATAGTTGCTGGTCACTTCAGGGTTACTCTTGTTATTCAGTTAGGAGTCCCACATGCTAGAAAAATCATCTTAGAGTCGATGCACACAAAGATTGGTCTGATTGTATCGACATGCACGCCTACTGTAGTAATTGTTTTATATGGAGGTTATTGAGCAGCATCAGATTGCCATCCCTTTGTTACTTGACCAAGTTGTTACTTCTGAATTCTCTGACTCTTCATTTTCTTGATGCAGGCATGTGCTTTGTACAACAACTGGTGGCCTATGTTAGCAGGTGACTGCTAGTTTGTTATCCTCCTCAATCACCGTGAGCAAGTCCCTGTGGTTTTTCCACTGACGTTCTTGTGCGTGCCTTTTCTGTTCTGCAGCACTCATGTATATCATTGTGCCAATGCCATGCCTGTTCTTTGGCGACGGATCCACACGGTTCTTGAGTAGCGGAGAGGGTGGAGCGTAAGTTCTAACTTGATGATTCTCTTTCCTTTGGAGAAGTAGTAAACTGAACATTTATATCAGCACAGCACGCATGATAGGCATTAGGCAATTACAACCTAGGAGGATGCTGATCCATGCATTTGCTATCTTGGCAATTTGTAATCATACAGGGCATCTCGTTTTTCAGGTGGATGAAAGCAGCCAAGTTCCTGACGGGCATGTCTGCCATGGGAAGCCTCGCCATCCCGGCGATCCTGAGGCACGCTGGCCTGATCGAGACGGGGGCCATGTTCATCGAGTTCACCTCCTTCTTCATCCTCGTGTGCACGGTGCTGTGCTTCCACAGGGCTACCCTGGACGAGGAGTGGTAAAGCCTCACGCAGGACCACAAGGAGGAGTGCCCGAGAGAAGAACGCCTGTTAGGATGCGGAAAAGAAATCCCTTGGCGGGAGGGAGCTAACTTGGAACTGTGTACAAAGAAGCGCGCTTCAAGCGCTTGACTACTGTATTTACGTATACGCGTATCCGAGATTCGGTAATCTAGTTGGTAATCCGTGCTGAACCGGTCGTGTAAAGCATATGTGATCTGGCGCAGTTGATGGACGCAAAGCAGTCTTTCGATGGTTTGGTTTGCCACTTGTGCATCCAGAATCTGCACTTGGAGAATGGTATGAACTATTGGATGGAATGAAGTGACAAGATTTTGTTTAGATGTTGGACCTGAAGCCAAAGTTGCTCAGTTACGTGCGCCCCAATTCTTCGTTTGTTTGTGTGTGATCGTGTGATCTTTAGAGAACATTCTTTGGTGTGATGTTTGGAGAGCTTCTTTTTATTGTTGTTTGTGTGATCTCTCTAGATAGCATATTTCGGTTGGGTTGTGGGTGGATCTGAGACAGCCTAAATCAGACGACTCGTGTTTGATATGGTGATGCTGCACATCGCATTGTATAGTTTCTATCTGGTTATCAATTATTCGGAGGTCTCTCGTTGCCCATGAAATTGTGTGCTACTCCCTCCGTTCCAAAATAAGTGTTCCAGCATTTCTTTTGAAATAGCAGGTTCTCTGCATTCATTAAGAAGAGAAGAGGGAGTAATACACATACATGACCACTACTTTGAGAAGTTGCCTGTTAGCATATGAACCATGGATAGGCCAAAATATGTATATCTATATGCTGGAACTCTGGAAGCAAGACTGCGTTTTCACCTGGAAAAGTGTACATTTAACGCTACGAGTTATGGTTGCCGACAATATATAGGCCAATACAGAAATATTGCCACCAAAGACAGTTTGGCCGAGTGGTCTAAGGCGCCAGATTTAGGCTCTGGTCCGAAAGGGCGTGGGTTCAAACCCCACAGCTGTCATACTTTTTTATTTTCAACGTTCCTTTTCTTTTTCTCCTCTTTTTATTTTGTTTTATTTTCAACGCTCCTTTTCTTTTTCTCCTCTTTTTATTTTGTTTTATTTTCGACGCTCCTTTTCTTTTTCTCCTCCTTTTATTTTGTTTTATTTTCAACGTTCCTTTTCTTTTTCTCCTCTTTTTATTTTGTTTTATTTTCAACGCTCCTTTTCTTTTTCTCCTCTTTTTATTTTGTTTTATTTTCGACGCTCCTTTTCTTTTTCTCCTCCTTTTATTTTGTTTTATTTTCAATGTTCCTTTTCTTTTTTCTCCTCTTGTAAATCCATGAATCTTGTAAAAATGCACTAACCATTTTTAGATTAGATCATGGAAATTCTTCAAACCATAACCTTCCTTTCTGCCCACTTCTTTCACTTTCAACCATTTCATATGACGTCCAGTTTTTCACTGACACTCTCAAGCACTTTGGGTATGTCACTGGCCTAGTCACAAATTGTTCCAAAAGTCTTGTCGCCCCAAACCGTTGTGAAAATGTTGATCTTCCGGACATCCTCCAATCCTTCCTGGCAAGCTTTCCTCCTTTCTGATGAAATACCTTGGGTTGCCTTTATCTGTCAAGAGGTTGAAGAGAATTCACTACCAGCCCCTCGAGGACAAGATTGCGGGTCAGCTCACCCCTTGGGTGGGAAGGCACATTGCCTCGGCAGGTCGAGCAGTCTTGGTCAAGTCGGTCCTCATGGCGATTGTTGTCTACTACATGATGGTGCTAGATTTTAGCGGTGGAGGTCAAGAAGAAGATCGATGCCCTCAGACATGCTTTCCTTTGGGCAGGTTGTAATAAAGTCACAGGTGGAAAATGCAAGATAAACTGGGAACAAGTGCGCAAGTCCAAACTCCATGGAGGCCTGGGAATCCTAAATCATGACAAGTTTGCCATCGCCCTTCATCTCCGGTGGCTATGGGTCGAGTGGCTCCACCCGGACAAGCCATGGGTTGGCTGGGAACCTCTTGTGATGACACCGACCGGAATATTTTTGCCAGAGCTACCAAGGTCGAAGTTGGCAATGGCTTGCGTGCCAAGTTTTGGGAGTCTCCTTGGCTAGATGGGATTAGGCCCAAAGACACGGCCCCTAAAATATATGAATTGTCGAAGAAGAAGAATTGCTCGGTTCGAATGGCTCTGCACGACAACTTCTGGACTTACCAGGTGGACATCCTTCGCGGCATTACTGTCGAACACCTATCTGAGTTTGTCACCCTTTGGGAGAAGGTCCCCCATATCCACCTCGACATCGACACGCCCAACACTATCACTTGGAAGCTCACCATTGATGGATACTACTCGGCGACGTCGACCTACAACGCGCAGTTCTTTGGCCATACTGACACTGAGATGATATCGATCGTTTGGAAGGTTTGGGCGCCTCCTAAATGCAAGTTCTTCGCTTGGTTGCCAATCAACAATAAGATCTGGACAACGGATAGGCTTCAACGTCGTGGGTGGCCAAACTGTAATCTTTGTCCCCTATGTAAGCAGGTTCAAGAGTCAGCGGCCCAGCTTCTATTCCAATGCAGATGCACTATGAGAGTTTGGCACATGATCAAAGATTGACTGGGTCTCCATGACGTGCATCCTAGTGATTGGATTGACGCGACTTCCGTTAAAGAGTGATGGAGCCACAATGATACCAAGAAGACACAATCGTGAAGACCACTTGCTTCCTTGATGCTTCTTATCTCTTGGGGTTGTGGAACGAGAGGAACACATGGATCTTTCATAATACTGATGTCCCAGTTGGAGTTATCGTTGCTAGGATTGTTGTAATTTGGCCATGGGCCCTAATTCTTAAACTTCTCTCTTAATCAATGAAAATGGCAAATCTTTTGCCTCGTTTAAAAAAAATGAATTGCCTTTTTAGAAGGAAATGAGCAATTTTAACATGCTCCCTCTTACCCCCTCTTTTCACATAGGAGGTAAGAACCTAAGAGTTAATCAAATCCACTACTCAATGCAATCAATGGCTCAGATCTATTTTATACCAGGGAGCATGTTAAAAAACCTCAAAGGAAATATATATTCCTAGAAACGTTAAACTTTTATCACATTTAGTAATATCCTCTCTTCCTCCTTCCCTCCTTCTATTATGCCCAGGGCCTCTTGTAGTCACTATAAAGGTATAGTCTTTCATGAACGCAGGGCTCTTGCAATGTTTTGAGTCACTAAGAGATGCTTACGGAAGATTTCGCTGCAGCACAGTCTAGGATTGTGAAGATCACTAGTCTAGGAGTAAGAGCATCTTCAAACCGGACCCCTACAATTCCCCCTACTTGTTCCGGCAGACAACTCAGACACGACCCAGGTAGAAAATGGTCACCCAAGCAGACCCCTATTTCCATCCCATATGTCGGGGCTGTTTGGCACTCCCATTTCCAGCCCATATGTGGGATAGATTTGGGACAACTCAGACACGACTCAAATAGAAAATTGCCACCCAACCAGGGATGTTTAGCACCTCCATTTCCAACCCATATGTGGGACAGATTTGAGACTGCCCAGACGCATTGTCACGTCGGATTGGCCTACCCGACCCCACAAAACCTCACTCCTATCACCATCTTGGACAGATTTGGGACAGCTCGGACGTGACCCAAATAGAAAATTGCCACCCAACCAGGGATGTTTGGCACCTCAATTTCCAGCCCATATGTGGGACAAATTTGAGACTGCCCGAACACATCTATCACTTCAGACTGGCCCACCCGACCCCACAAAACCTCACCCCTATCACCATCTTGGACCAAATCTTAGTTACTCTCATTGTCCGCTCCGCTTTCTGTCTGCTCCGCCAACGGTCATCTCCTTCCCTTTTCAGCCATCTCCGCCATGTCGAGCACCAGATCAGAGTCCGCCGGGTCCAGATCCAACCACAACGTTGACTGGGAGTTTGCCGCCTGATCAAACGAGGAGAAGATAGCCCTCCGGCTCGCGCTTCACCGGTCTCGGGTCGAGACCACAATGAGTACCCGACAAGAATAACTATTAGAATGTCGAAAGAAATCCCCTTGGTGGGAGTTAACATGGAACTGCATACAAAAGAAGCATGCTTCAAGCGTATGACTACTCTGTTTATGTATTATACACAGACTCGAGATTCAGCACTGTAGTGGCAATGCCATTTTCTTACATTAACCTCTTTTCTTGCCGGTGTTTTTCCTCGCATAATCTTTGCCTGAACTGCTCGGAAACATATAAATATAATCTAGTGTGTTGATGATAGACATCATTTCTATTTGATTGGTTGCCACTTGTGTATTCAGAATCTGCACTTGTAGGATGGTACTAAGAAGTGAATGGAATGTAGTGAGAAGGTTTTGTTTAGATCCTTCACTTGAGGTCAAATTTGCTCAGTTATTGACTTATGTGTGCCTATGTTTTGTTGCTTGTGTGTGATATCCCTAGAGAACATTTTTTGGTTGTCTTTGTGTGACCTCCATAAACAATTTTCTAGTTGTTTGCGTGTGATCTCTAGAGAACTTGATAGAAGCAAAAGTATCTTACATACCTTGCCAACTCCTCAAAACATAGAGTATACTCCACATCTACTACTTGTACTACCAACATAAAAAGCACAAGTTGCGCCGGATCTTGAGGGTCATAATTAACCATTAAAACCGCCTAAATCAGATGAGTCACATTGCTCTAACGATGTTGCACATCACATCTATAGTTTCTAATAGGTTATCAATAATTTGGAAACCTCTCGTTGTCCATCAGTCACATCAGTTTGTAGTTACCCTCATCATTTGGAGAGCTCCCGCCCACAAAGAAATTGTGATACTACACAGAGATTATCACAAGTTTGAGAAGTTACCAGTTAGCATCTCCACTAATGTTTTTTTGCCCACATAGACCCAAATATCTAGATGCTGGAAGCAAGACACTTTTTTCGAGAGAGAAAAAATCGTATATATAAGAAGGTGCAGTGGGATTATTATTCCAGTTTCTTTAACGCTACAAGTTCCCCACAAAAAAAATAACAGGCTACCAGTTGTGGTTAGGATATATATGCAAATTAATACAACAACTAATAACAAAGACAGTTTGGCCGAGTGGTCTAAGGCGCCAGATTTAGGCTCTGGTCCGAAAGGGCGTGGGTTCAAATCCCACAGCTGTCAATTTTTTTTTTCAACGTTTCTTTTCCTTTTCTTCTTTTGTAAATCCATGAATCTTGTAAAAATGCACTAATCATTTCGAGATTAGATCATGGAAATTCTTCAAGCCGTCAATTTTTTTTAATTTTTATTTTCAACGTTTCTTTTCCTTTTCTCCTTTTGTAAATCCATGAATCTTGTAAAAATGCACTAATCATTTCGAGATTAGATCATGGAAATTCTTCAAGCCGTCAATTTTTTTTATTTTTTATTTTCAACGTTTCTTTTCCTTTTCTCCTTTTGTAAATCCATGAATCTTGTAAAAATGCACTAATCATTTCGAGATTAGATCATGGAAATTCTTCAAGCCGTCATTTTTTTTTTATTTTCAACGTTTCTTTTCCTTTTCTCCTTTTGTAAATCCATGAATCGTGTAAAAATGCACTAATCATTTCGAGATTAGATCATGGAAATTCTTCAAGCCGTCATTTTTTTTTTATTTTCAACGTTTCTTTTCCTTTTCTCCTTTTGTAAATCCATGAATCGTGTAAAAATGCACTAATCATTTCGAGATTAGATCATGGAAATTCTTCAAGCCGTCATTTTTTTTTTATTTTCAACGTTTCTTTTCCTTTTCTCCTTTTGTAAATCCATGAATCGTGTAAAAATGCACTAATCATTTCGAGATTAGATCATGGAAATTCTTCAAGCCGTCATTTTTTTTTTATTTTCAACGTTTCTTTTCCTTTTCTCCTTTTGTAAATCCATGAATCGTGTAAAAATGCACTAATCATTTCGAGATTAGATCATGGAAATTCTTCAAGCCGTCATTTTTTTTTTATTTTCAACGTTTCTTTTCCTTTTCTCCTTTTGTAAATCCATGAATCGTGTAAAAATGCACTAATCATTTCGAGATTAGATCATGGAAATTCTTCAAGCCGTCATTTTTTTTTTATTTTCAACGTTTCTTTTCCTTTTCTCCTTTTGTAAATCCATGAATCGTGTAAAAATGCACTAATCATTTCGAGATTAGATCATGGAAATTCTTCAAGCCGTCATTTTTTTTTTATTTTCAACGTTTCTTTTCCTTTTCTCCTTTTGTAAATCCATGAATCGTGTAAAAATGCACTAATCATTTCGAGATTAGATCATGGAAATTCTTCAAGCCGTCAATTTTTTTTTTATTTTTTATTTTCAACGTTTCTTTTCCTTTTCTCCTTTTGTAAATCCATGAATCTTGTAAAAATGCACTAATCATTTCGAGATTAGATCATGGAAATTCTTCAAGCCGTCATTTTTTTTTTATTTTCAACGTTTCTTTTCCTTTTCTCCTTTTGTAAATCCATGAATCTTGTAAAAATGCACTAATCATTTCGAGATTAGATCATGGAAATTCTTCAAGCCATAACCTTCCTTTGCTGCCCACTTCTTTCACTTTCAACCATTTCATATGAATTACCTTTTTAGAAGGAAATATATATTCCCAGAAATATTCCAGATCCCCAAATGTTAAAACTATCCTCTCTTCCTCCTTCCCTCCTCCTTCTGTTATGTCACCAGGGCCTCTGGTAGTCCCTAAAAAGGTATAGTCTTTTGTGAGCGCAGGGCTCTTGCAATGTTTCGAGTCACTAAGAGATGCTTACGGAAGATTTCGGGACTATGAAGATCGCTAGTCTAGGAGTAAGAGCATCTTCAAACCGGACCCCTAAAATTCCCCCCGATTTGTTTGGGCAGACAGCCTAGCCACGACCCAGATAGAAAACCGCACCCTACGTGGTTGTTTGCACCCCCTATTTCCAGTCCATATGCGGGACATATTTGGGACTGCCCGGACACAACCTAGATAGAAAGTGGCCATCCAATTGGGCCCCATTTCCATCCCATTTGCCAGCCCGTACATGGGACATACTGGGGACTGCCCAGAAATGATCCAGATAGAAAATCACCACCCAACTAGACCCCCATTTCCATCCTATAAGTCGGGGCTACCTGTCACCTCAATTTCCAGCCCATATGTGGGATAGATTTGGGACTGCCCAGACGCATCTACCACGTCGGACTGGCCCACCCAAATCCTACCAAACCCCACCCCTATCACCATCTCGGACCAAACCTTAGCTACTCTCATTGTCCACTCCGTGCCAGACATCTCCTTTCCCTTTTTCAGCCATCTCCGCCATGTCGAGCGCGCACTGGATCAGAGTCTGCCGGGGTCCAGATCCAACCAGAATGTCGACTAGGAGTTTGCTGCCTAATTGAATGGTGAGAAGATAGCCCTCCGGCTCGCGCTCCACCGGTCTCGGGTCAGGACCACAATTAGTACCCTAGAAGAACAACTGTTAGGATGTCGAAAGAAATCCCCTTGGTGGGAGCTGATGTGGAACTGTATACAATAGAAGCATGCTTCAAGCGCATAACTACTCTGTTTATGTATTATACACAAGCTCGAGATTGAGCAGTATAGTGGTAATGCCATTTTCTTACATTATCTCTTTTCTTTTCTTTTGAAAAGGAGGATTACCCCGGGCCTCTGCATCAGAACGATGCATGCGGCCATCTTATTAAAAGGCCAATCAAAATTAACCTCTTTTCTTTTTTTTTGAAAAAGAGGATTACGCCCGGCCTCTGCATCAGAACGATGCATGCGGCCATCTTATTAAAAAGGCCAATCAAAATTAACCTCTTTTCTTTTTTTTTTTCTTTTTTTGGGAAAAAAAATAGAATTTCATTACTCAAGGAGGCCTCTTGGCCAGAGCCAGTTTTACAATGAAGTCCAACCCGGCACCGAGCCAAACTGCCCGTGTTTTCTTGTCAGTATTTTTCCTTGCATAATCTGTGGCTGAACTGCCCGTGTAAACATATTAATATAATCTAGTGTGTTGATGATAGATATCATTTTTATTTGATTGGTTGCCGCTTGTGCATTCAAAATCTGCACCTGTAGGATGATACTAAGAAGTGAATGGAATGTAGTGAGAAGGTTTTGTTTAGCTCTTTCACTTGAGGTCAAATTTGCTCAGTTATTACTTATGTGTGGCTCCGTTTTGTTGTTGTACGTGAGATCCCCAAGTGAACATTTTTTTGGTTGTCTGTGTGTGTGATCTCTAGAGACATTATAATCTCTAGAGAACTCGATAGAAGCAAAATTATCTTGCATACCTTGCCAACTCAATAGAATATAGTACAATCCACACATCTACTACCTATACGGAAAAGAATTCTATGAGACCAGGTCTCACGGATTAGTAGGTGAGACCCATCCTCTACTACTATCATAAAAAAGCACAAGTTGCGGCGGATCTCGAGGGTCATAATTAGCCATTGAAACCGCCTAATCAGATGAGTCACATCTATAATAACTAAATAGTTCATTCTCACTATATGATTTCTCTTGACATGCAGCCTATCCACATCAGCACACATGCCATGTCAGCAGTTGCCGTCCAATCATTTTTCTCGGTTCCACGTAAACAACCGAACAGTTTACCAGAAAAAAACACCGCTTCTGTAACTGACGATGAGGGCATGTGAGGCCACCCGTCCGGCTCCAAGGCGTAATTATCTTCTGATTCCTGGACCCCCGTCTTTTCTATCAGGATGGATGCTTCGCACAAAATCTGCATAGCTGCTGGTGATTACAAGTGTTAACCTGCTCTCTCAAGGCACACCCAACGTACCATCAGAGGAAAACTTTCTGTACAGACTCCATGAAACCGAGGAGGTATATAACTATATATTTATTTTCCGTGATTTTGTTCAGAGGTGTGGATCTGGTATATTTATTCTTGACAAGCTTTGTTAATGATATGAGATGTCACTTTCCGTGATTTAATTTGTTCAGAGGTGTGGATCTGCTATATTTATTTTTGGAGCTCTTTTACGGTGATTGGAAAGTTACGAAATGTAATTTCCTGTAACTCCTTCTGTGATTATTTCCCACCGTTGATTTTAACATGTTAACTAAAATATTTAATTTAATCAAGAAGGGTATTATGGTCCATGCTTTTTCGATATTGTGCCTCGCTCGGTCAATCCCAGCCTCCCAGGTAACTGTCGCATATCTCCGATCCCATCTCACGAGTACGTAGACGGCGGCGATGGCGTGTGGACTTGGAGGCGACGCCGCCGGCGCGAGGACCTGGGGCGACGCCACCATCTTGCGAACCTGAGTCGAGGGCCGCCTTTCCGACGCGCCTCCCGAGCCGTTCCTCAGATCGAGCGCCGCGGCTGCTCTCCCAGGCCGCACCATCATCGAAGCCGCAGCCGCTCCGCCGAAGTCGATGGAGACCTGCTCCTGCNAGCGCCGCGGCTGCTCTCCCAGGCCGCACCATCATCGAAGCCGCAGCCGCTCCGCCGAAGTCGATGGAGACCTGCTCCTGCAGCGGCCCTAAAGATTTGAAGCTCTAGTTTGGTCTTCTTTTGGTACGTGTTCCTCTAATCTTACTAGCGACGCATTGGTTCTGGGGATTAACAACAGTAGTATAATCCATGGTTAATTTGATCTGTGTTGCATGATGGTATTAGTGGTTACCAGCCCTGCAAACTGATCTGAGGATGAGCAAATAGTTGAACCTTCTAGTTAGCTTCTCGTTGTATTATGGTTCGCTGGATTGCAAGTGCCAGGGATAATTTTAGTGGGTGTTTCAATTAGACTAGTACGAATACTAGTGCTCCATGAATTGGGATTGGGCAGATTGCATCCGGACAAGAACTAATCAACTCGTGAGACAATGGCTAGCTAACTGATGGCTTGTTTCATGCCTACTGTTTACCTTGTTCATTGGAATCAAGTTTCTTATGGTACAGAGATGAAATAAACGACTATAGGGACACATAGTTTTACTTTGTAGAGTCTATCGATTCGGTGCTCTGTGCTAGTATACTAGCAGAGAAGGTGTTAAATAGTAGCCTACTAGCAGAGAAGGTGTTAAATCAAAACTGAACTTTGNCGCTCCGCCGAAGTCGATGGAGACCTGCTCCTGCAGCGGCCCTAAAGATTTGAAGCTCTAGTTTGGTCTTCTTTTGGTACGTGTTCCTCTAATCTTACTAGCGACGCATTGGTTCTGGGGATTAACAACAGTAGTATAATCCATGGTTAATTTGATCTGTGTTGCATGATGGTATTAGTGGTTACCAGCCCTGCAAACTGATCTGAGGATGAGCAAATAGTTGAACCTTCTAGTTAGCTTCTCGTTGTATTATGGTTCGCTGGATTGCAAGTGCCAGGGATAATTTTAGTGGGTGTTTCAATTAGACTAGTACGAATACTAGTGCTCCATGAATTGAGATTGGGCAGATTGCATCCGGACAAGAACTAATCAACTCGTGAGACAATGGCTAGCTAACTGATGGCTTGTTTCATGCCTACTGTTTACCTTATTCATTGGAATCAAGTTTCTTATGGTACAGAGATGAAATAAACGACTATAGGGACACATAGTTTTACTTTGTAGAGTCTATCGATTCGGTGCTCTGTGCTAGTATACTAGCAGAGAAGGTGTTAAATAGTAGCCTACTAGCAGAGAAGGTGTTAAATCAAAACTGAACTTTGTAACTGATTGTTGCTGACGAGTAATTTGTTAATTGCAGTCTAGATAAAATGGCTCTGGGACAAGGTTAACCGGTTAGAGAAGATACATTGAGTTTTAAATATATATCCATGTATTATCTTGTACAATATTCTGAGTGTGGGTTAATATACAGATTTGACAACTTTGTGTCTGAAGGGTGCTTTTTCAGACAACCTTCAGTATCGAGGCAAGTTCAAGACCGACCTCTTTCATTGTATGCATGGTTGTCGTGTTGCTTGTGCTTCAGTGTATTTTGTTCTTCACATTTGGTGTTTAAACTTGATACTTCCAGTTTCAGTCAATCTACATGCAATTTGATAGTTATTACTCCCTCCGTTCCTAAATAATTGTCTTTCTAGAGATTTCAACAAGTAACTACATACGGAGCAAAATAAGTGAATCTACACTCTAAAACATGTCTACATACATCCGTATGTTGTAGTCCATTTGAGATGGCTAGAAAGACAATTATTTGAAAACGGAGGGAGTATTACTTTATAGTTTAACAATGTTCTCTATCATGCAGCTGTTGATACCTGACGGTCTGATAAGCTCATAGTGTCTCTTCCGGTAGTGGTGTAGCTTGAGGAAGCAATGCCTTAGGAACACAGGGCAAGAGGAAGTACGCAAAATTCCATAGCCTGCTCGGATTTGAGCATGATGTGTGAGCTCCATGTGCGAGCCTTTTTTTTCTGTAATGTGCCCAAAGCTATATATGTGTGAGATTTATTTGTGAGACCTAAGCTATGTGCGAGAATGTTGCAATGTCTGAGACCTTAGTTCTTGAATTATGCTCCATTTCCGCATATTTTTGTCTTTTGAACATATGAAATGCCCTCGATGGACTAATGCTAGCTAAACACTTCCAAAAAAATTTGAGCAAAAAATGGAAGTGCGTGGAAATTTTTGAATAAATTGTCAAAAATGAACAATACACTTTTTTTGTGAATTAGAAAAAGTCGATGGTTCACATCACTCCTGGGCCATTTTTTTGCTCTTTTAACCCGTCGTCACTCCCCTACCCAAGCTCGTCTCCCCCCTGCCACTCCACCTCGCCGCCACTGTGTCCACCCGTTGGAGTCACCCCGAATATCCTCGCCACCAAACCAAGCTCCACCACTGGAGAATGGCACCGACCGCATCGCGGCCATCATGGCCCCAACACTGCGCATCACAGCTCGGAGGCCTCCTGGAGGATCAAGGCAAACATCTTTAGGTCGATGGATGCACCTTTGTCTCTGGCGACACTAGGAGAGCGGCCGACGACGATGACCCGAGTGTCCGTTCATGCCACCGCCTATGTTGCGTTTTGTTTCCAACAATCCGGCTTCGCCCAACCACCTAGCCTAGCTTCACTTACTCCACTGGACCTCCTAGTCGAAGGAATTGGTCTGGTTGCCAGGAATCGACGACACGATCACGTTCTTCCCCACTTTAGATCGATCTCCATCGTGCCATCGATCTCCTTTAACGATGAATCCCCTACCCCTCCTTGGCCTCCTCTCCTTTCCTTCGCACACCTGAATCTATTGCAACCTTCAACGAACATCCAGAAGTCCTACATCGTCCTCATCACAAGTTGCGGCTCTATTGCCCGCCACGGCCGATGAAGTCCTTGCTGCCGAGCAGCACCTCGGGCCAAGCCACCCTGCCATTTGGCTCCGCCTCGATGAGATGAACTCCCGGGCCAAAGGAATTGTCCCCGAGGGCCCTCCGCAGCACGACGGTGAGCGAACCAAGCCTTGCGCACTTCTTCAACATGAACTGAGTTGACCCGTGATGCCGAAGTTGAGCAGTCGCTTAGAGCGCTTCCCAAAAACCTATTTCATGCTCTCTGGTTTCTGGATCACAAGGACGAACGGTTTCGGAGACCTGCTCTCCCGCACAATGATGCACGCTAGCGTTCATCATAGAGTAGACTATGGTGGCAGAGCAAGTTGCGAGATTAGGCAAAACCATAGGTGTTTTCAGTGTATCTTTGGCCGAGGCCGGTAAGCAGTATATATAGGTGAACCAGGAGTGGTATTGTGTTGCGATCACAATCTCAAATTGACTTGGTTTCCAAATCGAACTTACCGGACAAGTAAACAACGAACTTGTCCATCAAGACACCAAAAAAATAAAACGGAAAAGGAAGTTGCGCCCCTGCAAGACAAAAGACCGGATTTCGACGGACCATTCATGCGTAAGTCATCAGGTCTACCGTGGCGCCTTGTCTAAATGTTGGTGTTCACGTAAAAGTTACCGAGGTAGTACTGTTAGATAAAACGAGATAAATGAGACACAAGAGCACACTGATTTTTGTGTGGAAACCCTTGCAAAAGAAAACCATGGATGCACGAAGGCACAATCACTATGAGGAGGAGTATTACAAGCACGAGACGACATGCGTCTTAAGTGCGACTATATGGGGTATATGGAGTGAGTATCAGGTGATACGGAAGCTTATATGCTCCGGTGATACGTGCTCTCGCAAACCATTGGATCTGAAATCCAAAGGTCATGGGCAAAGCTTCTGTAACTTTGCAGCAAAATTCTCCAAAAATCTGATATTTACGTGCAAGTCTAAAAGCATGCCTCTCATCCTTAAATCTCAGATCCAACGGTTCACGGAAACCTGTATCATGGTAGCATCCAAGCTCTTGTATCACCTGATATTTTCTCGGGGTATATGAGGGCAATATATAGGAGTCCTTGTATGACAAGTAAACAAGTTGTACTCATATGCGTCGGTACCAATGTAAAAGTCCACACCATTTGTACCACGTCTAGTCCAATACGGTAGAATTTGGATTATAATTTAACAAGTACCTTTTCTAACTGTTGGTGTTCTCGTGTGATTTTTGCTTGTGGCCTGTGAGCAATTAGGCATGACCAGTTTAAGTAGTAGAGTTTTTTCAGGGAAAGTTTGAAGTACTAGAGTTATTGAAGGTTCAATCCTCAAATGACAAAATGAAATGAGTAACAGTGGCTTCCATAGTTGACTCAAATGTATGTATCTGCTTGCTGACAGCCTTTCCAGCTTGAAGATTACTGAAGCTGTTTATCATTCTGTAGATATCAGATGATATAAATGAAGTGGTGGAGGCTCATAACCAAATGCTGGACATAATGGTAATGTTGTATCTACTACTTGAACCTTATCTTCCCCCAATCTGAATGTACTGCTGTTGCTATCCTAAGAACACATGCCTTTTTCAGGGGAATGACAGATTCATCAAGGGGGTTTCTCTCTGGAACTGTGGACAAATTCAAGATGGTAAGCGGCCGGAATAAATAACTCGCCATGCATCTTCTGCTCGTATTCTCCCGATACTGATTCATGTTTCCATGACTGTAGGTGTTCATCGAGCAGAGGATGGGAACCCTCGTGGCCTGGCGTCGTTCCTCGGCTCTTCATACTAGTGTACTACCTGACCAGGTAGAAGGATCCTTGGGTTGGGCGTGCTTGCGGGGCGCGGCCCCGACTCAGCGTCCGTCCACCGCGCCAGGTAACCTGACCTAACCCGGCCGGGCAGGCGTGGGCGTTGCTGCGGCGCGCGAGGTCAAGTCCGGTGTGCCGGCGGCCTATGGAGACGATGCGCAAGTCCGGCTGCCGGTTGTTGCTGACCTCGCTGCCGGCGGAGGACGTCGACGCGCGGCGCAACGTGGTCATCGTCGACGGGCCGAGCGGGGCGGGGCCAGCGAGCCAGGGAAGATGGGCGCCAGCAAAAAAAATCAAAGCGACGAGTGAGGCTGGATAGGAAACGAGCCACGATCGATTCGTTCGGCAGTTCTGCAAAAAAAAATAAAAACACTGGTCTGCGAGTTACATATTTCCTTGACGAATCTACCCCTTGAATAAAAAACTGGTCACACAAAAAATATGTAACGGTCCCATCGTTATTTGTAATTTCCCGTAATTTCAATCTCGTAACTCCTCGTAACTTCTATTTTCCCACCGTCAGATTGAGATGGATGGACGGCTTCTAAATTCGCCAATCACCGTAACAATTGTATTATTTTTGTCCCATGATGTCTCTTTGCTTTGTTAAAATGAAAATGCATGCATCATCGCTGACCATGTATTGTCATTCTTGCGCATGCATCACAGGAACTGATGAGATTAAAAGAGAAGTATGGAGGAACTGATGGGATTAAAGGAGAAGTATGGTGTCCAGTTGTACAGAAAGATTTGATACATTCAGGACTACAGTCATGAGAAGATTTTTTTCTAGAGGACCAATGAAGATTTAATATACATATATAAATCCTTATGATGAACTTTGCATACTTTCTATTATCTACCATTTGACCTTTGTTATGTTGCAACCTACAGCATGCACAAGATACTGAAAGTGGTTCCTCAGATGTTTAAACAAAGGGCAAGAAAATGTATGATGATGACATAAATAAATCCTTTTGATGGTTTCTCAAGGATGGTAGATAGCAACACGTCATCTTGATGCAGATTGAGTGACTTCACAAAGCCAAGTCTTTGCATAAGTTAGCCTACATCATCTTCCCTCCAATCCAGTCCAACAGCAGAGATGAAACAAAGGGAGAAACTCTTCAGGACTTGGTATGTTTCATCATTCTAGCTTCTAGCAGCAGTAGAAGCAGGACATGTAAAAAACAGTAGATCTTATGGGATTTGTAGAGTTACAACACGCAGAAAACTAAACCGAATCTGTGAACAACAACTAAGACTCAAATACACGAATTTAGAACGGAATACATAGATGCATTTTGTACCGTTTACTTCATTATCTCGGTTTGCCCAATCTTTTAATAATTCACATCAATGTATTCATTTTCTAAGCTTACTACAGTGTATTCAAAACAAGGGAAAGGGCGGATACTGTAGTGTATTCAGAAAAAGCATAACGGCAGTCATAACTTTTCTCCAGGTTTTCTATTGTATGTGCTTAGTTTAAGTTTCAACCTTTTTCATTTAAAATTTTTGTAGTTGCTAGTTTGCTACTCTTCTCCGTGCACTAACCCTTGATGGATCCTACATCCACATGTCTTCCTCTGTTCAAGTATCTTTCTTATAAGTAAAATAAATTAATTCGTGATAACTGTGTTGTCTTCCCAAGTATTCTGCAATTTCCATATGTTGAACTGACTAAGTGACAAGCTATTTGCATTTCTTGATTCTAAGAGAGCACGGATTTTATTATCTCATGCTTCTGAAATAGTTAGTATGATCTTCTCCACCTTGATCGTGTGTCATAAGTAAATGCTTTTATGACTTCTCTATTGTATCCATGAAGTTGATCCCAAGAGATCAGGGAATATATTAATCTCATCCTTGATACTGGATTGAAAGGCTTCCATCATAACCTCCATCTCATCCGACCTGTCTCCTGGAGACAGTCTATTTTTACTATTTATATGAAGAACAAGTGACACCAGAAAAAGATATCGGGATGCTTTTTTTTTCGAAACGGAGGCATAAGAATTGCCTCATCCATTAAATATTGGAAGGCTCACTACTGGGACGTTGCTTCAGTGCCGATACTTTCTCCTATTGCACTTAGTGAGCTGCACAATGACATGATTATTTTAGGTAAATATTTTTGCTGTCACACAAAATAGATATGGCTCATTTTCTAATCAGTTACTATTATATATGTTACCCTACTACATTGGAGGGATCAACTTTATCTGCTATACAAATAAAGTATCACACGGATAGTGATCAGTAATTTAGTATAGATGGAAAGTAGAACACCACATGTCAAGTAAGTTTAGTGCAGTATCTATTTGCCTGACTCCATGCTATTTGTGTTTAGTTTTCAATTGCTGAAATGTTTTTTTTTCAAATATGCCAATTTTGCCAAGGTCTGAACAAAACAATTTATCATGTTTGGCATTTTAAACCACAAAAGTTGCCATTCTCTATTTTTATTGGTTTAATATAGCTTATAAGTTTTAATACAGAGTTTATTTTTGTTGCTAAAAATTCTGGCTTCAAAGCGGTAATTTGCATCTCAGTGCTTATGTGTATAATTACTCATGCTCTTTTCAGCCTAATGCTTTGAGACAAAGGAATTGGTGCTCACTTTGGCAAAAATAGAGAGAAAGGAATCTGTTTCTTTGTCGATATTGAAGCTCTATCACTCACTCTCAAGTATATCAAGCAAGAAACTGCAGTGCCCAATGATGCACATATGAAGATTGATTTACAACATTTTTACATAATATTTCATATTGTGTCTCTTTTGGAATCCCTGTTAGTGTACTTATACACATTAATATTCATGTAGACATGATCGAAAGACTCACATTTCGCAAATCATAAATTATACCAAGTATTGTGTCCATTGCAATTTTCTTATTTTAAGTTCTTCATACACTATGCAAAAATTTAACTATCAACATGTTAATAGGGCTAAGAGTTCCCGCAGCAACGCGCGGGGTATCATCTAGTTGCTCTAATGATGTTGCACATCACACCATAGTTTCTAATCGGTTATCAATAATTTGGAAACCTCTCGTTGTCCATCAATCACATCAGTTTGTAGTAACGCTCATCATTTGGAGAGCTCCCCCACACAAAGAAATTGTGATACTACAGACATGATCACTATTCACTAGTTTGAGAAGTTACCAGTTAGCATCTCATTTGTTTCAGGGAGAGAAATCGAACACACTGATTCCATTCATCTCTGGGGTTACATATACAGGAGAGCAGCGGGCGCTTGAGCCACGATGGCGATCGTGGAGTGGCCATGCTGGAGAGGTGGAGGGACGTGTGTGCGTAAGGGAAAACTGCACACACGTACGCTATACTAGCCTGATGTAGAGACTACGTACAATACTCACACACACATATACATGTATCTTAACATCATTTAAATGTTTTTTACCCGGATAGACGCAAATATTTAGATGTTGGAAGCAAGACACTTTTTTCGAGAGGAAAAAAACCGTATATGTAAGAAGGTACAGTGGGATAATTTTTCCAGCTTCTTTAACGCTACAAGTTCCCCACACAAAAAAACAAATAATACGCTCAAGTTGTGATTAGGGTTAGATATTTAATTTAATACATCCAATTAATCACAAAGACAGTTTGGCCGAGTGGTCTAAGGCGCCAGATTTAGGCTCTGGTCCGAAAGGGCGTGGGTTCAAATTCCACAGCTGTCATACTTTTTATTTGTTTTATTTTATTTCCGTCGTTCCTTTCCTTTTTCTGATTTTGTACATGTCCTACAGATTTTGGAGCAGTCTCTCATAAAACTGCACCACTTCTACATTTCTTCATGCCTTGAATGAGAGAAACCACCAGCGCGTCCACGTCCAGCTCTTTTGAGCGGTGGCGCCGCTCAGTTTGTCTAGCGGGCAGACCAGATCCAGTACGGGTAGTCTTGCTCTGGCGCGCGGTGGTGCAGGCTGTGCAGTTTGGCTTGGTTTTCGGCCTGTTCTTGCGCGCGGCGGTGCTGACCAGCTTTGTCCGGCTCCCCCTCGGCCTTGCCGGTGCGCTGCGGTGCGGAGGATCGTCCAGTTCTGCGCACGGAGGTAGAGGGTGGCCAGATCCGGCCTGGCTCGCCCAGGCTTGCGTGCAGCGGTGCGGACCAGTCAGACTACATTTCTTCATAAAACTGCACCACTTCTACATTTCTTCATGCCTTGAATGAGAGAAACCACCAGCGCGTCCACGTCCAGCTCTTTTGAGCGGTGGCGCCGCTCAGTTTGTCTAGCGGGCAGACCAGATCCAGTACGGGTAGTCTTGCTCTGGCGCGCGGTGGTGCTGACCAGCTTTGTCCGGCTCCCCCTCGGCCTTGCCGGTGCGCTGCGGTGCGGAGGATCGTCCAGTTCTGCGCACGGAGGTAGAGGGTGGCCAGATCCGGCCTGGCTCGCCCAGGCTTGCGTGCAGCGGTGCGGACCAGTCAGACTACATTTCCTCATAAAACTGCACCACTTCTACATTTCTTCATGCCTTGAATGAGAGAAACCACCAGCGCGTCCACGTCCAGCTCTTTTGAGCGGTGGCGCCGCTCAGTTTGTCTAGCGGGCAGACCAGATCCAGTACGGGTAGTCTTGCTCTGGCGCGCGGTGGTGCTGACCAGCTTTGTCCGGCTCCCCCTCGGCCTTGCCGGTGCGCTGCGGTGCGGAGGATCGTCCAGTTCTGCGCACGGAGGTAGAGGGTGGCCAGATCCGGCCTGGCTCGCCCAGGCTTGCGTGCAGCGGTGCGGACCAGTCAGACTACATTTCCTCATAAAACTGCACCACTTCTACATTTCTTCATGCCTTGAATGAGAGAAACCACCAGCGCGTCCACGTCCAGCTCTTTTGAGCGGTGGCGCCGCTCAGTTTGTCTAGCGGGCAGACCAGATCCAGTACGGGTAGTCTTGCTCTGGCGCGCGGTGGTGCTGACCAGCTTTGTCCGGCTCCCCCTCGGCCTTGCCGGTGCGCTGCGGTGCGGAGGATCGTCCAGTTCTGCGCACGGAGGTAGAGGGTGGCCAGATCCGGCCTGGCTCGCCCAGGCTTGCGTGCAGCGGTGCGGACCAGTCAGACTACATTTCCTCATAAAACTGCACCACTTCTACATTTCTTCATGCCTTGAATGAGAGAAACCACCAGCGCGTCCACGTCCAGCTCTTTTGAGCGGTGGCGCCGCTCAGTTTGTCTAGCGGGCAGACCAGATCCAGTACGGGTAGTCTTGCTCTGGCGCGCGGTGGTGCTGACCAGCTTTGTCCGGCTCCCCCTCGGCCTTGCCGGTGCGCTGCGGTGCGGAGGATCGTCCAGTTCTGCGCACGGAGGTAGAGGGTGGCCAGATCCGGCCTGGCTCGCCCAGGCTTGCGTGCAGCGGTGCGGACCAGTCAGACTACATTTCCTCATAAAACTGCACCACTTCTACATTTCTTCATGCCTTGAATGAGAGAAACCACCAGCGCGTCCACGTCCAGCTCTTTTGAGCGGTGGCGCCGCTCAGTTTGTCTAGCGGGCAGACCAGATCCAGTACGGGTAGTCTTGCTCTGGCGCGCGGTGGTGCAGGCTGTGCAGTTTGGCTTGGTTTTCGGCCTGTTCTTGCGCGCGGCGGTGCTGACCAGCTTTGTCCGGCTCCCCCTCGGCCTTGCCGGTGCGCTGCGGTGCGGAGGATCGTCCAGTTCTGCGCACGGAGGTAGAGGGTGGCCAGATCCGGCCTGGCTCGCCCAGGCTTGCGTGCAGCGGTGCGGACCAGTCAGACTACATTTCTTCATAAAACTGCACCACTTCTACATTTCTTCATGCCTTGAATGAGAGAAACCACCAGCGCGTCCACGTCCAGCTCTTTTGAGCGGTGGCGCCGCTCAGTTTGTCTAGCGGGCAGACCAGATCCAGTACGGGTAGTCTTGCTCTGGCGCGCGGTGGTGCAGGCTGTGCAGTTTGGCTTGGTTTTCGGCCTGTTCTTGCGCGCGGCGGTGCTGACCAGCTTTGTCCGGCTCCCCCTCGGCCTTGCCGGTGCGCTGCGGTGCGGAGGATCGTCCAGTTCTGCGCACGGAGGTAGAGGGTGGCCAGATCCGGCCTGGCTCGCCCAGGCTTGCGTGCAGCGGTGCGGACCAGTCAGACTACATTTCTTCATAAAACTGCACCACTTCTACATTTCTTCATGCCTTGAATGAGAGAAACCACCAGCGCGTCCACGTCCAGCTCTTTTGAGCGGTGGCGCCGCTCAGTTTGTCTAGCGGGCAGACCAGATCCAGTACGGGTAGTCTTGCTCTGGCGCGCGGTGGTGCAGGCTGTGCAGTTTGGCTTGGTTTTCGGCCTGTTCTTGCGCGCGGCGGTGCTGACCAGCTTTGTCCGGCTCCCCCTCGGCCTTGCCGGTGCGCTGCGGTGCGGAGGATCGTCCAGTTCTGCGCACGGAGGTAGAGGGTGGCCAGATCCGGCCTGGCTCGCCCAGGCTTGCGTGCAGCGGTGCGGACCAGTCAGACTACATTTCTTCATAAAACTGCACCACTTCTACATTTCTTCATGCCTTGAATGAGAGAAACCACCAGCGCGTCCACGTCCAGCTCTTTTGAGCGGTGGCGCCGCTCAGTTTGTCTAGCGGGCAGACCAGATCCAGTACGGGTAGTCTTGCTCTGGCGCGCGGTGGTGCAGGCTGTGCAGTTTGGCTTGGTTTTCGGCCTGTTCTTGCGCGCGGCGGTGCTGACCAGCTTTGTCCGGCTCCCCCTCGGCCTTGCCGGTGCGCTGCGGTGCGGAGGATCGTCCAGTTCTGCGCACGGAGGTAGAGGGTGGCCAGATCCGGCCTGGCTCGCCCAGGCTTGCGTGCAGCGGTGCGGACCAGTCAGACTACATTTCTTCATAAAACTGCACCACTTCTACATTTCTTCATGCCTTGAATGAGAGAAACCACCAGCGCGTCCACGTCCAGCTCTTTTGAGCGGTGGCGCCGCTCAGTTTGTCTAGCGGGCAGACCAGATCCAGTACGGGTAGTCTTGCTCTGGCGCGCGGTGGTGCAGGCTGTGCAGTTTGGCTTGGTTTTCGGCCTGTTCTTGCGCGCGGCGGTGCTGACCAGCTTTGTCCGGCTCCCCCTCGGCCTTGCCGGTGCGCTGCGGTGCGGAGGATCGTCCAGTTCTGCGCACGGAGGTAGAGGGTGGCCAGATCCGGCCTGGCTCGCCCAGGCTTGCGTGCAGCGGTGCGGACCAGTCAGACTGGTGTGTGCTCGCCGAGTTCCTGCGTGCGGCATCGACCAATTCGTTTCTGGTAGTGTATGCCTGGACTCGTACTGCTCCATGGTGCTGGTGGCCTCGGATCCGGGATTGTTGGTGGAAGGCACAACTTCAGATGAAAATCTTGCATCGACCCTGTCATTGCCGGTGATAACGGTATCCACGGATGTCGTCTTTCTCCTTGGAGGTATCGTTGTGGAGCCGTTTGCTCTTCCTACCCAATGGCATGAGATCTCTGGGTGAAAACCTAAGATCTGGTAGTGCCAGATCGGGTGACGACGGTGCCCTCAACATCGTTATCCTCCTTGGAGGCGTCACCTTGGAGATCCCGACGATGGATTCTGATGGTGTTCACGATTGATGGTAGAGTTTGGGTTTGTGGTTCTGCCGACGGGGCCTTTTTCCTTTCTTTACCTTTTGCGCTGCCATTTTGCGGTGCTTTTTCCTCTGGGGATCTCTTATAACACTTCTTCTGATCAATGAATTTGGCACTTCTCCTGCCAACATTAAAAAAAACATTTCTTCATGCCATAACCTTCCTTTTCTGCCCACTTCTTTTACTTTCAATCATTTCATATGAATTACTTTTAAAGGAAGGAAATGCATATTTCCCTAGATCAAATGAATACCCCACTATACCAGGTGGAAATTAAAATACACCACTCTGAAACTCATTTCTTCTAGCAAAAAAAAAACATCTCTGAAAAAGACTTTTGAAGCCCTGTTTGGACCAGACTAAGAAAGTGTTGTGACTTTCCTACCTCAACTCTTCTAAGGTCCTAATTCCTAAACAAGTTAACAAAACATTCTCATCTCACACCTATGAGCTAATTGTCTTCCTTAGTCCCGCCTTTTGTTCTATCCACAGGGCCTTCGGTAGTCACTAAAAGGTGTCGTCTTTGGTGAGTATGTGTCTCTTCATTGTTTCGAGTCACTAAGGCGGCGAAATTATGCCGACTGTATGGTACTGTGAAGATAGCTAGTCTAGGAGTAAGCAAAACATGTGTTGGGAATTAGTTGAGATATTAGATATCATGAGCACAAAAGGAGTGGCTTGAGGAGTCTCAATAGCCACAACTATGGCTATTGGTTGAGCTACATGAAGTCCTTCCGACAAGGTTAGGATTCATGGGAGGTCATTGCAAGTACTGATACAAATCTTTCAGGGAGTGCAGAAACATTATGGAAGTGGCACATCAAGGCGGGCAAGACTATGTGTTGCTTTGAAAGACACGAAGGTGTACGACCTACATTCGAGATGTGGCGATGGCGGAGTGGCTAAGGAGAAACTGCAAAACTGTTCTCAAAGAAGAATGAGGCATGGCTCAATGTACCAAAAAATGAGCTTGTTGGTATCAACGCGACACTTCGAGTACTAGTTAGTACTTTACATAAGTAAAGAATTTACGTTGTGTATCCTAGCTGCATCCTGAAGAGAAGGTTAGTGGAGGATGAGAAGGATCATAAACCATGGCCGTGGTGAGAGGATAGCCGTCACAACCCTCCTTAGCTCTAGAATTTATTGGCTAATTAGAAGGCGTTAGCCAAGGAGATTAACATAATCACCTTTATAGAGTGATATGAAGATGAGGTGTTCTATATCAATAGGAAGAAGGGTCCACTAAGAGGTCGAGAAGCAGTGAAGGAGAAGTGGACAAGAGGTGAAATATGGCGCCCAAAGGAAAACAACTTCCCAGAGGGGCTCAAAGAAAAAAAAAAGGAAGAAGATCATTAGTAGCTGACAGATGAGAGAAAGAAGAGACGTGAGTTCTTCAACTGTGCCAAGAAGGGTCACCTTGCTAGACACTATTGGAGTCCAAGAAGCGATCAAAAGGAAACATGGCTACTACATCAGATGCCACAATAGAGAAATGCCCAATTGTTGCCAAGGTGACAATATGCATGGAAGGTGGTGAAGTTTACTTTGTCAAATACCCGAGGGAGAGTGGGCATCAACCAACATGTGGCATTAGTCCAAAAGATACCAAATAAGAAGAAGAATGGGACACAAAACATGGCTTTCTTCATGGAGGTAAGCAACCAAGACCAAATCTTCTGTACCTGGATAAGATAGAGATGCTTGATAGTCACCATCTTATTTTGATTGCACTTGTGGGTTCAAAATGTGCACTTGAAGCATGGTGCTAACAAGTGAATGGGAACGAGAAGGTTTTGTTTACAGCATGCACCTGAACCAGAACTTGCTCATGTATGCATGCGCCCATTTTTTCGTTGTTTGTGTGAGATCTCCTAGAGAATTTGGTGGAATGAAAAATCCCTTGTATTTGTTGCTAACGCCTCAAAACTTAGAATATACTTGTCACATCTACTTCTACTACCAATATACTCCCTCCGTTCCTAAATATAAGTCTTTGGAGAGATTTCACTATGGACCACATACGGAGCAAAATGAGTGAATCTATACTCTAAAATGCATCTAGATTCATCCGTATGTGGTTCATAATGAAATTTCTACAAAGACTTATATTTAGGAACGGAGGGAGTAAAAGACACAACTTGCAATGGATCAAGGGAGTCTTAACCATTGTTAGCTTTAATCTTGATTCCTTTTATTAGCATGTTTGAGTTTTGCATGTAGTCTAGTCTAGTGTGGTGTTCGTCCGGTGAAGCCTTCAGCTGAGCGCGCCAAGGAGGTGAGATGCCAGGATGCCGTGTGAGGCGGCGAGCACGGCGAGATGCCGATGGTGCTGCGTGAGAAGCGGCAAGACGTATCAGAGGCTGGAGCCGTGATGGACTGCATCAAATTGGGTCGGGTGAACCGGCCGGTCGTTCTGTTTGTTGGACTAGCTGTCCATGCGTGAGTTCGTTTAGTCCTACACGAGAGTATCGGTGCTACTAGTTGATGCATGCATGTAGTGGCCTGGTCACAAGTGGCTGCCGAGTCATTTGGATCATGGAGTGAGTTTAGGCCGTGGGTAGTGCATGCAGTGGTTAGTTAGTGGTGGTAGTGGACTGCTGTGCGTGAGTGCATGGCATAGTCCGTGGTCCTTTGTATATATAACCTTGCGTTGGAGTAATGAAGAACGAGGCCGTGAGGGCTGGGAAAATAGACAATGTAGTCTCTTGTTCCACCGAGGAGGAGAGCCTCTTGGCAAAGCACCAGCTGGTCTTCTCCTTGGTTGCGTGTGTGTGTAGAGTTTCATGTGTGTGTGTGTTTTCTTGTGAGAAGAAGATAGAGAGAAACAACCAGAGAAAGAGAGAGGGAGCTGTGAGAGGCAGCACCAAGGTAGAAGAAGAGCGGCGCTGCGAGAGGCGGCGCCAACAACCATCATGCTTTGATCGGCTTTGAGAAATTATTCAAGCCATAACCTTTTTATGCCCACTTTATTATTTCATTTCAACCATTTCATATTAGTTACTTTTTTTGAAGGAAAATCACATTTCCAGTAATATTTTAGGACCACAAAATTACTCAAGACAGGAGCGATGTTTAAGCGCCGCCATCACCGTATCTAACCACCCAAGGCCAGAATCTAGATTTTCACCCTAAAGAATTAGTCTAAGCATAACCAAGAAATGCCATCAACAAGGTAATGACGTAGAAACATTGCCATTGCCAGGTATAACAAACTCGGGTAAGACCTAGGCTTTCATCCCGGAGCTCAAGACCGGATGCTCGAGTAGCACCACCATCAAAGTCAGACATGTGTTGTCGCCACTACTTTTCCACAAACCTAGCAACTACATGTGATGCGACCGCCGCCGCTGCACAACCATGACACTACATCAGCCGCCATCCATAGTTTGCATAACATCGCCGAAGTCAACCACTGAATCTGGAGAGAGGAACCCTCACGAAGACTTTTGAGAGGCCACCGCAATCCGTGGCGGGGCCATCGCCTCGGGTCGAAGTGGTGACCACAATGACCAATACCGATGGCGAAGCACACCACCACCGACCACCACCTCATCGGCGTGAGCCCTTCCTTGGCTGGTTGACCCAAGGGCCGACATGGCCGAAACTGGAGCACGAAAGGTAGATCACCACCGCCTCCATGCAGCCACCGCTAAATCAGGAGCACTTAGCCGCCTGATCGGCTCCATGCTTCCCGACCGGAGCACTGTGCCCGCCTCGAGTACGCCCACCGTCGCGTCTCAACCACACAGCGCCATGGCCCCGCTGCCTCACATCCGCTCCACCATCGGAAGCCCGCGGTCGCGCTGCCGTGCGTCATAACAGGGCCCACGTCCATGTGAAGCCAAGACGTTCCGCGCCGCCAACCCACCCCGTGAGAGGACGAGCAGCCTCGGCGGCGCCCTCCGGCGTCGGCAAGGGAGAAGAGGGAATGTGATGCGGCTGGGCTTTGTGGCACTAGGAGTCGCCCTTGTCGTTCGCAGTAGTGGCAAAGGGCGATTAGTTGTTCCTCTTACGTGACATGCCTCACGTAGGGCTTACTCCATTCCGACCCCAACTTTGGGCCCAAGCACTAGGCACAAGTGACGGAAC
>LR880968.1:952663075-952674965 GCA_904067115.1 Aegilops sharonensis
ACGAGAAAACTTTCACTCATCATCAATCATGCTAGTACAATGAATCGAATATCAGAAATAATAAAAAAAATACTCCCTCCGTTTTTATTTACTCCGCATATTAGAGTTGACTCAAGTCAAACTTCGTAAAGTTTGACCAAGTTTATAGAAAAGAATATAAGCATTTACCATAACAAATCTATATGATGTGAAAGTACAACTAATAATAAATCTAATGATATCAATCTGTTATTGTATATGTTAATATTTTTTGTTTATAAACTTGGTCAAAGTAAACAAAGCTTGACTTTGACCAAAGCTAATATGCGGACTAAATAAAAACGGAGGGAGTACATGCATATATGTAGACCATCCAGCGATGACTACAAGCAGTAAAGCAAGCCGAAGGCGTGCCGCCGTCAACTTTATTTAATTCATTTGAACAAATAAATTTTTTATTATTTGTTGGCAGGTTAGTCTATTGGATATTAGTTCATCGAGCTCATAAATCATTGTACATATATATTTTTTGCGGTTATTGTAGATGTAAATTGACATAATAAAACTATATTTATTTTATACATCTTGGTGCAAGTATTCCACGAAGGGCTAGTACAACCCTAGTAGTACCAAACATTGCAGAAATCACTTGGTCGCGTGGCTAATTGGGAAAATAATGCACTTGATCTTGCGTGAAAGGAAATGCCAATAGTCGTTACAAACTATGACAAAGAAAGCATATAAAACAAAATTAGTGAAAGCTATTAAGTAGAAACGAAGATCAGTCAAAGGTGGTTCCGCATGGAATATTAACGTAACCGCATAAACTTTGTGCAAGACATTACGGACACACTCCCGGTCCTTTTGACTCCATGTATTAGAATTTTTTTCCAAAGTCAAAGTCTTTCAAGTTTGACCATGTTTATACAATAAATTATTAACATTCGTCAAACAAAATCAATATCATTAGGGACGTGCTACGCGTCGGCCGGTGGATCTTTTTAAAAGATCCGCCGCCTCGCGAGCCATCGAATCTGGCTGACTAGCACCGAACGTCATCCTTCATTTTTGCCACTTTTTTTAACATTGTACAGACGCAAAAGCACTCGTATAAACGTGCATACACTCACCTCTGTGAGCACCTTCGAAAGACTAAGCCGTCATATCATCTTGAAATTTACGAAGTCATCGTAGGCACCTCGTCGTCGACAAGAACGTCTACTCCCATTGAATACGCATCGCCGGAAATCCTGAGATAAATCCAGGAATAAATGCGAGCACCAGGACTTGAACCCTAGTGGGCTGGGGATACCACAGTCCCTTTAAACATCCAACCACAGACTATGTTGCAGATTTTTTTTACAACGGAGGACATGTTGTAGAAGACATTTGTAACAGAGGTTGTGTTGCTTAACTATTTTGCAACAGAGATTATGTTGCAATTTTTTTTGCAACAAACATTATGTTGCCAATTTCTGTTGCAACAGACATTATATTGCAGAATGTTTTTGCAACAAAGATTATATTGCAGAATTTTGTCTGCATCATCACACTGTTCCGTTGCCACTGCAACATTCCCCATGTTTTCGAAAACATAGACGATGTTGCAAAATCCTAAGACTTGCGGTGTGTGGGACCGTCCGACACGTGGCTAGCTCTCGATGATGCATAGATCGGCTGGATGATTCTAATCGTTTCCCATATCATTGGATCCATCATAAAATATATTTTCATATTATATTTATTTTGTATGGTGAATGTTGACGATTTTTAATATAAATCTGGTGAAACTTCACGAAGTTTGACTTGGAGGAAATCTAATATGCAGAGTAAGAAGGACCGGAAGAAGTACCAAGGGGTTTTGCCGACGTTAATAAAGCGGTTTCGTGTAATTGACTCTATTTTTTGTTATTTTCCGACCTTTGGTTTTTTGCTTCTTCATTCGTAAGTCCATGGAGCCGAGAATTCGCATGGAAACTCTCATGCAAAACTGCAGTAAACCATGCTTAAATTGGGTCAAGGAAATTCTTCCTTTCTTGTTTGCCCACTTCCTTCTTTTGCTGTCAACCATTTCACACCAATCTCATTTTTTTTAGCTTACCAGTCTCATTTTTTAAGGGAACAAAAATGTTTCTCCAGCAATATTTTAGGTCCACAAAAACTAACCTTTAATCACACCCGGGGCTCCTCAGGCCTTGTACACTATCGTGTATAAATAGACACCGGTGCTTAAGAAAAGTCTGGTTTATTTTCTAAGCATCTCTCTAAGCACCTCCCATTGTACAAGGCCTCAGCCCACTGCCGTGGCGAGCGCCCACGGCCGTCGGATCTCAGATTGGTAGCCATCCGTGACGCGAATGGCCCCCACGCCCGACCCCGCGGTCCGCGATGCTCTGGCTGGGTCTCTGGGAGGTTGCCAGGCCGCGCCGCCGCTCGTCCTCTCCTTGCGACGGCGTGGGGAGGCCGCCGGTCGAGGTTCCCGGAGCGATGCGCATCGCCGCGCCGCTCCATCACCAGCAAGGGTCGCCACCGAGGCTTCAGTCACTGCGTCGCTGCTGTATGCCCACCACCAGCCCCGTGCGCTGCGGTGTCCGGCCTCTGGCATCGACCGTACCCTGCTCCTGCTCTGCCTTGGCCGGTGGGCCGGCGTTCCCCCTTGGCCTTCCACCGACGAGAGGCTGCCACCTACCGGACGCGCCGCTGCGCAGTCGGCGTCGTGAGAGACGGAAGGAGGCAGGCCGGTGGGAGGAGATGCCGCGGCGTGAGAAGGCGGCAGGCAGGCAGGCAGGCTCTGCGCTCTCCTTGGGCCCGAATCACAAGATCTTCTCCTCGTCTTTTCTTCCCTGGTTTGGTTTGTTGAATCACATGATACTTACCTAACGTGTGACATGGCGAGTAAATTTCTGATTTCTGGCATCATGATGCATTCTGCATTTCACCATTTAGAACCTATCGGAATTGTCTCTGTTCCCCTTTTTATATATAGTGGTTAGCTTTCTTCCATTTCTGATGAAAAAATGGTGTGTTTTCTTTAATTCAGGCACAACAAGTGTGGCATCATGCTGCGTATTATTCACACAGGAATCATGCATGACCTTGTAGGTGAAGACTCTGCTGCTGGTGCTGGATCATGAGGGTAAAAGCGTGTGTGTTTTGGGCCGAAGCCACAGAGGATATCAAAATTTCCTGATTAGGTATCATCATTTTCCACTACTCATACCGTACTGTTAATCGCCTATACTAGGATACAATCATACAAGTGCCTGGATCATAGAAGCAAACCTACTCTGAGTGACAAAAGAAGATTTAAGATAGCCCAATCAACTCCTAGCAGGAAAAACAAAAAAACTGGTTCAAATTTTATTTTCTATGTCATCCTCTTCTGCAGTAGTAGTAGCCTAGGGCTAGGAACACAGGAATCCTTATTTAAAAATAAAGATTTAACCCCCTTCACATGGAACTGATGACAGTGGATCTCTGCTTCCATGATAATACTGCTAAACATCAAGGATCAGACCCAAAAACGAGCGCCAAGTGGCAATAGAAAACTGCACGCCCATCCGAACCCCATTTCCTCCATCAGAAAAAATCGTCTCTGAAAGAGACCTCTGAAGCCTCCTCTGAAATCCCTGAAAGAGACCCATTTCTCCCAGCACCAGCAGCAAACAATGCTGGCTGGCATTTTAAATCCTGCCTGGACGGCTGGACCAGTCATGACTTGCGTGCCTCTGCTCACCCAGACCCAGGGGTCGTAAACAACGGGTTAACAAAGTCTTCTCGCCCCATTTCACATCCCCATCTGAAGAACGGAACTAGTCTCCTCTCCTTCCTCCCCCTCTTTGTCCCCCATGGCCCAATCTTGGGCCTCCTTCCTCCTCCTTGCTCTCTTCTGCTCCAGCCTCCTCGTCTGCGGCAGCAATGGGGAGCGGGTCTTCCTCTACCCGCAGTCCCAGAAGGTCTCCTCCATCGTCAGCCAGCGGTACCGGACCGCCTACCACTTCCAGCCCCCCAAGAACTGGATCAACGGTATGTTCATACCGTCATACGCCTCTCTGCTTCATCCTCTCTGCTTTGCTTGCTTCCTGGGCCATCTGTTGACTTTCTGGCTGTGGCCAATCAGAGGGTGTGATTTGGTTTGCTTTTCTTGTTCTTGGGTGTTGCTGAGAAAGCAAGTGATCTGATTGGTTTTGTTCATCTGGAGAAGCCAAGTTAATCCTGTTTGTGCTAGTATTATTGAATAATTTACCTGCTAAATATAAAATATACATGTTGTGGTAGTTTTTTGAGGTAGTGTTAGTAATATTGCATACTGTTTTTGCTGTCAGAAAGTAGTTATTACAGGGTGAGGGGGACGGTAGGTGGCCAACTCATTACTTGTGCCACTCTGTTTCTGAATGTCGCACACATTAGGTGCTCCCTGTACGCCCTGCAGTTGGATTTTCAGTAACACCACTATAGTATGATGATAGCCATGATTTCTACTGTAGATTCTTGCCCAAAGAGGATGCGTTCACTGTATAAATGCTGAATTGATTCCCAATGTGTATGCATGCCACATCCCTGGTATTCTCTGAAGATGTCCATATCTGCTCCACCGTTAGTCTTGCTTTTTGTCAGGGAGCATTCAGTTAACATCATGTGTCTGAAAGATATTAGACAGGTCTGTTGCTGCAAGTAATCAAGTACTGGCCTGTTTTGGAATCCAGAATATATCTTCTCCTGTTACTATTGTCAATTATCAAATCCTATTAGCTGTGTGCATATTTTACTGCAAATGGTTGACATTCTCTCACCCTTTTCATGTATCCGATGGATTGGCGATCCTTGGAAATCTACTGCCACACAAAGATCCAAATGGTATGAATATCTCAGGCACAAAACACTTTTAAGGAGAAGAATTTGCACCATCCTGCATCTTATACTGTCTTCATGAACATTTCAGGGCCAATGTACTACAACGGCATCTACCATGAGTTCTACCAGTATAACCCCAATGGCTCCGTGTGGGGCAACATAGTTTGGGGCCACTCGGTTTCTACAGACCTCATCAACTGGATCCCACTTGAAACCGCAATAGAGCGAGACACCCCGAGCGACATAAATGGTTGCTGGACCGGATCAGCCACAATTCTCCCTGGTAACCGACTGGTCATCATATACACCGGTGCCGACCCGGAGAAGCGTCAGGTCCAAAACATTGTGGTTCCCAAAAACCTGTCTGACCCGTACCTGAGAGAATGGAGCAAAGCCAGAAATAACCCAGTGATCCAACCAGTCGGACCGGGCTTGAACTCGGGCCAGTTCAGGGACCCGACAACCGGTTGGATCGGACCGGATGGACTGTGGAGGATAGCAGTTGGTGCTGAGCTCAACGGCTCCAGTGCTGCACTTTTGTACAAGAGTAAAGACTTTCTGAACTGGACTAGAGTTGACCACCCACTGTACTCATCCAATTCCTCCTCTATGTGGGAGTGCCCGGATTTCTTCGCGGTATTGCCGGGCAATAGCGGTGGACTGGACCTGTCTGCAGCGATCCCGAATGGTGCCAAGCATGTCCTCAAGATGAGCCTGGATTCCTGTGACAAGTACATGATTGGGGTTTATGATCTGAAAAGTGACACCTTTATTCCAGATACTGTCCTAGATGACCGTCGGCTATGGTCGAGGATTGATTATGGTAATTTCTATGCCTCAAAGTCGTTTTTCGACTCGAAGAAGGGCAGGAGGATCATATGGGGTTGGACTAACGAGACAGATAGTTCTTCAGACGATGTTGCGAAAGGTTGGGCAGGAATCCATGTAAGAAAACCTGCCCCTCATTGGCTATAATTGCTTCGTATTGAAATATTGATTTAGCAAATCAGTGTAGCACCTTTAACATTTTTTGCTATTAATTTTAGGCAATTCCCAGGACAATTTGGTTAGACAGCCATGGAAAGCAGTTGCTGCAATGGCCAGTTGAAGAGGTTGAGTCCCTTCGAGGAAATGAAATCAACCATCAAGGACTAGAGCTGAAGAAGGGAGGTCTGTTTGAGATTAAGGGAGCTGACAGTTTCCAGGTACTTTCCTTTACACAAACAGGCTTGCCTTGGTCATCCAAAGAAAAAATCCCTGAAAAAGTCCCATGCCAATAAACTAATAGTTACATATTTGCAACAAAAAGACTAGCGCATATATTCTTCAGCTTAGGTGTTCTGTATTTTTCAGAGCAACTGTAGCTGATCCGGCACGTCATTCTCTTGAAACAGGCTGATGTGGAGATAGACTTTGAGCTGACGTCCATCGATAAAGCTGATCCTTTCGATCCCTCCTGGCTTTTGGACGTCGAGAAGCATTGCCGGGAAGCGGGTGCATCAGTCAATGGTGGCATAGGGCCATTTGGACTTGTTGTCCTGGCCTCTGACAACATGGAGGAGCACACTGATGTGCACTTCCGCGTGTACAAGTCAGAGCACAAGTACATGATACTCATGTGCTCTGATCTAAGAAGGTCAGTGCTTATGGTTTTTGCTTTTATGTTTTATTTGTCTCTAAAAATTTCCATATGTGTTGATGCCTGAAAACTAAAAACAATCAAATTCTTTTCTTTGCACAGTTCTTCATTGAGACCAGGACTGTACACACCAGCCTATGGAGGCTTCTTTGAATATGACCTGGAAAAAGAAAAGAAGATATCTCTGAGAACTCTGGTGAGTTTCGAAGAAGGCCTTTTTGTTTCTCCTGTTGCTCACTCCACGCGCTTCGTGCCAGAACTGAACATGAATGATGTGCCGTGCAGATTGATCGGTCGGCGGTGGAGAGCTTTGGCGGTGGCGGCCGGGTCTGCATCATGGCCAGGGTGTACCCCGTGGCGGTTGTCGATGGTTCGGCCCACATGTATGCCTTCAACAACGGCAGTGCCACGGTCAGGGTGCCACAGCTCAGGGCCTGGAGCATGAGGAGAGCACAAGTGAATGTGAAAGGGATGGAGTGATGATGGTTAACAAACCAGAGCAATTCTAATTGACCTGTGATTGGAGGACCGGATCAATCATTCTGATCACTTGTTTAGCACACTTCACTATTTTGAAAGAACAAATTACTCCCATTCATGAGCACTTTTAGTAGGTAGAAATAAAAGGAAATTCAACAGGGACAAAAATAGCTGCTCATTTCCTTGATCTCTAGGATTCTTGTATTATAGTTTACCGGTACTTGGTCACAAAGAAGGAAAAATTATTTATTACTGTTTTAAAGTAGTGGTAGTTGGCAATTGGTAAAGGAACATGATCCTTTTTGTCAGCATCGGTATTACCGCCGTGAAACGATTCAGAGTTACAATAGGTAATAAATAGTACTACGAGCTTGTGCATGTCAGACAGCTCAAGAGAGAATCCCTGATAGGAAATGTCTTTTGCTTGTGATACTGTAAGAGCTGCACTACTGCTCATTGTGGATCATGAACGATATGGCTTCAGGGCAGCTCCTGCGTCAGGTTCGCACTAATTCTTTTTTGCGAATAATTGAGATTTTATTGCTTAACCTTGGGGATTACAATCATGACGGTGTAACAAATCAATCTCATTTGGTCCAGACCTAAGTCAGTTTTGCACATTGATCTGTTGCCCTTTGAGTCTCTTGTATGATTCTATCAATGACATGTGCTTAGGGATGAGATGAGCGACTGGCTATGGCTTTGTTTGTGTGGTGTACATGTCACAGTCTAAGGGAGCAAATGGCAAGCAATTGTTGCAGCAAATGAGATATACTTATAGTAATAGTTTGCGACAATATTTACTCAGTTTTAAAATGTTGGCACATTTTATGCCCTAATTTCTGTTTTTATGGTATCAACCAGCAATGTATTTGTTTTTACAGAAGTGGAATAACCAGCAAAATATAAATGGGCTGCTCGTGGGGAAGTACGTCACATGATCGTGGGCTGCAATAGTCTCGTGTGGCTTTCTAGCCCAAAACGGTGGTAACTGGTAAGCTTACCGCGCTAATCACAACAGGATTATTAGTACCACCTCGCCTAAGCACAGCTTAGAGCCGGTGGAGAGAGCTATAAAACAATGCGGCGGGTCTCCTTTCAAAGCATACCTTTCTCGGCCTTTTGGCTAAGATCAAGTGTAGTATCTGTTCTTATCAGTTTAATATTTGATATGTGGGCCATGTACCCACAACAATATTAAATTTATTTTTTATGGGGGAGGGTCCAACATGATAGCTTGCTATCGGGGCCCTCAGGTGTCACCTAGGTGTCGCACTATTGCCTAGGCCCGGCGCACCCCAACCAAATCATTATAAGAGAAACTTTTTTATTGATGAATAACTTGTGATTTTATCACAACTACTCCAAGATGTGGTGTTGTCAATATGAAGAGTTCAAGTGATGATTTACATAGCAGACCAATTCTAATTTGAATGGGTGCTATTAATCTTTAGTATACTTCCATTTTTCTGAATTTTTTTACTCTCATTTTATGAGCAATAAAAGGGCTATTTTTATAAAATAATACATTTTTTATTAATTTTCATAAATATTACGCTGGATAAAAATTTTTCAAAAATAATACACCGTCGGCCCGCTGCAGGCCGACTGGGCCTAGTCGGCCCACAGCAGATTCCAGTCGGCCTACAGCTGGCCGACTGGCCCCTGTCGGCCCACTGTGGGCTGATTGGGTCCTGTCGGCCCACTGTGGGCCGACTGGAGCTAATTGGCTCGCTGTGGGCTAATTGTTTTTGCAAAAAAAGTAGGCATAAAAATATATGTTTAAAAAATGTTAATCATGTAATTGTTTACGCATGAAGAAGCTCCATATTGATGGATCTTTGGACTCACTCGTTTTTGAAAAGATTGAGACATGCGAACCAAGTCTATTGGTATATACACATGAAGAAACTCCATGCAGATGGATCGTTTGGACTCACTTGTTTTTGAATCACTTGAGACATGCAAATCATACCACATGGGTAAGATGACTGAAAGGCCTCGTTTTCAGTGAGATGGAACAAGAGAGCAACTTGTTGGAAGTAATACATTTGATGTGTGCAATCCAATGAGTGCTGAGGCACGCAGTGAATATCGTTATGCTCTTACTTCACAGATGATTTGAGTAGATTCTAAGTATATTTACTTGATGAAACACAAATCTGAATTATTGAAAGGTTCAAATAATTTTAGAGTGAAGTTGAAGATCGTTGTGACAAGAGGATAAAATGTCTATGATATGATCATAGAGATAAATATCTGAGTTACGAGTTTGGCACACAATTAAGACATTGTGGAAATTGTTTCACAACTAATACCGCCTGGAACACCATAGTGTGATGGTGTGTCCGAACATCGTAACTGCACCCTATTGGACATGGTGCATACCATGATGTCTCTTATCGAATTAACACTATCGTTTATGGGTTAGGCATTAGAGACAACCACATTCACTTTAAATAGGGCACCACGTAATTCCGTTGAGATGACGCCGTATGAACTATGGTTTAGAGAAACCTAAGCTGTCGTTTCTTGAAAGTTTGGGGCTGCGACGCTTATGTGAAAAAAAAAGTTTCATCCTGATAAGCTCGAACCCAAAGCGGATAAATACATCTTCATAGGACACCCAAAACAGTTGGGTATACCTCCTATTTCAGATCCGGAAGCAAAAGTGATTGTTTCTAGTAACGGGTCCTTTCTCGAGGAAAAGTTTCTCTCGAAAGAATTGAGTGGGAGGATGGTGGAGACTTGATAAGGTTATTGAACCGTCACTTCAACTAGAGTGTAGCAGGGCACAGGAAGTTGTTCCTGTGGCACCTACACCAATTGAAGTGGAAGCTGATGATAGTGATCATGAAGCTTCGGATCAAGTCACTACCAAACCTCGTAGGTCGACAAGGATGCGTACTAATTCAGAATGGTATGTAATCCTGTCTTGGAGGTCATGTTGCTAGACAACGATGAACCTACGAGCTGTGGAGAAGCAACGGTGGGCCCGGATTCCGAAGAATGGCTCGAGGCCATAAAATCCGAGAGAGGATCCATGTATGAAACCAAAGTATAGACTTTGGAAGAACTACTTGATGGTCGTAAGGCTGTTGGTTACAGATGGATTTTAAAAGGAAGACGGACAATGATGGTAAGTATCACTATTAAGAAAGCTCGACTTGTCATTAAGATGTTTTCCGACAAGTTCAAGGAGTTGACTATGATGAGACTTTCTCACTCGTAGCGATACTAAGAGTCTGTTGAAATTATATTAGCAATTCCTACATTATTTATGAAATCTTGCAGATAGGATGTCAAAACATTGTTTCCTCAACGATTTTCTTGAGGAAAGGTTGAATGTGATACAACCAGAAGGTTTTGTCAATCCTAAAAGATGCTAACAAGTATGCAAAGCTCCAGCAATCCTTCTAAGGACTGGAGTAAGCATCTCGAAGTTGGAATATATGCTTTGATGAGATGATCAAAGATTTTGGGTTTATACAAAGTTTATTGGAAACTTGTATTTCCAAAGAAGTGAGTGGGAGCACTATAGCATTTCTAATGTGTATATGTTGTTGACATATTGTTGATCGGAAATGATGTAGAAATTCTGGAAAGCATATAGCGTTATTTAAAAAGTGTTTTCCAATGGAAAACCTGGATTAAGATACTTGAACATTGAGCATCAAGATCTATAAGGATAGATCAAAAATCGCTTGATAGTACTTTCAAATGAATACGCACCGTGACAAGATTTTGAAGGAGTTCAAAATAGATCGGCAAAGAAGGAGTTCTTGGCTGTGCTATAAGGTGTGAGTATTGAATAAGACTCAAGACCTGACCACGGCTAAAGAGAGAGAAAGGACGAAGGTCGTCCCCTATGCTTTAGACGTAGGCTCTACAATATGCTATGCTGTGTACTGCACCTGAAGTGTGCCTTGCCATGAGTCAGTCAAGGGGTACAAGAGTGATCCAGAAATGGATCACAGGACAGCGGTCAAAGTTATCCTTAGTGATTAGTGGACTAAGGAATTTTTCTCGATTATGGAGGTGGCAAAATAGTTCGTCGTAAAGGGTTACGTCGATGCAAACTTTGACACTAATCTGGATGACTCTCTGAATAGTAAACCGGATTCATATAGTAGAACAATTATTTGGAATAGTTCCAAATAGTGTGTGGTAGTTGCATCTACAAGATGACGTAGAGATTTGTAGCACACATGGATCTGAAAGGTTCAGACCCATTGACTAATAACCTCTCTCACAAGCGAGATATGATCAAACCCCATGGGTGTTGGATTCATTACGATCACATAGTGATGTGAACTAGATTATTGACTCTAGTGCAAGTGGGAGACTGTTGGAAATATGCCCTAGAGGCAATAATAAAATGGTTATTATTATATTTCCTTGTTCATGATAATTGTCTATTGTTCATGCTATAATTGTATTAACTGAAAACCGTAATACATGTGTGAATACATAGACCACATGTAACGCCCCCGATGCGGCTATATCTCCCACGTGTCGAGGCACGACTTAGAGGCATAACCGCATTGAAAGCAATGTCGCAAGTGAGGTAATCTTCACACAACCCATGTAATAATTAAGGGAAAGATACATAGTTGGCTTACAATCGCCACGTCACACAGTACATAATTAAACATACATCATTCAAAGTACACTCAAGGTCCGACTACGGAACCAAAATAGAAGAAGATACCCCAACTGCTAACACAGACCCCCGAATCGTCCCAACTGGGCACCACTACTGATCATCTGGAAACGACACATAGTAACGACCACGTTCCTCGTCGAACTCCCACTTGAGCTCGGTGGAATCACCTGCACTGGCCTCATCGGAACCTGCAACTGTTTGGAAGTATCTGTGAGTCACGGGGACTCAGCAATCTCACACCCGCGAGATCAAGACTATTTAAGCTAATAGGA
>LR880968.1:952732763-952786262 GCA_904067115.1 Aegilops sharonensis
TATAAAATTTCCTATCCAAGTCCTTCCATTTTATTTTTTTCAAAAATAAGTTTAAAGCTAGGGGAGGGGGGGGGGGCATTGGCCCCCTCATCTTAACACACATAGCTCTGCCTCTGCTAATTATGCAAATAGTGTATATATTAATTGGACCACCCTTGCTGAAAATCTTGGCTACACCACTGGGCAGGCATCTTGCCATGATTGCCACTCATGAACATGCGTTCATCCACACCCGACATGGTCTCAAGAGTTTTGTAGAGTACCTCATGGAAGTTATCTTTGTTGAACTCAGTGGTGCAACTGAGCTTGAGGTGAACCATTGATATGAACACATGAACTACAAGCTTCAAAATTATCCAGCCATGAGTGGTAGCATCCTTGTTCATTTCGCAAACACCATACAGGCAAGTTCCTGGATTGCAATAACACCAATATTAGGAATATCTTATAAACAACACAACTAATTGGTCATTTCAGAAAACATCAGCCACATATGATCTCCTTATTATTATAGGAATCCAAGCCATTTTTAGGACACATACAACCAATATGAAAAATTGATAGAGTAGATGTACAGTCACGTTGTTCTTCAAAGATCCTCAATATCTAAAAATAGCGAGGGGGGTTTGTGGTCACCGACTACTCTACTCTACTCCAACAGATGGCCAAGGTAATAAAATTTCATCTAATTAAAATCTAAGACATCTTGATGACATAATTAATTTGATACATAATTCAAGTTGAACTCTTAACCTTCGGTTGTTTAGTTGACTTCTCCTCACTATCATTACTTCCACTTCCAAAGTGAAGATTTCTGTAAACAGTACAAATATGTCATGATTATGAGTCATCCTGTGCGTTCGGTTTATTCGGTTTACATGGTTCGGTTTATACGGTTTTTCGGTATTAATACTTCGGTAAATATGGTATGAAAATAAATACGGTTCGGTTTTGGTATATACCAAACTATTTCGGTATGGTTTCGGTATATACCATAAAAACCAAAGTTGGCGCGAATTTGAAAATGACGTAATAATAATTTGCAAATTTATGACTCAAAACACATACTATTTTACACAAATAGTATATGACTATATATATAAGTATATATGCATGAATTGACTCATCTGTTGATGGTTATGGACATGCTTAGCATTTTAAAAAGAGAAAAATGAGTATGTTACAAGAAAAAAATACGTGCTTAGTAGTGAATTTGACTCATGTACAAGAAAAACAACAACTCGTATGGTTGTTCATCTCAAGAAATATAAATTTATTTTTTACTTTGGTTTATTCGGTTAACTGTTCGGTTTTTCGGTATATACCATAAAAACCAAAGTTCAAATCGGTATGAAAAGTTCATACCGTACCGAAACCAGAAACCATAAAAACCATAAAATCGATTCAGTTTGGTTTATTTTCGGTATGGTTTTTTGGTTCGGTTTTCAAATGCACAGAGTGAATTATGAGCAGTGTCAGCACATCGACTCGATGGGATTAAAGATGCCAACTCTATTCTAGATTAAGAAAAATCCAGTGGAGAACCTATTCTTTCAATGGAAGGTAAATAACCTCCTCACACCTGTATATATAGACACACCTGAATCTATAGGTAAATTATTCTATGCTGCTTATGAATCATGATTTTAGAGTTTATAGTATATTCCATAATAATTTATTTGTATTGCTCAAACAAAGGCTCGGTGTTTTCTCTTTAATCCAATAACGGTGAATTCCTCAGGCTGTAGTGGTAAATGTTAGAATTTTCCAGTGTTCTAATGCTTGAACATAACGAATTCTGATATCTAATATATACACTTACATGGGCACTGTAACTCATAAACCATGCCTTAGGTACAACCACCCTGTGATAGTTTTGATCAACCTCAGTGGCCGCAAAGTCCATCCATTATTAACAAATATGCACTAAAGCTTGCTCAGCTGTGAAGATAGGAGTACTTATATTACTCACATCAATAAGAGAACCACCCCATAGCAGGTTGTCACACTTTGAGCGAGCAAAAGAAAGAAAAGTAAATAGTGGTTAATTTAGGCAGTGTGGAATCAATAAAACTTGGGTTCAAATATATACCGTAGTGTGCAATAGGCCAATAGCATTGCTCTAAAAAACAGCAACATCAGGATTGTCTGAAACAGGAACCTGGGAATAATTATTAATCACTTGCTTGGTGACTCACTGTATATTGAACTAATCTGTGAGTCTAATTCGATCGTGTACCAAGCCAGCTTACCTGACGACATTGGTGTGAGTGTGAAGTCAAACCCCTTGTCGTCGTCCTGGCGGGTCTCAGACGGCAGCGATCCCAGGCTGTGGCCGTTGTAGTGGAAGAAGAGGGAGTCCCCGGGGCCGGGGCGCGCGCAGCCGAGGAGCCGCGCATCATGGCAAGGCGGGAGGAGAAGGAAGTCTCGCCGTGCAAAGGCTGTAGAGCGTGGAGGCTTTCCACGGCGGCGCCACCCGTCCATGTCGCGGCAATCAACCACCAGCCGCAGGAGCTCCACCGGTGCCGGAGCCGCAACCGCTCTTTGCCGTGTGCACGTCAATGGCCGACCTCGCCCAGGCACAGGGGAGTAAGAGAGGGAGGTCGGAGAGGACGATGGGGTTGAGATCTTGGTACGGTTGGAGACGCGGAGCAAATCGAGGCGGCGAGTTGGGATGGGGACCAAGGCGGAGGCGGCGGATGAATCGGAGGGGAAGGCACCTGCAGTGTGGATGCCCGGTGCTGCGCCTGGAGCGTAGACGACGACGCGGCCGTGCGCCTCGAGCGTGGACGCGGTGGTCCGGGCGTCGGGTGGGCGATGCGGCCGTGCGCCTGGAGCGTGGACGCGACAGTCCAGGCGGCGCGTGGACGACGCGGCTGGAGCGTGGACGCGGTGATACGGCGGCGCGTGGGGAGGCACAGGTCGAGGCAAGCCGGCGGCGCGTGGGCCCGGTGGTCCGGCGGCGCGCGGAGAGGCACAGGTCGAGGCCGTCCGGCGGGTGGCGGCGCATGGAGATCGAGGGAGGCACAGGTGGAGGCGGTAGTTGGCGGCGAGGTTGTAGGGAAAGAGGTGGGGCGAGGCGTGAGGCATGGCTGGCGGTGAGGCATGGACAGCGGTTTTGGTTTTGTTCGTGCGTAGGGCTGCAAACGAGTCGAGTTCAAGCGAGTTGGGCTTGGCTCGGCTCAACTCATATTAAAATTTGAGCGAGCTCAAACTGAGTGAAGCTCAAGATCAAGCTGTAGAACATGGCTCGTGCTCAGCTTGTAACGATCTCGAGTCGATTTCGGGCTAGTTTCGAGCTAAATGTGACGGTAAAAATTATAAAACTATGGCAATTATTCCAACTAGATAAGGCACAACATGACATAAGAAAGCACTAAAAATAGTATTCCAATTAAGACAATAATAATATAAACCCAAAGTCTAGTATCAACATAAGATAACGATTCATGCCAGACATATATGAGTAATTTGGAAAACAAATTATTGGCCAAAGATCATAAAAAGTTGCAACATAATGCAGGTCGGGGATGATCTTGGAGTTGTCATAGAACTTGAACTAAATCTCTCCATCACCATACCAAAGAAGCACAATCGACCAACATATTAGAACTTATTAGTTTCAAAGATAATATAAACAATGCAACAATTCGAATGAATTTTTGTCATATTATATTTGTTTTTTACTAGTTTGTAGAAACCGAAGGCGCATATGCTGGGAACTTTTGCCAAAGAAAAACTGGATATTTAACACAGAGTCGACGGCATGCCATAATTAGGCCAAAATCTTCTCCGCACTTAGTTAAGCTTTCATGTTTGCTGGTAAATAAATTGAAGAAAAATCATGGGCATCATATATGGTAACAAATTATCTTATTTCTATTTAATATATGACATGGTCATTTAACATAATGATATTTTGTCGAGCTATCGAGCTAAAATCGAGCGAGCCAATATTGGCTCAAGATCGGCTCGTATCTTGGTCGAGCTACATGAAGTGTTCAAACTCGGCTCATTTCTTTTCGAGTCGATCTCGAGTCGAGCCAAAAACGAGTCGATCTCGAGCGGCTCACGAGCCTCAAGCTTTTCTTGCAGCCCTATTCGTGCGTGATGAAAGAGGAGAGGATTAAGGTAATGGCATGGTGGGTAATTAATTAAACATAATGGCATGGTGGGTAATTAAAGCATAAAACGCGTTTGGTGTTTTGAAGCGATGTAGACCATCAGATTGCAGATTTGGATGGATAGGATGATTTGGTTCTCCGCCCTCTCTTCCTTTTATAGGGTAGTAGATAGATATACAAATAAATAAACCCATCATTATAACAAGATTACCTCTGCGGTTTTTTTCCTTTCACAAAGCTCAATTTAAATTACATAATTTTTAATTGTATGAAATTTTTTTAAAAGATGAAAGCAACTTTTCACAAAATATATGTACATTTTTATGATGTTTTTTGAAATCTAATGATGAGTTTTAAACACGTCAAAAGATATGTTAACATTTCCTAACAGTGTGAACACTTTTTGAAACCCCGTTAACATTTTTTAAATACACGAACACCTTTTAAAAAAAATTAAAATTTTTGTATAATTCATGGACAATTTGATAAATTACCTGAACATTTTTTAAACTCATGCATAGTTTATAAAAAATAATACTTGAACACATTTCAAAAGTATACCTTTTTAAAACACGTGAAACTTTATGAAAATAAGTGTTTATGTATCTCCATAGCATACTTTCTACTTATTGGGTACAGTTACCCTTTGTTCCTAACAGTGTGAACACTTTTTGAAACCCCGTTAACATTTTTTAAATACACGAACACCTTTTCAAAAAAAATTAACATTTTTTTATAATTCATGGACAATTTGATAAATTACCTGAACATTTTTTAAACACATGCATAGTTTATAAAAAATAATACTTGAACACATTTCAAAAGTATACCTTTTTAAAACACGTGAAACTATATGAAAATAAGTGTTTATGTATCTCCATAGCATACTTTCTACTTATTGGGTACATTTACCCTTTGTTAATGTAGCTCGGATGGTTAGGTTGAATGTGGTGAGACTAGCCACTAATCATGTCCTTAACTTGGCACTCGTTGTTTTTCCTAAACGCGGGCACTCGTTGTTAGCTGCAGGGATTCGAACCGGCGACCTACAGGTTGAGGGCACACCCCACTAACCACCAGATCACCTTCACCTTATGTGCTTGGTTACATATCTTTACTCTTTTCCTTCTTATTCTTTTCTCCTTTTTCTATTTTCTATTTTATTTTATCGTTCTTCTTTTTTATTCGGAACTATTTGTCATCTTGTTCTTTTCTTTTTTCCATTTTGTGAACCTTTCTCGAGTTTGTGAATTATTTTTCTTTTTTGTGAACATTTTTTTGAATCTTTTAGAATTCATGATTTGTTTTCAAATTTGATGAACTTTTTTACAACAGTTGATGAACTGTTTTTTTTTTCAAAGTCAATGATTTTTTTTCAAAATTGATAAACTTTCTCAAAAATCAAGGAAATATTTTTTTTAAACCTAATTTGAAAAAATTTCATCAAAATTGAAAAAAAAAAGGTTCATCGATCTCATCAAATTTGTAAAAAGTTCATCGGTCTGAAAAAGGTTCATCGAATTTTAAAAAAAATTCATGATTTTGAAATAAAGTTCATCGAATTTGAAAAAGTTCATCAATTGTTTTAAAAAAATTCGTGCAGTTAAGAAAAAGAACAAGAATATAAAAAGTTTCCACGAACTAAAGAGAATAAAAGGAGAAAATGAAGTATGTTGACACATTAGATCGGGGGTGGCCTGGTGGTTACATCCGTATGCTCTGACTCGAGAGGTCTAGAGTTTGAAACCGGTGGGCGCTTCTTTTTCACCTTCTTTTGAAGTTTAACAGAAAAAATTAAATGGGCCGGCCTGTGGAGGGGGCGTTGTAGGCGCCGGTTTCTCCAAGTGGCGCTTAAGGCGCCACTTAGGAGCTTCCCCCTGCTACCTTGTTGGTCTCCTTGTTGTCCGTGTTGGTCTCGATCATATGCGCAGTTGCGTCAATAATCTCGGTTGGGCTTAGAAGTGGGGGGTCGAGGGCTGGCCGTCTGCGGTCTGCCTAACCTGCATACACGCAGCGCTGGGAAGGGGCCATGCCACGTGAACGGCCGAAATGAGTAGGGAATTCAAACGTACTTGTCACTTGAAGGAGATCGGGATAACTGGAATCCCTGTAAAAAAAAGGATAACTGGAATCCTCGCTGATGTGGACTTGTTCAACGTAGCTGCACGGTCACAAACTCCACAAGCACACCATTTGCAAGAAACAAGGATTTTTTGGGGATTGAAACAACCAACACCCACTTCTTAGTGCATCACGTCTCTAGCCTTGTGCCACGAGCTCCTTCTGTGCCTCTTTCACAAGAGAAGCCAGAGGCCTGACAGGCATCTTGCCATGGTTGCCACTCATGCACATATGTTCATCCGCACTCGACATGCGGAAGGAGGTGAGTGAGTTAAATACCAAATATCAGTGCTCATGTCTTATCATTACAATTTGCAGTTAAACATAATTATAGTATTACAATATATTCATGTGCGAACTATCTTGATTTTTTTTATTTGAATCCTTCTTCCCTGCAATCTCTACTTTCATGTGGCCCCCTTTTATTCTTCAGTTCAGTATTGTTAACTCTATAAGATTCAACATTTGAGTACAAGTGAGTTTCAATGCCCTTTCTGAACTCGGTCTAAGCTAACAATACCTTTTATGACAATAATTGTTTCAACGCTCACTAACCTGCAGTAACTAAAATACATGACTGTATCTCACAGTAGTGAGGTCTTAGACTTTACCATGTATTCATGCATTTCAAATGGAAATATCAATATTCCGTCAAGTTTTTATTTGATGCCAACTTTGCTTCTTTCCGTTTCAAGTATTTTCTTCTTCTTTTGAGTAGTTCATAAAAAGCATGGTAGTTAAAAGTCATGCAGCAACGCGCGGGGTATCACCTAGTATATATGGTAGTTAAAAGTCCCGTAGCAACACCCTACTACCGACAGGTCTCCTTCTGTTCTGCGGAGCCTTGTTGGTCTCGATCGTATGCCCAGTAGCGTAAAAAAAATCCTCGGTCGGGGGTTGAGGGTTGGGACCTCCTATCGGGCGCTTTAAGCACCGGTTAAGGCTGGTGGCGCTCGTACAAAAATAGCAATTCTGATTGTTACATGGAAGAACTGGGATTCGAACTAGGGATGCTTATTTCAAGCAGCGTGGCACCAAAACCATTAGACCAAGCTCACTTGGTTGTTCTACTAGCAGGAAAAACGTAACTACTTGACCGGTATAAATTATTTTAAGAAAAGTTCAAGAATTGAAAAAAGTTCATAAATTTCGAAAAATGTTCACTCATTTAAAGAAAAGGTTCATTTATTTGAAAAAAATCATCGAATTTGAAAAAAAGTTCATCAAATTTTAAAAATAGTTTATCAAATTTGAAAAAATGTTCATCAAATTTGAAAATTATGTCATCACATTTATTAAAAAAAGCCTACAAATCTGAAAAAAACATCAGTTTTTTTAAAAGTTCACTAATTTGAATAAAAGTTCACAGATTGTGGAAAAGGTTCATCGATGTTGAAGAAAAATCATCAATTTGAATAGAATCTTTACATTGAAGAAAAAGGAAAAAAAGGGAATAGAAAGAAAAAGAAAAACTGAATAAAAACGTCTGGAAAAAACATCGTGCTAATAAAGAAAAAAAACAAATGGGAGATTTATCCTGGAGGTTAGCGGGCTTCCCTTCCAATGGTTAGTTGCAAGGTCAAAGCTTGCCGCCTACACCTTTTTTTGCGAGAGTTTATAGAAATAAAATGGGCCGGCCCAAGTAAGAGCGCCTTCAGGGCTAGTTAACAAAATGCACGTTAACGGGCGCTAAAGGAGACGAATAGGAAATGTGTGAGGGTTGGATGTCTTCCTAACCCGCACCACGCTTATTCTGTCGCATCATGGTGTATAAGGATTTTTGAAAAGTCTTTGGATTGAATCCTTTTGTTCCTTCTCTACTATCGGGGCTACTTCATTATGCAATATATTGATTCGATGTATGAGAGCTCTTGGAACGTTCTGACACGTCTCCGTGCTAAAACGTTAGAGATGCCTTCATCTTGGCAATTGAAGCGGAAAGCCCCCAGTGCTTCCGCGTCACAACAATTCGGGATCTTGTTCCTAATAAACAAACGAAAATCACATCCAAAACTATGGAACTATTCCATTGGGCTTTTGCGTGACATGTTGGAGATCCCCGGGCATTTATCGACCCTAAACTAAACTATTGGGGCGATACGCAACATGGGCGGTGTGTGGGAGTGGGATAGAAGTTTTGATTCCAGCTGATTCAATGTCGGTTTTCTGGGAAGATCCTCGCGAGGCTGGGTGATTGGGTTAACCGTGTTATCTGGACGCGAGTTTGTATATGATCTCCAGGCTTGGCCCATCCCATCAAAATCGTGATCTATTCGAGTGTTGAACCGTTTTCTTGGGCGGAGACCGTATGGGTGGCTTCGGCTACGTCCGAAGTATCCGCCAAGGGTCCAATCGCCAGATCTATTTCGTTAGATTTTTAGTCCTGACGACGAGCAGGTGCTCCAAGGTGCTCCTGGGCTTCGGTTGAACCGAGGCCTTGTGTTTCCGACGTAAGGGTACGTCGTCATGGATCTGATCGTCAAGCGACATCTCATCGCTCCTTCGTGACCACGCATCGGAAGACCTGCATATGGGCCACAAATGTCGGTGCTAAAACCGGCGGATCTCGAGTAGAAGGCCCCGAGCTGGTGATCTTGGCACGATAGTAACAGGACAAAGGGGGACACGATAGTTTAATTACCCAGGTTCGGACCCTCTCTAAGAGGTAAAACCTTACATCCTGCTTGTTTTGTATTGATGGTGGATGGGGTACGAAGTATAAGATGATCTATCGAGATCGTATAAATAAGCTCTAGTCTAAAAATCTTGCCTCTACAGACTAAACCCCTCGGCTTATGTAGGCACCGGGGGTTTCTAGGCTTACAAGTATGTTGGCTACAACTAGGGATAGCATGTCGATCATTCAAATACGCCTTGAAGTGTACGACAAGTCTTCGGAGGATTCCATCTTGAGTACGCTGCGGGCCAGGGCATGCGTGGCCCATTCTTCGGTCATCGGTGGGTCCTCGGCTTGTCCCAACAATGGCGGGCTGACGTGGTGTAGACCCACTAATCCAAGTCACCGTCATCAGGTGCTTCAGATCTATGAGGAGTTTCAACGGCGATAATTGCGGTTCCAGGGCGCTGGTCCTTAGAGGCACGTGCACGAAGACTTTTCGGTTGTCCTCAGAAGGTCAAGCCAGCTCAGGTAGGGGAGCTACGATAGCGACACATCACCTGCTCGTTCTGAAGGCAATAGTGGTTATTGATGGTCTCGGAATCTTAATGTATTTTTTGTTATGTTTGAGATGTTTTGTATTTTTTATCTTTTTTTAAATTAAATCAGATCTTTTTTTCCCGAAAAATGAAAACTTGCTCCACTTCCGAGAGCTGACAAGTGACAAGTGCAATCAGATCTTTTAATTAAATCAGATGTTTTATCATAGCAAGTGCAACCGCACAGATTTGTGGAAAGTGACACTTGCGAGAGCTGACAAGCTAGGTGGCAGAACGTACTAGTTAAATTGTACCCACGTGGTTGTGAGTAGTGCATGCAACTGACTTTCGGTCTGTGGAAAATGCATGGAGGCTTGTAGATTTCCACCAAAGAAGAGAAGAAAAGTCATGCCAACATAACATGTGAGACGCCGCGTCCGTCCCTCCCACCTCTATATAAACTCATCATCGGCGAAAGAGCAGTTCCCATCCCATCCAGTTTCATCCAGCAACACGTCCAATCCACACACACACACAGAGTAGGTAAGCAGGTTGTCACTGATCACCTAGTGTGGTCGACGATACGACGATGGCCGCACGCGTGATGCTGGTGGCGGCGCTGCTGTGCGCGGCGGCGGCGGCGGCCGCGGCGCAGCAGGCGAACAACGTGCGCGCGACGTACCACTACTACCGGCCGGCCCAGAACAACTGGGACCTGGGCGCGCCGGCGGTGAGCGCCTACTGCGCGACCTGGGACGCCAGCAAGCCGCTGTCGTGGCGGTCCAAGTACGGGTGGACGGCGTTCTGCGGCCCCGCCGGCGCCCACGGGCAGGCGGCCTGCGGGAAGTGCCTCCGGGTGACGAACCCGGCGACGGGGGCGCAGGTGACGGCGAGGATCGTGGACCAGTGCGCCAACGGCGGGCTGGACCTGGACTGGGACACCGTCTTCACCAAGATCGACACCAACGGGATCGGGTACCAGCAGGGCCACCTCAACGTCAACTACCAGTTCGTCGACTGCCGCGACTAGATGAAAGGCTAAGCAAGCTATGATAAGAATAAAAGGCTAGCTAGTAGCTAGCTAGCTACGAGTGAGCAGCTGAGACTGATCCATGCTGTTGAATAAAAGCTAGCACGCGTTGCTGCATTGTACACGTGTATACAGTACGTACATATGGAATGAAAATAAAGTGGATCAAATCAAATGGGTTATTTATGGGTGTGTCTAGGTCTTAGTCGACTCTCAGTCAAATGATATAGTGTATTAAAAAACTAAAAATAATTTTTCTGATCAAATCTTCCTGCAAGATCAAAAGAATATAGCATGAGACAAGTCTCAGTCGACTGGGACTTAGCAAAACTGGTTATATATTCATGTATGGGTTTTACTACAAGTTTATTATGAACCAATTCATATTTTGGGTTTGCTAATTCTCATATACTATATGAGAACTATAACAAAGTCTCATTTAACTATCACTCCCTCTGTTCCATAATTTTTGTCGCGGTGCCATAATTGTTGTCGCTGAACTAAAACCATGACAAGAATCATGAAACGGAGGGAGCGGATTATCAAACAAAAATGAGCTAGCATTTTCCCCATAAAACCGAATGGTGTGGGAGCTAAATGAGAATTCGTTAATTCTCATGTATAGACGAGAGCTAGGAACACCGTACGTTAATATTTCTCGTCTTTATCTGTGCTCCTATGAAACAGAGGCGTCCAGTTAAAAGTAGTAGTACGTCCAAATCACGTACGTGCACCGATTGCACGACTTGTTGATCAAATTTCAGAAGTTTACGCAGAATCCAAGTAGTGACAACGGAAACAGCCAGTCGTGATGGCTTATTCTCATGTTCGGAGCTGTATTGTTTAGACCACACGCCAGTCGTTGACAGTCCTTCCATTACAACCTGATCCTGAAGCGTAGAATCTTCAGGTCAGAGCAGCCGGCTTGGGGAAAATCTTGGGGGACTGCACCAAGACGTCGCATTGGAGAGATGAGATTGCTCTTGCTAGACCAGTCATCTTCTTCTGGATGCATGTTGATGTGGGACGGGTCAAGCTTTCCGGCCCGTCTCTATCCAAAGCAAAACACGGCCGGATTTCTTCTGGATGCTACTGCGTATTCGTTGTTGGAATTCCACGGCGTGGCCTCAGAAATCTTGGCGTGATTGAAGGACCCAGGCGTGTAAGGTGCCACCCTGGTTGAAGATATTGCGGTGGAAATTTGGCGCGCATTCCAGATCCAGCCGATAGAGCATTAATTAACATCAGGCTTCTTGTGGAATAAGCATAGATCATGGGCACCGCAATATTTTTGGTGTCGTCAGAATTGGCCTTGTCCGGACAGACATGCATGCATGATGGACGCCTTTTGGAACCTAATCGATCCAGCTTTTTTTTTTTAAGAATTTTTTACCACATATTGTATGGTTTCCTTTTGCCGCGTAGTTGTCGGTGTCCCTGATGTAGGAAAGCATGGCTTCTCGTGGTCTCATGTGGGTAGTGAATTGTTGTATTTCTTTCATTCTTAAAGTTATTATCGTTTTGGTGAGGAATTCAATACTACTACTTTCTTACTCCCTTCATCCGGAAATATTTGTCATCAAAATGGATAAAAGGAAATGTATCTAGACGTATTTTAGTTCTAGATACATCCCTTTTTATTTATTTTGATGACAAGTATTTTCGGACGAAGGGAGTAGTATATAGCACATTTTTTGATAAAAGGGATTTCCCCGATTTCATTAACGAAACCATAGATCCTTTGTTATTTCAACCTTAACACCCCTTCCCTCCCCAGAACCACCTTCCTCTAGGAACACCCCCAAAACACTATCTCACCAGTCTGCTCTCCCCTCAAGAGACAGATTAGGTAAGACAGAAACAGAGTTTTACAAATGACAAAATATCCTAGTTTTATACAAGAATAATTTCCTCCAACAACATCTCTCCGACGCTATTCCATTCTCTTTTTCATCTTCCAATCCTCGGGATCCAGAGGGTGCCCATCCTCCTCGCGCTTGGAAAATCTCACTGGCGACTCATTCCAACAACTTTGTGCCATGTTGCAGTTCCACCCTTCTTTCCTCCCTCACCTGCAAGACACTCCAGTCATTAATCCAATGTGCCATCTTAAACATTACCACACTAGGATCAGTAGGCCAGATATGTTGAAAACAGGCTAAATTTCTAGTTTTCCATATACTTCAAATTAAAGCTGCCACTCCTACAAAAATTATTTTCTTCTTTTTAGATCCAATTTTCCCCAGCCAGGTATTCAAGCATGCATCCATGCTGTAAAAGTCGCATTGCACTCCTGTGATATGACTTACAGCACTCCACATATATCTGGCCAGGGGACATTGGAAAAATAGATGATCAATGGTCTCCCTGTTTCCACAAAACAGACACCATTTCTCACATTTCCCCCCTCTATGAAGTAGGACATCTCTGGTTAGGATACTTTTTTTAGTAACTAACCAAATGAAAGTTTTAATTCTAGGGGGTATCTTAACTTTCCATAAAAACCTATCAATTGCCTCAGCTCACCCACTGAATCGGGCAGGCATGTGTTGTGGATACATCCTCGTAGCGAGAGGAACTTAAGGCGAGGTGGTAGCTTCCTGATCATGTGTATGTCATCATCTGTTAGATTCGTGGTGTCCTCGAGATCAAGCACCAGAAGCAGTCTCATATTGCAGCTGGTAGAAGAGATGAAGAATGACCTCCACTCCCCGAACACTGTCAAAGACCGTAGCCGTGACAAGTCCATGCTCTTGAACACGGTCTCATCTCTGTCCCAACTGCTGCTAATGGTGAGGTGTTGTCCAGAGCGTTGCGAGTCGAGGCTGCAATGCCCTTCAAGTGAAAACACAAGGTTATCCTCCATTGGCCATGAGATGGTGTATTCACGAAAGAACCCATTGACTTGCCATGTACCGCTGAGCTTCTTGCTTAGAATCAGTGATTGTTGCTGAAATAGGCTCAACTCCATGAGCTCTGAGAATAGCCTTTCCCGGTTCTCCTCTGCTGTAATACCTGCAGATGTGTCTATAGAGTAACCTTCAGCAACCCACCGCCTGAACAAACGCCTCTTCCTAACGTTCTGATCTGCAGGGAAGACCACCAGATAGAAGATGCATGGCTTGACTGAGTCTGAACAATCATCATAGTAGGACTGCATCCAAGAAAATAGACCCTTTAAGGTATGGAATTCCGGGCTGGTCTCCAAAATGTGCATGAAGTTGTCACTGAGACCCTCCAACAAGTCATCTGTGGTGAGTTCACCTATAGCAGCTATCACCGATGGAAGCCCGCCACACTTGGCTATGCTAAGCTTCATATCATCGTCAAATTGCTGTGTGCCACTACCACCACCACGAGCGATAGTGCACATATATGTTCAGGAATTAATTAATTATGAGATATACACAGACAAATTATGGTAAGCTTCATCATATCATCGTCATATGCATGTTGCATGGCCAGTTAATCAACAAAAGTGACTTTGACAGCACCTAGTGTTTACCTTTGTGAATAGATGACAGGCAGTGTCAGCTTCCAGGCCTTTGACGCTGACTCGGTCATCTTTATTTTCTACACAATGTCTAGCAACACTTCCTTCAGTTGTAATGACAACGATACAACCTGTGGTAGGCTTGGAAAATAGTGCGTCTCTTATCAAGTCCCAGTCATCCTTGGACCGCAAACCATCAATGACAACGAAGCATTTGTATTCACGCACAAACCTACGACATTCTTGAATTGGGTCCTGCCTTCCATCATACCGACTGCTACAAATCGAACGAAACTGCTCAACTAATGCTATTAGGTCGGCCTACTTAGCGCGCTCCATAAGGTTTGGCGTAAGCGAGACAAAGACACGCCACGTCGTTCCGCACTCCGTTTCTGTCGTCACAATGCCTCAACCTCAAGGTCATGTCCGGGAACCTTCTACAAGGTCATTTTTTTTGCGGGTAGAGGTCATGTCCGGTCTTTTACCTGTTCTGAGACATTCCAGAAAGTTTTCATCTGTTTTTTTCTTTTGTCATTTATTTTTATTTTCTTTACCATTTTTTGGTTTTTTATATTTACCTTTTTCAAATATAAAAGATGTCCACATTCAGATAATATTCATATTTTTATTTATTTTTCAGAATTTCATGTATTATTCAGAATTTTCTAAAAATTGTTCGCAAATACAAATAATGTTTTAAATTTACAAAACATTAAACAGCAATTTCAAAAAATGCTCCCAATTTCAGAAAAACCTTGTTTTTCCAAAGTTTGTTCACAATTGTAAAAAATACTTGAATTTCTTTAAAATGTTTCTGTTTCAAAAAATATTCAATTTTTTTTTTGGATTTGATAAAAGAAGTCTGACTTAAAAACATGTTCGTGTTTTCAATATAAGTTTGGGTTCTTTTTGAAAATAAAAAAAAACACGTATAAAAAAAGCTCTTGTTTTCTTAAAGATGTTCAATTTTTTCATAAAATGTTCAGCTGTTTTGGAAAATGTTCACTTTTTATAAATATTTTTTCGCATTTTTAAAACATCCGGCCAAAGAAACACAGTGTGACAGTGTCATCTTCCGAGTCACTACAGTACATACAAAATGGAAAACCCGATGCCTATAATTTTTGCTAATCAGTTTGAAACTGAAGAGGTAATCTTATGAACATGCAGTGACATCACTACACCGAACACTGGCAGCTATGCTACAGTCAATACGATTATCATATTGTATTTGTTTGAAGTCCAACTCTATGAACAAAATGCTCAAACTGACTAAAAAGTCCAAACATCACTAAACCATCAGAAAGTTATTTCTCATCCGATAAGACATAGACTAGTATATTCCAATTGACATTTCACAATTATCCGATCACACTAATGCCAAGCACCAAAAACATCTAAGAACCATGACCGAAAGAAAACATCTAGAGCTAACAAGTATATGAAGGTAAACTGAGACGCGAACGTCCCTTAAAAAAACTGAGCGTGAACGATGAAAAAGTGCTCGATCAGCTGGTGGCGGCGCCGTCCTTGGGCAGCGTGCCCATCCAGGCCGGCGGCAACATCCCGGCCTGCTCGTGCACCGTCTCCAGCAATGGCGGAAGGCGGAAGCATCTTGTACACCCGGCCACCTTGCATGCATTTGGGGGCATTGACGCTAGATGAGCTCCCTTGTTCCGCTTGCCCACACGTCTGGAATCAGATCAAGGCCGATAATCTCCATGAAGTCAGAGCCAGACCCATTGATGTCGCAACCGGCAACTCTGCCATAAGAACAAGTGATGTCGTTTTGTATAGATATGTGATAACAAGTGATGTCTTTTGGTATACATGTGCAACGAGAAGCTCCCAAACTAACATGCATATAGTAGTACACCCCAAATCATCCACTGGCTGATAAGAGATAGTAGCATCTAACTGTTGCTGTCAAAACGACACCCATAATTTTTGCTAATCATCTTTGAAACTGAAGAGGTAATCTTACGAACATGCACTGACATCACTACACCGAGTTGGGGTTCGATACTTTCATACTTATTTAGAATCTTTCCATGCTACTGTTTAGGGTATATAACTTGATATGAATAGAAGGGATCTTTTTTTCTTCACTTGCCCTAGGGTTTGGTGACGGTCCATATCTAATTTGAGACGGTCTTTGTTCCAGATTTTTACTCCCTTCGTCCCAAAATAAGTGTCACTGATTTAGTACAAAGTTGCAGCTATGCTACAGTCAATACGATATTATCATATTGTATGTTTGAAATTGTAGATGTTATATTTTATTGATAAACTTGGTCAAACTTAAACAAGTTCGACTTGAACAAATCAAATTGAGAACTAGGCCCGAGTAAGAATTGAGCCCCAACATAAGATCTAGGTTAGAAAATGATGGCCAATACAATACATGAGGGCATCCTTGCACTGGCTTTTTACCCTCATGGAATCCTTGCAGCATCATCAGTTCGTGCTCAGAGCTGTAACCCTCTGGGCAATATGGTCCTCAAGGCGCAAAGCGATACATGAGGGCATCTTCTAATCACCTCAGGCGACCCACTCGTTTATCAGAAGATTCATTTCTGAGCTTGACATGTGCAAAGAAAGCCGCCCAGTAGCTCATGTCCCACCCCCAAGAGGACCTAGACGACCACCAAAAATGCCACCTCCTGGTTTAGCAAAGATTCATGTGGACGCCGGAGTGCGTTTGGGAAGAAGAGGGTCAGCGGCGGCAGTCTGCAGGGACAGACAAGGGAATTTTTTTAGCAAGTTCATCTTTGGTGATCCCAGGAATTGATGATCCAGCCACCCTCGAAGCAATTGCATGCCGTGAGGCTCTTGCACTCGCTGAGGACTTGCATCTACAGAGCTTCATTGTGGCCTCAGATTCAAAACAAGTGATCTCAGATATCAACAACGATGCTCGGGGAAAATATGGGGCAATCATTAGTGAGATCCATCTTCAAGCAGAACCATTTCAATTTTTTTTTTACTTTTGAACGTAGGGAAGTTAATGTAGAAGCTCATAGCTTAGCCAAGTTCTCTCTGTCTCTGGATCCGGGATGCCACCATTTCTGGTATGACCAATCCCGTGATCTAAACAGTATCCCACAAGTTGTGGATTTTGATGAATAAAGCTTGGTTTTACCCCTAAAAAAAAGATGGCCAATACAATACAAGCATGATAAGAAAGCCCAAACGACAAGACAAGTAGAGTTTTTTGTTAATTCCGAGTCATATAAGAATTCTTAGTTCTTTGGTCGTGCTGAGAAATGTCAATTTGAGGTTAAGATCCATGCAAAGTTTAAATTTTCTTGAACTCTATGAACAAATGCTCAATCTGACTAAGAACACATGTACCAATTAAAAAGTCCAAACATCACTAAACCATCAGAAAGTTATTTCATAGTTATTGAACATCTAGATGACTAAACTGTATTTCATATAGTAGCATATTCAAATTGACACTTAACAATTATCCGATCACACTAACGCCAAGCACCAAAACCATCTAAGAACCATGATTGAAAGAAAAAATCTAGAGCTAACAAGTACTCCCTCTGTTCCAAAAGAGCTCGTTTACGGTACCCCTAAATAAATGTGAGCCATCCATCCATCTTAATCCCACGGTTAACCTTACACGGTACTCCAACACAAGTCTTAGGGAGTACTGGCTCACAAAATAGGTGGAGTACCTTGATGCTAGGGGTAAAATGGTAAACGATGAGTGATTTACTTAGTATGGATAATTGCAATTTCGTATTAATTAATTAGAAATCCAGTACAATCCCAAAACAATATCTTTCGCAAAAGGAAATCCCAAAACGAATATGATGATCGTGTGTGGCGGGGATTGACCATCGCAGGGCCACCACCACCGAGGGGCTTAGGAGCAGGCAAAGCTGCTCATTGGTGCATGCATGCGTTGCAATCCAGGGTCGTGATGCGCAGTCAATGGCCGCCGCCGATGGCTGTGCCTACGCGAAGTGGCCGGCGACGCCTCCGCTGCACAGGATGCCCCTTCGCGGATGTCTATGGAGGAGCACAGTCCTCGTACGGCGAACTCGATTGATCTGCAATTAACAGGAATCCATGTGTATAGATGCGGTGAACAAAGTCAATGCATCTCATGATGGGAGCAGCAATGGGGAAGACGGAGACTAGAAAGATCCACCACGACTGGCCGGGAACAAACAGTGCGAGATCGTCGCGGCGCAATGCGCTTAATTCGGACGGGATAAAAATAAAAACTAATTAGTCGAGAGAAAAGGTCTAAAATATCCATGCAGATGGATGGTTAGATTTATTTGGTACTCCCACGTCTTCTTAGGGAGTACCAGGGTACAGTAAAAACTCTCTTCCAAAATAGATGACTCAACTTTATACTAATTTTAATATAAAATTAATACAAAGTTGAGTCATTTATTTTGAAACGGAGGAAGTATGAAACTAAACCGAGACGCGAACGACGAAAAAGTGATCCATCAGTTGGCTGCGGAGCCGTCCTTGGGCAGCGTGCCCATCCACGCCGGCGGCAACATCCCGGTCTGCTCGTGCACCGTCTCCAGCAACGGCGGGAGCATCTTGTACACCCCAGCCACCTGCTGCAGTGCGCCGCCCTCGCCGCCACCATCTCCGTTGCTCCAGACGCTGATCTTGGGCCGCAGGCCGTTGACGGCGCCGGCGTTGATGCGCGCCATCTCGGCGTATATGCCGCCGTCGATCATGAGGTAGTCCCTGAGCGTGCGGTAGTCGCCGCCGAGCGCCGCCAGCATGGACGCCACGTAGTCCGCCTTGGCCCTGCCCACCAGCGACAGCGCCTCCGCCTCCCTCTGCTTGGCGTACAGCTTGGCGTCCTCCGCCATCTTCTGCTCGAAGAAGAGCGCGTCGGCCTGCGCCTTGCGCGCCTCCGCCGCCTTCATCTCCTCGTACAGAGCCGCCTCCGCCGCCTTCTGCCGGCCGTAGAAGAGCGCATTCGACTCTTGAACCTACACAATATATACAGACGTTAGTCAGTGATCTTACATACAGGATCATCGATCGATAAAGCTGTCAACAAGAAGATCTAACAAATCCATATATGATGATCGAATAGCAACCTGTGTGTCATATTGGACGGTGGCCTTGCTGAGCTGCTCGGCCTTGAGCTTCTCGGTCTGGCAGAGGGCGTTCTTGATCTCGACCTCCATCTGCAGCTCGGCGTCGCGGATGGCGACGGCCTTGGCGGCCTCCACCTCGGCGACCTTGGCCTGCTGGTCCCAGCCGGCCTTCTTCATGGCGAGGTCGGTCATTGCGGCGGCGACGTCGGCCTCCCTGGCGTTCTGAAAAACCTGCACCTCGGCATTGACCTTGGCCTCCTCCTTGAGCGCCTCGCCTTGCTGCCGCACCGACAGCACCTTGGTCTCGGCGTCCACCTTGGCGGCGTTCTGGAGCGTGAGGCCGGTCCGCTCCTTGGCGCCGACCTCGCCCTTCATCCTCGCCTCCGCCACGTCCACCTTGGCCCTGCTGGCCGCCTCCTGCTGCGTCTTCTGGCCGAGGTAGGAGAAGTACTCATGCCCCGGCACGTCCACCAGCTGCTTCACGTTGGCGTTGTAGATGAAGAGCCCGAACTGGTTGAGCTCCTTCTGCACGCTGTCGAACACCTCCTGCTTGAACTTCTTGGTGCCGGTGAAGATCTCGTCCATGGTCAGCTGCGCCGCCAGCACCCGGGTCTCGCCCTCGATCACGCCCTTCACCAGGTCGTGCACGCGGCTGGCCGAGGCGCCGCCCAGGTGCAGCGGCGCGATGAGCTTGGCGTAGAGCAGGAGCTTGGCCTCCACGGCCGCCTCGGCGGCGTCGCCGAGCTCCAGGGTGGTCACCTGGGGCCCGATGGTGAAGACGGCGGGCAGGACGAAGGGCAGCTTCTCGGAGCTCATGGCGTTCACCTCGAACTCGTAGTTGACGGGCGTGACGCTGAACTTCTTGCACTGCTGCCCCGCGAACACCCACGCCTTCTTGGCCAGCTTCACGTCGTTGATGCCCCAGCCGGTGATGGCCAGGTACTCCGACGCGTCCGCCACGATGAAGCTCGCCATCTCGGTTCGCCGGCGGTGTTGCTGCCTGATTGCTGCTAGGGTTTTCTCCGCTTCGTACGTAGTACGTAGGTGTTGAATCAATCGGTGGCGGCGGTATATATGTAATGGCGGTGATAAATAAGGATACGGATAGCATCATGCATGCATGGAAACGAATCAATCGAGGAAGGAAGGAAAGACTTCCTAGCATGCAGTACGTACGTCTGATAGGAAGCTTCCATGACCATGCACTAAGCCAAGGTGCTTAATTAGGAAGGTGCTTGGTATGTATAATCGATCGGGGTTTCTAAAACTCTGCTAGCTAAGATTTAATTTGACCTCCTTTCACAAGTTCATCAGTTGGATTAAAACTCACGCTGCGTGCCATTAGCTCAGGAAAAGGTTTTACGTGGCCCGTGGCTGTCTGTTTTCGTTTTGCGTTCGCGGCCTGTGCTTCTCGTTTCGTTTGTCAAGCGGGCTTGTGTGGATCATTTTTATGTTGCCATGCGTATGTTCATGGGATTTTTTCTAGTTGGATCAGTAGCGTTCTTGCGTCCTACTAGTTTTCATGATTTGGAAGTGTTCAACCTTGCATTACTGTCCAGACAAGCCTGGCGAGTCCTGCTACATCAGCCTCACAAATTTCTAAAAAAAGAAATAACTACATGCGCCTCACACACTCAGCGCAAATCGCTCAGAAAACACACACACTCGACCAGCCTGACCATGGTCATGGAGACTACCTCTTCTAACGACGATGCATGGTGAATATGAGCATGGAGAACAGCGAGCTTCCGTGCGCTTCTGACCAGACCCTGTTGTAATCCTAGAGGACGACCGCCACACCGCAGTTGCTCTACCGGTAGCATATACCTCGACCACGCGCGCTGGTCAACCGGCGCTACTTGCGTCGTCTCTGTGCAGCTATCCTTTGTGCACGTTCACCTGGGCCGACTTCTTCTCGTCGTCTGCTGGCTCTTCTTGCTGAGGACGAACAATTGTAGAGCACCTGGAAGCTGGAGGCTGGAGCAGGTTCACGTGAAACGACTTCCTTGCATAGTTGCACCTATCATAGCAAACCTCTTGAACATTGCATATACAACAAGTACGCATCAGCACTTGCGATTGCATTACCCAAAAAGCCACGCCGAGCAGCCAGAGTCGAGGCGATCTACATACATACATAGATACATACATATATAGGGGCAATGTTGCCGACACGGCCAATCAATTCTCTTATTCTGGTTGACCAATTTCCTTCTGAATTTAGGCAATTCAATCAAAATCTGCTTGACCAATTTCCTTTGGAACCTATATGAAAAAATTCGATATCGGCACCACTAGAGTTCCACCAATGCAAATCCATCTCCGTGCAGAAGCGGCTGCTGATCAGATTAGAACCACATGCCGGCCATGCCGCCGGTGAGTCTCCTGAGCTGGACCCCCTCCGCTTGGGGTCACCTTCCGCGAGCTGCACCGACTAAAAGTCACGGAACAACACCTTGACGGGGCGTCTGATACTAAAGCTTCTGCAGAAAATGCAACTGCCCGGCCGGGAACCGCACTCCTCCTCTCCACTAGCCGGCTCGCGGTCATCATCTTGTCGGATGGCATCGTTGCCGTGGACGTTGTGGTGGCACGAGCCAGCTGGGCGGGGAGGCTCACACCTCCTGCCTGAGCTCCCTCAGCTTCCTCCCGTCGTGTGCTTATGTAGGCCCGGGTGGGTCGACAGATGCCAACTTGGTCTCGTGTCCCGAATGAGTTCTAGCTAGTTCAACTGAAGACATGCGGACATTGCTCGGGGCGTGTTGAGTCGATTTATTTACACTTGACGCATAGCAGATAGCACAATGGAGGTAATACAGGGCGTTCGTTGCCCGAAATGTTATTTTCTCAATGGACCGCTTGTTGATTCATCATATAAATGTTTGGGTTTTCTGTAAAAAGTGTGCGACGAACCAAAAATATGATCTCCCTCTACTAACTGAATTTGGGAAGCACTTTGTGTTTGTTCGTCATAGTTAAGCTTCCCTTGGCTCAAAACATAAGTAGCATGCAGTGGTTGCAAATAGTCTCTCAGATTTGGTAGGCCGAATACATGCATGTACATCCCAATATAGGAGGCACAGAAGATGCTCAAGAACTACTTCTCCTGACCGGTCAACTTGTCCTGCCTTCTTAACAATATCATAAATTCCCAACAACTTCCAAACTTCCACAACCATAGGGCATTGAAACAGTAAGTGCATGAGGTTGTCTAACCCTTGGTTGCCAGCCGGACAATCAGGTTTAACTTTCATATGCTTTGCTACTGAGATAGCACGACACGGTATAACACTATGAAGGGCTCTCCAAATGAATATTTTTTATCTTAGCAGGACATTGCAGTTTCCAAACTGAATCCCATGTATCACCAGGGGTAGATGATGTACTACTCGGCTGAATCTTTTGACCACATTGGCTCTTCCCCTCCTAATAGTAGGCAGACCACACCGAGAAGATTACGTTCCTCGACGGGTTCCAAGCCACAGAGTTTGTCATCTCATGTGAGGTTCCATTTGTTTGAACGCTTATACCTATTGTTTCTTATGGAGGAAAATTTCATGGGGTACATTGTTTTTGTATGGAAGGTTCACACTTTCAAAGGTGCGGAACATCATAAAAAATTGCAACCGACAAACAACATACATGCAACTCGCTAGGTTCGGCTTTACTATTTCTTTATCTTATTGAATGATTCTATTAATTCTACTACCGAGTTGTGCATGACGCTTTTCTAGCAATTACAACCTGACTGCAACTACACTGGACACAAAGCGACTGCAACTAAAAGTAGGAGAGTTTGTCATCTAGTTTCATGTCCACCCACTAGGCATACTACTTACAAGTGTTGCAACCTGGCTACAAACTTTTCGGCAAATGATGCGACTACAACCGGGCTGGGAGGGGGTTGTCGACCAATTGCATGTCCATCACTAGAAATGCAACTGCAACTGTATGGCCCAACGCCACAACAACTAGAGCGGGAAGGATTGCCGTTCAGTTGCATGTCAACCACTAGACTTGCAACAACAAGTATTGTAACCCGACAACAACTGCATGGGCACAAAGAACTGGGGCCGGGAGGAGGAGGGATTGTCGGTCCAGTTGCATGTCCATCACTAGACATGCAACTACAAGCATTATAATTCAATTGCAACTGAATGTGCACAAGAGCAACTGCAAGTTGGAGGCGGAAGGAGTTCCGGCTGGACCAAATTGCATGCGTTGTAACCCGACTGCAACTGGAGTCGGGAGAAGGGTTCTCAGGCTAGGTGCTTGTCCACAACTAGACATGCAACTGCAAATGTTGTAATCCAGCTGCAACTGCAATGGATACAAAGCAACTACAAACTGGGGTCGAGATTGGGGTTGTCGAGCCAGTTGCATGTCCACCAACAGGCATGCAACTGCAAGTGCTGTTATCCGGTTGCAATTGCATCGTACAAAGTGACCGCAAATGGGGTCGACAGGGGGCAGTCTAGCCAATTGCATGTTCACCACTAGACATGCAATTGCAATGATTATAACCCGACTTTAACTGCATGTGCACAAAAAGACTGCAACTAGCCCGGTGTGGGTTGTGGGGTCTTCCACAGCCTTGTGGTGTTGGCTTTGGTCGCTTTGGTGGCATTGTCATCGACTAGGCTGGTTCATGACCTTGGGGCCGGTGTGGAAGTTAAAGCAGCAACTCTGGAGATCTCACGTGTGAGGATGTTGGCTTTTGTTGTTGGGGCCTCTGGTCGGTGTGGACATCGGAGCGGTTGCTCTGGAACCAGTGTCTGGTGGTAGGGTGTCATCTCTTGCCACTTAGGTGATGGTGTTGTTGACTCAAGTTGATGCGCATCCTTGGGGCTAGCGTGTGCTTTTGTCGCAAATGTACCAACTTTCAACCAGTTTTCTATAAACTGGTAAATTCTCTTCCCAAAGCTCTGCCCTGCCAGTTACTTGAAAAAAAATACATTTTTTTTTTTAAAAAGAAGGTGGCTCAAGGCCAACCTTATATTTCAAAACAGGCTGGAAAACCTGTGAGCGTAACTTGTTACATGAAACTTGTGAAATGCACCCAGGTGCAAGGTCACAAGGAAAAGAGTGAAAGAAAAAAGGGGGAGCGGGGGGGGGGGGGGGGGGGGGCTGGAGATCTCACGTGTGAGGATGTTGGCTTTTGTTGTTGGCGCCTCTGGTCGGTGTGGACATCGGAGCGGTTGCTCTGGAACCAGTGTCTGGTGGTAGGGTGTCATCTCTTGCCACTTAGGTGATGGTGTTGTTGACTCAAGTTGATGCGCATCCTTGGGGCTAGCGTGTGCTTTTGTCGCAAATGTACCAACTTTCAACCAGTTTTCTATAAACTGGTAAATTCTCTTCCCAAAGCTCTGCCCTGCCAGTTACTTGAAAAAAAATACATTTTTTTTTTTAAAAAGAAGGTGGCTCAAGGCCAACCTTATATTTCAAAACAGGCTGGAAAACCTGTGAGCGTAACTTGTTACATGAAACTTGTGAAATGCACCGAGGTGCAAGGTCACAAGGAAAAGAGTGAAAGAAAAAAGGGGGAGCGGGGGGGGGGGGGGGGGGGCGGGGGGGGGAGACACAGCCGGGAGGAAGGAGGTATCAACAGCCTAGGCAGATTAGCCATCAATTAAACTACACCAGACCTGAAGGTCGCTCATGTCTTGCTGCCTATTTGCCCTGTTGCTCCAAAGACGGATTAGATCAGCTGCATAGTATGTGATGTATGCCTTAGACCATATTTTTGAATGAAAAACTCTATCATTCCGTGCATGCCATGTGGTGATGGCGCAGGCAGCAAAAGCAACATTCCATTTGCGTCTAGAAGGCAGTCGTCGGCCTGCTTACTCAGCAAAGGATACGATATCAGAGGAGACACGCGCCAGGGAGCCCAGCATCAACTTGTTCCATAAAACAGAAGCTGCCCGGCATCATAGCACAAGGTGACCAATGCTCTCCACAGCAGGGCAAGTATCACAGTCGGCAAACGGGGCAATAGCAGACCAACCTTTTTTGATCATGTTATCCCGAGTGTTGAGCCGGCCCCAGAAAGCTAATCAAAGAAAAGTCCAGTGTTTGAGAGGGATTAGCGAGTCCCAAATCCATGGTTCTTCTGAGCACTTGACCCCTCGAAACGTGAGCAGCTGGTAAAAATAACGGGTGCTTATATGATTGCAGGCCACTAATGGTGTTCGAGCATCCTTATTTGCGCTGTTGGGAACCACCTGTTGAAGAAGCTGAGTGAGGACCGTTAACTCTGTTGCGGCAGTTTGGGTTAGATTTGGGTGTAGCTGCACCACCCAGGACCCTTGGCAGAATTGGGTTCGAACAGAGCAGGATGGGCTTCTGGCGAAGGAAAATAACACCGGGAACATCTGCCACAGCCTGCCAGCCTGAAGCCACTGATCTTGCCAAAAGGAAATTAGGTCACCAAAGCCCAAAACACAGCGCAACGAGTTGATCACCAAAGGAATGTGCTCCTTGAACCCTCTCCACATAGCTGTGTCTCTGCTGCTAACGTTGTGAGGTACGACATTTTTGCAGTATTGTGCAGCAAACCATTGGTAGCAAGGAACCTCAGAGAACTGTAGAACTTTGGTGACGAACTTGCATAACATAGCCTGGTTGTGGGCATGTACGTTGCGGACACCCAAGCCCCCATTAGCACGAGGCAGTGTAACTTTGTCCCAGGCCACAAGGCACTGCCCCCCCTTGACCTTGACTTACTCTTGCCCTGCCAAAAGAAAGTCTAACACATCCTGGTGTGATCTCCGTGTGGGGAATTGCAAGTGTTGGGAAATCAGCTCTTGTCAGAAACATTTACTACGACCTAATGGCTAGAGTTTGAGAATTTGAGATGGTCCTTAGCAATGAAAAAAAGGAATTTTCTGAAATGAGTTTTGCAGTCTACAGCTGGGTGGATGTGCCCCAACCTTTTAATGTGAATGACTTCTGTCGGCGTTTACATCTGGACTTCCATTCAGATGATTTCCAAGCAATGGAAATTGCAGCAGTTGGTATGATGGAAGGACAGGACCCAATTCAAGAGTGTCGTCGGTTTGTGCATGAATACAAATGCTTCGTTGTCATTAAAGGTTTGCGGTCCAAGGATGACTGGAACTTGATAAGGGTCGCACTGTTTTCCAAGCCTACTACGGGTTGTATTGTAGTAATTACAACTGAAGGAAGCATCGCCAGACATTGTGTAGAAAATAATGATGACCGAGTGATCAACGTCAAATGTCTGCAAACTGACGCTGCCTGTGAACTATTCAAAAAGGTAAACACTAGGGACTGTCAAAGCCATTAACTGATTAATTGGCCATGCAATGCATGCATGTGCTCTATCTCAGAATTTGTCTGTGTATATCTCAGAATTTTAATGAATTAATTCCTGAACATATATGTGCAGATTGCTAGTGGTGACATGCAGCAATTTGACGATGAGATGATGAAGCTTACCGTAGCCCAGTGTGGCGGGCTTCCATCGGTGATAGCTGCTATAGGTGAACTCGCCACAGATTACTTGTTGGAGGGTCTCAGTGACAACTTCATGCACATTTTGGAGACCAGACCAGAATTCCATACCTTGAAGGGTCTGTTTTCTTGGACGCAGTCCTACTTTGATGATTGCTCACATTCAGTCAAGCCATGCATCTTCTATCTGGCGGTCTTCCCTGCAGATCACAACATTAGGAAGAGGCGTTTGTTCAGGCGGTGGGTCGCGGAAGGTTACTCTACAGACACATCTGCAGGTATTTCTGCAGAGGAGAACCGGGAAAGGCTATTCTCAGAGCTCATGGAGTTGAGCGTAATTCAGCAGCAGTCACCAATCATAAGCAGCAAGCCCGGAGGCACATGGCAAGTCAGCGATTTCTTCCGCGAGTACACCATCTCACGGCCAATGGAGGATAACCTTGTGTTTGCACTTGAAGGGCATTACAGCCTTGACTCGCACCGCGGTGGACGACACCTCAGCATAGGCAACAGCTGGGACAGAGACGAGACTGTGTTCAACAGCATGGACTTGTCGCGGCTACGATCTTTGACAGTGTTCGGGGAGTGGAGGTCATTCTTCATATCTTCCAGCTGCAATATGAGACTGCTTCGGGTGCTTGATCTTGAGGACACCATGAATCTGACAGACGATGACCTACACGAGATGAGGAAGCTGCCACCTCACCTCTAGTTCCTCTCGCTACGAGGATGCATCCACATCATACGCCTGCCTGATTCAGTGGGTAAGCTAAGGCAGCTGCAAACTCTGGACGTCAGAGGCACATCCATTGTCACCATGCCAAAAAGCATCAGCAATCTAAACAAGTTGCAGTATTTTCGTGCTGGCAGCACTGTTTATTCAGCAGCATCGACGCCACCACCTATTTCCTCTTGGTTGCCTGATGAGTGTAGACGTCGTCGTCACCTAGTCGGTGTTGAGGTGCCCAAAGCGATTGGAAAACTGACGCCACAGCAGACACTCGGTGTCATTAACGTCACCGCTTCAGGGGCAAAGGTCTTCCTGCCAGAACTCAAGAAGCTCACCCAGTTGCGCAAGCTTGGAGTGTCCGGCATCAACAAGCATAACAGCAAGCACTTTTTCTCTGCAATCTCAGATCATGGCCATTTTGAATCCTTATCTGTGCGCCTCAACAAGGACAGTAATCAGGGTTGTTGCTTGGATGGCATCCCCCTGCCTTTGAAGAACCTGCATAGCCTTAAACTGCACGGGCTTAATGATAAATTGCCAGAATGGGGGAGTGACCGGCTTAGCAAGCTCGCAAAGATGGATTTAGAGATGGCCACTTTAATGGAAGGTGACATAAGAGTTTGTTGGCAAGCTACCACAACTATGTATTCTTCGCATCAAGCAGCTTCAAGATCCTGAGCTCCATTTCCATGTCCTTGTGAATGGAGAAGAAAACGACTGTTATGAAAATGTCAAGGTCCTGGAAATTGCTTGCAGCTCCAGATCTATCAGCTTTCAAGTGACTTTTGGATGCAAAGCAATGAAAAAACTTGAGCTGTTCAAGGTCGACTGCCGCAGTGTGTCTTCGCTTCAGTTTTCTGGCTTGGAGCATCTTTCTGAACTCAGGGAATTCTTGCCTAACTAAGGTTTCAGTGCCCAAACACTCAGCAAAGAATGATGTGATCGCCAGCTTTGCCGAACACTTGAGCAACAAAAATCACAAACCTTGTTGTGTAGCTGTAGAAATCACCACGATCATCCCAAGGGGGGTCGACGCTGTGTAAAGTTTATGTATACAGGGTCGGCTATTCTTATGGTTAGTTGGATTTCTGCTCAACTTCATCGTGGACTGTGGTTGATGTGCTGTTGTGCATATAGCGATACTGTTTGTTAAATTTATTGTCTCCTCTGCAGTTAGAAGGAGCCATTTTTCTTAGTGTCTCGACTATTGACTTAAATCAAATAGGTACTTGTCAACATTTTTCTTAGTTTATTATGTCAACAAAAGGGTCTTGTTGAGTAGAAGTACTAGAGTTGTTGTTGGTGATTTCACCTCAAATTTTTGGTTGCTTCTCTGCCCAGCAAGTTGCTGCTTGGTCCTTGACATGCCGCACCATTGTTCTACTCGTTTTGTAGTATGCACTATGCAGCAGCATATTACAATTAAGTACTCCCTCCGTCCGGAAATACTTGTCATCAAAATGAATAAAAGGGGATGTATCTAGGTATATTTTAGTTTTAGATACATATCTTTTTGTCCATTTTGATGACAAGTATTTTCGGAAGGAGGGAGTAGCAGACAGAAAAATCCATCAGGCATCTGTCCAATGAGAAAATAAAGGGACTCGGCGAATTGATATATATATATAGAGAGAGAGAGAGAGCATATAAGGCAAAATACAGAAGGAACTCAAATATGACAATGAGTCAAAGCTTGTGTCTCCAATTACGTACCCATTGTCTTCAGGCTCATCAGACTCCTTAGTTGGCCGGGCTAACATTCTCCTTCAAAACATCCTCAGGTGAATCCACGGCATTGCTGGTCAGTCTACCTGTTCTTCCGCGGTCCCATGTTCACCCGTCCTAATTCAGCAAACAAACATGAAAATCAGATGGATGAACAGACACAGACAATGCAAATTTGTTCAAAATTTGTTCTTATGGTTTAGGCCAGTACACAGTACACTATCAGCCAGACTATCTAGGGTGTGTGCCTCTGGCACACGAAACTGATACCTCAGCAGTAAATTTAGGACTTACATGACCAAGATTATCTTCAGATAAAGCATCCAGGCACAAATGGCACCCTGAAACCCAGCCATCGAGGCCAATGAACAGAAACTCTGTTTCGGATTTGGTACGAAGTAGCACGCCAGAATAATAGGGATGGCACTTGAGTCAGCTTGAATTAAAAGATCGCCGAATCAAAGTAATGAATCTGCACTTGGTTCTTGTTTTCTTCCCAAGTGGCATCCTAGCACAATATGGCTGCTTATGTAACATCCAATCCTGACAAATTCAGTAGCTTCGCACGAGAGGGAGTGGGATGTCGTACTGCTGCTCGGCGGAGGAGCCGGAGGGGGTGGAGCAGGATCTCCTTGGGCGCTCGCACCGGCCGGCGGCGCTCCGGCTCCGGTGGTGGGGGGAAGCATGGCCTTATAAAATTTTAGATTTACTATACATTTTTATAAGAAAATGTTTTTTGGGGTTCATGGCATTTTTTTAAAAATAAAAAAAACAGCTACCTAGGCGTTTTGGGTCAATCGGGGCCATCCTGGCCTGCCACCCCCATCAAACGATCGAAAACGATCTCTGGGAGTTGCCCCGATGGCGAATGAATGGCTCGATCCTTAAAAAAGATGGAATTTGAACTGGCTCAAAATAATCTACAGCGGTGCGAATGTGATATACGAATATAATCAACTGGTGTAAGAGCATGTGCAATGTGTGAGTTTTGCTAGCACTATGATTTCTGTCCCCTTGGAAGAGAGATTTTTTTTTTCCGAAAAAAGGGAAATGCCATGCGTTTCGATGCATTAACGGAAGATGAGTTTGTACAATCTCAACGATGGGCCACATCCACAGCTTACAATACAACATTCCTTTGTCATTATCCTTCGGTCGATGCTGGCGGTAAGCCCCTTTCGCGCTTGCCAGCACCCATTTTCCTAGCTTCCGACTTGATCACGCTAAGTTTAGTGGAGCGCCATGTCTTTCGGTGCTTCCGATGCATCACACCACCAACATAAGAGTATCTCCAACAGCTGCGCTAAGCGCCACGCGCAAAAAATCTGTTTGCTGCACGCGCTTCGGCTGGTTTAGCGTGGCCGCCAGCGCTGGCTCCAGCAGTCGCGCTATAATGCAGCACGCGCGCGCCGCTCTAGCAGCGCGTAAAAATACAGCGCGCACGCGCCGCACAAACCACATATACATTTTAAAAAAGATGAGCAAAAATGATCAAACAAACAAAATAAATCAACAATAAATAGTTCAATTTCGTTATTATTACAACTCAAACAAATAGTTTATCGTTCAGTACAATAAATAATGCAATAAACACAACAAATAGTTCATGAACAATACAATGTCGAATGCAGAAATCATCATGTTCTTTGTCGTCCATGCCATGCCTACCACTCTTTAATCAGATCATTCTGAAGTTCATTGTGCGTTGCGGGACGCCCAATGGCATGATAGGAGGCAATAAAATGGGCTACCCTTTCAGCCCTCCGTCGCACTCGTACGGGATGTCCCAAGAGCTCATACTGTGAGTAGTCTAAATCTTGGCCATGCTCATTCTTGATGATCATGTTGTGCATGATCACACAAGCGTGCATGATGTACCAAAGCATTTTTTGATCCCAAAATCTAGCCGGTCCTCTCACAATAGCAAATTGGGCTTGCAAAATCCCAAATGCTCTCTCCACATCTTTTCTAGCCGTCGCATGAGCATTGTGGAAATCAAGATTTTTCTTACCTTCCGGCTTTTTCAACGGCTTCACGAAGGTTTGCCACTTTGGATAGATGCCATCCGCTAGTTAATAGCCATAGTTGTACGTACGGCCATTTGCTACAAACTGCACCGGTGGCAACTCATCGTTTGCAATCTTATTCATCAGTGGTGACCGGTTGACAACATTGATGTCATTCAAAGATCCAGGCATTCCAAAGAATGCATGCCAAATCCAAGTCTCCTGATCGTCCACCGCTTCAAGGATTATAGTGGAACTCTTTTTTTGGCCGTGGAATTGCCCATGCCATGCCTTTGGACAATTCTTCCAACTCCAATGCATGCAATCTATTAAGCCAAGCATGCCAGGAAAGACGCGAGCTTTGTTCATCGCCAATAGCCTTGCGACGTCTTCAGCATTGGGAGATCTCAAATACTCCTCGCCAAACACTTGCACAATTCCCACTGCAAAGCGCTTGACACACATGATGGCTTGGCTCTCACCCATAGCCAAGTGATCATCAACAAGATCAGCCGGTATATCGTATGCCAACATACGTAAAGCGGCTGTCACCTTCTGAAAGGTGCTATGCCCGAGCTCTCCGGCGGCATTCCTCCTTTGCTGAAAAAAGCGGTCATGGCTCTTCTCTGCAATGCGCCTGAACAACTCGGTGCTCATCCTAAACCGGCGACGAAAATACGACTCGGGGTATGTGGGATTCTCCGCAAAATAATGCCTGATCAATCTGTTGTGGGCATCGATCCTATCCCTCCAAATTTTCTGCTGACCCATAACCGAACCACCGTGCTTCGGTTTTTTTTCATATGCATAGCTAGGATCATTGCAAGATCCTCCTCCTCTTCCATATCAAATTCTTCTTCAGAAGAATCATACGACGAACTCATCTACAATGTTCAATACTATACTATAAAAACTACAATTCCAAACATGCACCAAATTCATGAAGTTTGAGCAATACATACCTTGTAGGCGTTTTGTCGAACACCTTGCGGGCACGGCACGGCAGCGAGCGCTCGGGCGCTGTTCCTCGGACGACGGAGGCGCGCGAGCGCCGGCGGGACTAGGAGGGGATGGGGCGGAAGCGCGGCGGCGCAGGGATAGGCCGGGGAAGCGCCTGAACGGTCGCCTGGGGGCGCGGGCGGCGGCGGCGGCGCGGCCGGATGGGGGTGGAAGTGGGAGAGGAAGTGCGAGAGCGAGCGCTCGAGTGTGCCGCGTGTTGTAGTGGGCGCCCGAAATACACCGCGCGGGAGAGTGTTTTCGACAGCGCGCCCGACTCGTTATAGCGCGCGCGCCGTTTTTGCGCGCCCGCTGGAGCGACCCACCGCGTTGCGCGCGCGCTAAAACGGAACAATTTGCGGCGCGGCGCTATTTTAGCGTGGCTGTTGGAGATGCTCTAACAACCAGGGCAATGCCCTTCCCGGGCCGGTGTTCGAAAAGAGGGAATAAAATGGAACAACCATTTTGTTTTTTGATTTTTATTTTGAGATGATTTACTCGTAGCACTTAAGATAAGACCGCGATCCCTATTTCATGCATTTGATTAATATTACATCTCAAGGATTGCAAAACAGAAGTGGAACTGACTATTATGAATTCACTTGTATCTAAATTGTCTTGTAAGCTGACCTCTGTGCCTTTTTATGTAGGCGTCCGCCATAGATGAGAAATTGCCGCCCATTCCCCGAGTTTAAATTCTTTTTTAGAACCCACATGGGTATAAACCGAAGAGGTAATAAGGACAGAAGTACTGCATTATAGCCGAGGCAAAAAATGCAAAAGACAAACATGGGAGGGCCCAACCGGGTTCGAACCGGTGACCTATTGATCTGCAGTCAATTGCTCTACCACTGAGCTATGGACCCCTGTTATGCTTAAGCAGAACAATTACCTACTAATCCTTTTATCTGCGCTTTTGCTTTCTGAAACAGACTACCTTTGGTTCTCTCGCTAAATATAAAATAATAATTCATGTAAAGTGACAAAAACGATGAACAAACAACAAAGCCCTGTAGAAAGATGGGAAAAAATTACAAATTCACAAACTCATAACCAATGGCAAGTCGAACATATTTGATGTTTTAAAACTGCCTTCGGCTGATATATAGATGATCCAAATAGAAACCGCCGGTGCAAGTTAAGATGGGCAGTCACAAATTTCGCTGAAATCGGAACCAACGGCAAATCAAACATTTCGCAAACATAAATTGTCTTCTGCCGATATATTGATGATCCAAGTAGAAACTACGAGTGCAGTTTAGATACAGGACAGGCAAAACTCAGAACATCACAAACTACAACACTGGACCGGTAATCGATGCTGCTAATCTCGGCTTGATATCATCTCTTAAACACTCACTGTTTTAGAGTATTCAGTATCACAAACTTAACAGCGACTACATAGCAAAGAGACTCTTCTAGGCATACGAGGTGCCGCCGTTATCTAACTCATTTCGGGTTCCTGAGAACAATGATGACCGAGTCGCCGCGGAGGAACATCTTGCTGATGAACCTGTCCTTGTTCACTGGAAGGGCCTTCTTCTTGCCTTTGCCAGTCTTTGGAACCTGTAACGGGAGCAGGGGACGTTAGTGAACAGTCACAGTAATGAACTCGAAGATAAGGAAGCAGCGCGGAAGTTGGGGTAATGAGCACATACCTCAGTCCACATCTCCCGGACATTCTCAAGAACCATGTTGCAATGACGGTCAAATGCCCTCACACGACCAAGTAGCTTCTTGTTGTTCCGGCAGTTGATAAGCACCTGAGGCAGAAGAGAGCAAACAATGTCAGTACAACAGCTAATGTGGGAAACATCATCTGTACTCAGTGCAATTGCTGACATGCAGTCACCTAGAAATATACTTCTTCATTATTTATTATACTGCACAGAAGATGCGTGTTTGCGGCAAGCAAAGGTGTAAGGTTACACGGATGAAACATTTACTTAAAACACCCTGCCTACAGAAGTACAGAATCACATCAAGCACGCAGAAATACACAATAAGACTTGTAGCAGCTATCAAGCGGATTAGCTAATAGCACTTTTTTTGTTTGCATCCATACATGTACTAGTCAAGGTTCATGGTGTGCATTGGGCTCACCCAAGGGTTCATAACTGGCTACACATTTCAAACATTGATGCTTCATTAAACAGTCAGTAACTAATCTTGCAGCCATTTTACAGTAGCTACTACACAGATCGACCTAGTTAAGTACATGACAACACAACCGACAACAACAATTCCAATTCCAGACATTTTCAATTTAGAAACAATATAATACCATGGCGGTGGTACATGCAAGAAACACACAGCAATATGACCAATACAGAATTGCACTTGTTAAAATGCAACGCAATACTATCAGGTGAGGACCATTGCATTTGCATCACCTTCAAATTTCAGACAAGAGATTAACTTTGATAAAAGATAATTTTCAGGTAATGGAGTTGCATTTCTTTTGGTTAATAAAAGGGCCTATGATACGCAGGAACTATTAGCAAACACAACTTAAGAAAGGCACGGTTCATTTGCACAGGAGGATCAATACATTGCAAAAGAGAGCTTTCAGGTTAAACAGTTGCATTTGTTTTTACTCCATAAAAGGGGTGTATCCTTTTTTTAAGTTAAAGAGGGTGTATCCTATATGCACCAGCACCAATAGCACCAGGACAACTGCTGCAGAGAAACATGATGCAGAGAAACCATGTTGATTACCAGGGCATTGAATTTTGCAGGAAACAGAGCACATCATTATCAGCAAAGCCAATTCACGAAGCTACAGTTCATTTGCAACAATATGTACAAAGTTGTGCTAAGTTTCAGGTTACAGAAAACTACGATTCACCCAAACTGAATGCAATTAACTTTCAAATTACAGAGCTGCATTTGTTTCAGTTATTAATAAAAGGACGTATTATATGCTGCAATAACACTAGGACTATACGCTGCACAGGAACTAAATTGATTACTCGCATATTACGCACCAGGGCATTTAACTTCACAGCACTGCAAGGGCAGCGCTATTAGCAAACACAATTGTCGAAATCAATGTTGAGTTCCACAGCAGGATTGATCACAAGCAACTAAGTCGATTGGATACTCAGGCACAATATCACACAACTAGGACACCTCAATTCAAACAGGTGCAGACAGACTTTATATAGAACAAAAGGGAAATCCCAGCCCTTGGCAAAGCTGGGGTGACCATGCAAGCAGGAACTCGGCATGCTGACCTGAGTATTGTTCTTGACGCTCATGAGGAGCAGGGACAGGGGCCCGGTGCTGAACTCCTCCTCCTCCTTCTTCGCCGCCTGCCGCCGCAAACAGAACATGTCAGTCACCAGTTAGACGTCCATACACCCAGAGATAAAAGTATGGGGAAACTGCGAGCGCGGGATGGATGCTTACATTGGCAGCTGCTTCTTCCGCCATCGGCACGAAGCGAAACCAGCGGCGACCTGCGGACGGGAAACAAACCAAATCAGCAGCAACCCTAAGTCTCTCGTAGAGACCCGTACATCAAGAGCCCGGGGTGAATGAACGAACTGTGGCAAACCCCTTGCCCGGAACAGCTAGACTACCCGCGCGGGGAGGGGGGAGGGGGAGGAGGAACCCTAGATTTCAGCGGCTACTCGCGGGGCGGCGGGTCACAGATCGAGAATTGCGGGATAGTTAATCTCGATGTTTTTATTTTTGGGCGCGGGGGAGAAAGGCCGGGAGCCGTCGTAACCTGCGGGGCGGCGGCGGCGGCGGCGAACCGGAGCGGGGGCGGCGGCGAAGAGGGGGAGGGCTTGTCTGAGGAGGAAGAGGGGGACCGACGGGGAGGGGGTCACGTTTTGCGGGAAGCCCCCTGCCCTTTGCCGGTTTATTAGTTACGCTTACCACTAATGTCGGTTCTTTTTTGTTTTTTGTTCCCTAGGCATTTTTTTCTTTTTTGCCTATGTCTGTATCGAAGCGATTTTTTTTTCATTCACACACAACAAGTAGAGGGGTTTTTCCTTGCAATATTTTGATACTCCATTGTTTTCGAGATGCATTCAAGCCACATGCAACCATATTTTACAGAGTTTATTAACAAAACAGTTTTTCATCGAGATATGCACCTACACTGGTTGTCAAAGGCCGTGCCCGGAGCACTTTTCCTTCATGGATGGAACTTAGATCCCCTTCACCTCTTTCGATGAGTGGCCCATGGACCGATCAATTCAGCACATTGTCATTGAGGCTTCTCGTGGTCTCGTGGCATCCTGATTGTCCGTCTCCAATATGAACTTCGAGTTGCACTGCTCCATTGCCAATTCGGCTACGCAACGCCAAGCTAGCATATCCATTGCTTTCATCGATCCGCGTGTGACAGTCGCTAATGCTTCCACGACCGAGTAGGGCAACTATGTGTAGCTCCTTACCATTGCGTTATTTCTCAAGTAAGTTTCATGTTTTTTTAGCAATTGTGTTGGGCTCATCGATCCTTTTACCATCCCTGAAGAGTAGGGAGCCATTGTTACCTGTGGGTGACGGCGGAGGTGAACCGGAGCGGCGGCGGCGAAGAGGGGGAAGGCTTGTCTAAGGAGGAAGAGGGGGAGTGACGGGGCGGGGGTCACGTTTTGCCGGAAGCCCCCTGCCCTTTTGTCGGTTTATTAGTTATACGCTTATACCAGTGATGTTGGTTCTATTTTTTCTGTTCCCTAACAATATCTGTATGATGATTCTTTCATGTTTCACCTATGTCTTTTTATTCGGCTTTTTTCTTTTTTGCCTATGTCGGTATCGAAGCAAATTTTTTTGTTCATTCACACACAACTAGTAGAGGGGTTTTTCCTTGCAATATTTTGATGTTACAGTGTTTTCGAGATGCATTCAGGCGCGATCTATGGGTCGTGGCAGAACGCCTCCCACGCAGCCGGCGAGCGGTGCCAGCCGGGGTTGATGTTGCCTCCCGTGACCAGTTGTTCCTGTGGGTGCGGCATCGACTGGGAAGCCATCATCAGTGCTTGGAACTTCCAATCTCGCGGCAATGGTGATGTCCGCTGAAGACATATCGGCCTAGATCCGCAACCGATGGTTCGGAGCCGTCGATGGTTCCCTTGTGATGGGCAATTCCATGGTCATTCATGCCTCAGATGATCCGTTCACTGCGTAGATGGATGAAGGTATTTGTGTCCTTCCCTCGATATGATTTGCTACACAGATGAGGATGACGGAGATAATGGCGGCGTGCGGTGGTGTTGTCTGATTCTGATTAGCCATTGGCCGCCACTTGTGAGGACAGTGCTAGTACTCTGGATTGTCCCGAACATGGGATTTTGGCAGTGTCAGCGACCATCCTTCCTCATCGATGACTTTGCTATGTGGTGGTGAACAATTTTGTCCTGGTTTGACTATTCGCTCGCCCTGCATGGTCATCACTCGGACTGTGCACATATGCAGCTGCTAGGATTGTGGCAAGTGGAGGAGGCATCATATAATGACTTCAGTTGGGTGGTGCTTCTCAAGTACCCGGTCTTGAGCTCCAGGAGAAAACCCTAAGTCTGGCCCTCGTTTGTTATACTTGACAATGGCGGCGTCTTTTGCGTTGTTATCTTGATGTAGGCATTGACTGGAGTTTGCTCGACCATGATCTTTAGGGTGAAAATCCATGACCTGAAGTTCCATGGTTGGATCAGGTGACGGTGGATTTGTGTGTCGTTCCCTTCATGGAGGCGTCGTCTTTGAAGAACCTTTCTCATATTCTATGTGTTGTCAAAAGATGGTTGGTACAGATAGTTGTTGAGGTACATCATCGATCGCTGTTTTGATCGCTTCAGGATATTTTTTTCTTCTTCTTTTCCTTTATGCGTCTAGGCATTAGCTTCGGTCTTATTTGACTTTGCTATTTGTTAGCATGATTTGTGTGCGTATGTGTTTCCTGTGTGCATTCTAAGTATATTTTTCATCCCTCAACTTTATCGGTAGTCTAGAAATGGTCCCCCAACTTCAAAACCGGGAAAATCTAGTCCCTCAATTGTTGAAACCAGATATTTTTCATCCCTCAAACTGCTTCAAGTGGTTTTGTGCTGACATGGCATGGTTTTGACGGCTGAGTTCACCGCGTCATCGTCCACCTCACCTTTGTCTTCTTCCTCTCTCTTCTCTCGGTCACGCCCTTTTCCACCCTCTGAGCTCGTGCAGCCGGCAAAGATAGAAATCTGAGGGCACGTAGTCGCCATGGGCTCATGGCCTCAAGGCGCTCTACACAGGAGCAGTGGCTACTGCTGCTCGCACACTCCATTGACGACATGTTCAGCTGCGTGGAGGATAAAGTAGTGTCAACGATCAAGAGGAGCGCCAAGGTGAAGTTCAAAATGAAGGCCGGCCCAAGAGGCAGCCTCGCTTACCCGCTCGGCTAGCTGGGCCTGAGTGGGCTTGACCAAGCGGTACTTATACCTGTAACTAGAATAGATTGAGCTGGCGATTGGCATAACGACTAGTGGTGGCATGTGTGGTGTGAGCTCCTGCGCGAGCCAGATCCGTCCTGTATCCTCCTCCTCCCCCCTTATAGCTCAAAATCGACATCAATGGCTTGAATACAAACCCTAGCCCTCACAATCTGGTATCAGAGCCGTTCTTAGCCCTGGATATTCCAATCCACCACCACCACACCCGTTTCGCCACCCGCCGTCGCGCCGAGGCCATGGAGAAAATTTCGTCGAAAACCAAGGCGATCTACGAGCTTCTTCGGGCCGATTTCGACGCCGCCTTCTCCAGGAGCTCGGCGGAGCGCAGCGAGGAGATGACCACGGCCCTCGCCAAGCTCGACAGCAAGCTGGATCAGCTTTCGGGCCGCATCGACGACGTCAAGCTCGCGATCGGCGTCGACCTCGATGAGCTACGCGGTGAGATCGGGGGAGACCGAAGCACCACAGCGTGCCCCACCGCCCCTTCGTCTCCGCGAGGATCGGCACCGCCGACCAGGGCCGCACCTCCGAGCAGTGGATCAGGGGGATCTGAAAATTTCCACGGTGAAGCAGATCACCGGGGAGCAGTTCCGAAGTATGTGCCCCCGCCAGCACGAGGTATGCAGCCAGAACCCAACCCCTCGAGGCAGATCATTCAGGCCCCTGAATTGTTTCGCCTGCTCCAGTCTGAAGTTGTCGGGTTTGGTCCTCGAATTGAGTTCCCGCGTTTCGATGGCTCGAATCCCAAGCTATGGTAGTCGCGCTGTGAGGACTATTTCAAATTATGGAACACTCCGCAGCATCAGTGGGTGTCGTTTGCTTCTGCTCAATTCGAGGGCACAGCGGCGCGCTGGTTGGATTCGGTTCAGCGTCGTGCTCCCCATGTCAATTGGCCTGAACTTTGCAACCTGCTGCGGTCCAGGTTTGGCAGGAACAAACACCAGAATCTGTTGCGCCAGATGTTCAACATTAGGCAGACTAGTTCGGTCGAAGAGTATGTGGAGCGATTTTCAGAACTGTATGATCAGCTGACTGCCTATGAGACAAATCCAAACACGGTGCATTACGTCACCAGATTCATGGAAGGATTAGTTCCACCAGTTCGTTTGTTGGTTGGAATTCAGCAACCTGAGGATTTGGATTCAGCATATGCTCTGGCCTTGTTGTCTGAAGAACTGGGTGAAACTACTACGTACTCTAGCAGTACAACCCATGGAAGTAAACGCCAGACCTACTCTAGCTCTCGATCGTCAGTGAACAAAGTTTCGGATGATAAGAAAATCATTGAACCAGCTCGTGCTGCCCCAACTGAAGATCGATGGGCTGCTCTGCGTGCTTACAGAGAGTCCAAGGGTCTGTGTTTCATATGTGGAGAACGATGGGCCCGTGATCATCGCTGCAAGCAAGAAATTCAGTTGCACGTGGTGCAGGAAATGTTAGACTATGTTCAGAACATGCCCTCTGATCTGAGTGACTCTGAAGAAACAGCTGTTGGTGAGGTCAATGCTATCTGCCTTTCTGCAACTGCTTTAGGAGATAATTCAGATCCAGCAGTGTCAACCATGAAACTGAAAGTGTATTTGCAAGGACAACCCTTAATTTTTCTGGTTGATTCAGGCAGTACTCATTCATTCATTGACTGCACAGTTGCAACTACTGTTCAAGGCATTTCTTCCTTGCCGGTTTATATGGTTAAAGTGGCTAATGGAAGTTTGGTTCCATGCTCTCAACAGTTGCTGGATGGCAAGTGGTCCTGTGCTGGTAATGAGTTTGTCAGTAACTTCAGGGTTTTTCCTTTGGGATCTTACCATGGAATTTTGGGTTTGGATTGGTTAGCTGCTCACAGTCCTATGCAAATAGATTGGGCTGCACATTGGTTGTCCTTCCAGCACTCAGGGCAACAAATTACTCTGTTGGGTCAAGATGCTATCCCTCAGGTCTATGCTCTGGTAGAAATGTCAGCCCTGTTGGTATCTGAAGATATGGCAGCATCTGAACTGCCCTCTGAAATCCAAGCACTGTTGGCTAAATATGCTCCTGTGTTTGAAGCTCCCTCTGGTCTCCCTCCAAGAAGAAAGTATGACCATAAAATTCCTTTAGTTCCTGGAGCTCAGCCTGTGTCCAGCAGGCCCTACAGACTACCTCCTGCTATGAAATATGAAATGGAAAAGCAAGTGAAAGAGATGTTGGCTGCTGGAATTATTAGACCCAGCACCAGTGCTTTCTCTTCCCCAGTTATATTAGTGCAAAAGAAGGATAAGACTTGGAGACCTGTGTATGATTATAGGAACTTGAATGCTATCACAGTTAAGAGCAAATATCCAATCCCTATTATTGATGAGTTATTGGATGAGTTGTCTGGAGCCTGTTGGTTTTCCAAGTTGGATCTTTGAGCAGGTTATCATCAGATCAGATTGGCCCCTGGGGAAGAACACAAAACAACATTTCAGACACATTTTGGCCATTTTGAATTTCTAGTGTTGTCCTTTGGTCTTACTGGAGGACCTAATACATTCAATTTAGCCTTGAATGAAACACTGTCACCCTGTCAATTTTGTGTTGCTTTTCTTTGATGATATCCTCATATTCAGTGCTTCTTATGCATTGCACTTACAGCATTTGGAAGAAGTTTTGAAGCTACTCTTACAACATCAGTGGCAAGTGAAACTGTCAAAGTGTGCTTTTGCACAAACTCAGGTTGTTTACTTGGGACATGTCATCAGTGGCCAAGGGGTAGCTACTGACCCTTCCAAGATTTCTACTATTCAGAGCTGGCCAACACCTATGTCTGCTAAGGAAGTCAAGGGATTTTTGGGCCTGGCTGGGTATTACAGGAAGTTCATAGCCCACTATGGTATGCTGAGCAAACCTCTTACTAATCTTCTCAAAAAGGGAGTCCCATTTCTGTGGACATCCAATGAAGAGCAAGCACTTGTACTTCTGAAACAAGCTCTGACATCAGCCCCAGTTCTGGCCTTACCTGATTTCTCCAAGAAATTTATTGTAGAGACAGATGCCTGTGATGTAGGAATTGGGGCAGTACTTATGCAGGCTGGCCACCCAATTGCTTATGTGAGCAAAGCTCTTGGGCCCAGAAATCAGACACTTTCAGTATATGAGAAGGAATACTTGGCCATTTTTCTAGCAGTGGAACACTGGCGCCAGTATTTGCAGTTATCTGAATTCACCATCAGGGTTGATCAAAGAAGCCTGGCCTGTCTGACAGAGCAACGTTTACATACCAGGTGGCAACAGAAAGCACTCACTAAACTGCTTGGGCTGCAGTATTCCATTGAATATAAAAAAGGGATTGAAAATAGTGCTGCTGATTCCCTTTCCAGACGGCCTGCAACTCCAGGGGACATAATACCAGAACTGTAGCATATTTCATCTGCCAAGCCTGCTTGGTTAACAGACGTTCTGCAAAGTTATGATCAAGATCCAGCAGCTCTGGAACTCCTGCAACAACTATCCACGTCGCCCGCTTCTCACAGCAAATTCACTCTCAAAGCTGGTGTGATCAGACAGGGGCAGTGTGTTTGGTTGGGTTGTGACTTAGCACTGCACAATAAGATATGTGCTACTTTTCATGACAGCCCACTCGGAGGACATTCTGGATTCCCAGTAACTTACAGGCGTGTCAGGCAGTTGTTTCAATGGAAGGGCGTGCAAGGTTTCATTAAAAACTATGTTCAGAGTTGTCTGGTGTGCCAACAGGCCAAACCTGAAAGAATTCCTTCTCCTGGTCTTCTTCAGCCTCTGCCAATACTTTCATTGCCTTGGGAAATGGTTACAATGGACTTTGTTGAAGGTTTGCCCCCATCAGGCCGTTACAACTGTTTGTTGATGATTATTGACAAGCTCTCCAAGTATGGACACTTTATTCCCTTGCATCATCCGTTCTCTGCTGAAACTGTTGCTGAGGCTTTCCTGAACACTGTCTACAAGCTGCATGGTATGCCCCACTCCATAGTTTCAGACCGTGATCGCATTTTCACAAGCAAGTTTTGGAGTGAGCTATTCTAGAAATCAGGCGTTCAGCTTCGCATGAGCTCTGCTCGACATCCGCAGTCGGACGGCCAGACAGAGCGTGTCAATCAGCAGGTAGAGTGTTTTTTGCGATGCTTTGTCAGTGGACACCCGTCGCGGTGGGCTAAATGGATCCCAGTTTGTGAATTCTGGTATAACACAAACTGGCATTCAGCTACTGGAAAAACCCCATTTGAAATTATCTATGGACATGCGCCACGCCACTTTGGTTTATCTGCTGAAAGTACTGTTCAGTCTGAGGATTTGCAACAGTGGCTCAGCGATCGCCTGGTGATTATGGACTCAGTTAAGCAGCATCTGCTTCGTGCTCAGCAACGTATGAAACACCAAGCGGATAAACATCATTCTGATCGCTCGTTTACAGTTGGGGACAAGGTTTTTCTCAATCTCCAACCGTACCTTCAGTCATCTGTGGCACCGAGAGCAAATCACAAGTTGGCGTTCAAATTCTATGGACCCTTCGAAATTGTGGAGCGCATCGGAGAAGTGGCTTATCGCCTGCGCCTTCCTCCTACCAGCAAAGTGCACCCTGTTTTTCATGTGTCACTTCTCAAGAAAGTGATTGCTCCCCACAACCAGGTGCTCTCGCAACTTCCTTCTCCGGATGATCAGTTCCATGTGCCAGAACAAGTGTTGCAACAACGGGTGATCCGTCGAGGCTCTGATTCCGTGCTTCAAGTCTTGGTCAAGTGGAGCTCGTCTCCGCTAGATATGGCTACCTGGGAAGATAAGATCACTCTGCAGCAAAAGTTTCCCAGAGCGCCGGCTTGGGGTCAAGCCGGGTTTAACAGGGGAGGGATTGTCAGCAATCAAGAGGAGCGCCAAGGTGAAGTTCAAAATGAAGGCCGGCCCAAGAGGCAGCCTCGCTTACCCGCTCGGCTAGCTGGGCCTGAGTGGGCTTGACCAAGCGGTACTTATACCTGTAACTAGAATAGATTGAGCTGGCGATTGGCATAACGGCTAGTGGTGGCGTGTGTGGTGTGAGCTCCTGCGCGAGCCAGATCCGTCCTGTATCCTCCTCCTCCCCCCTTGTAGCTCAAAATCGACATCAATGGCTTGAATACAAACCCTAGCCCTCACAAGTAGTCCATGGTGGCCACACCCTCGGACGCTAGCATTTGTGCATCCACAACATGCATAATCCACGGCATGCACATCCCGAAGGGCACCATCGCGCATGACACTTCGGGCTCCAGTGTGTGCGGCAACAGTAGGCTAAGCACGGCTGGCCGGCTCGCCGGACACATCGCCACTGCCGGCGGCACGACAAGGCAAGAGTGGGAGCCTAGCATCAGGGTCGGAACAAGCAAGGGAGCGAGCTAGGGAGCTTCTGTAAACAAGAACCGTGAAGAACTAATAGACCAACAAGAATATATAGCCAGCCTACGTGTGCATTCGTGTGTTGTGTTTCCAGCCGGTTGGCTTCAACGTACGTGCGCGAGAGTTCCGCGTTTTTTGACCGGTGGCAAATCAATTAGCTTGGCTAGTTTTGCACGGCAGGATCGATCAAGTTACTTGCTGCTTTGAATGCGTATGGCTGTCAATCAAAACTTGTCCCATGGCACTACGCTAGTGCCAAAAAAGGTCTTATATTATGGGACGGAGGGAGTACTTATCTTTGTGCAAGATCGTCAGGAGCGAAGGAAGAGGCAGAGCAACACGGAGGTGAGGCCACAGGCTGCCGGATGTGGCGGATCAGATGTGCGCCCAGGTGATTCTGTGGGCACAGAGAGAGGAACAAGACAAAGGTGAGGTGGACAATGACGTGGCGAGGTCAGCGGTCAAAACCATGCCACGTCAGCCCAAAACCACCTGAAGCGGTTCGAGGGACTAAAAGTATCCGGTTTTGACAATTAAGGGACTAGGTTTTTCTGATTTTGGAGTTGAGAGATCCTTTATAAACTTTTGATAAAGTTGAGGGACGGAAAATATGCTTATTCCCTTATTTGTATCCCTCGATGCTACATTACGAGTCCATAAAAAGTACTCTTTGTTGAAAAATGCAACTGCACTGGTTGTCGAAGGCCGCGCCCGGAGCACTTTGTATTCAGCACTTCATGGATGGAACTTAATTAGATCCTCCTTCACCTCTTTCAATGAGTGGCCCATGGACCGATCTATTTGGCACGTTGTCATTGAGGCTTCTCGTGGCGTCCTGATTGCCCGTCTCCAATATGAACTTTGAGATGCTCTGCTCCATTGCCAATTCCACCACGCAGCGACAAGCTAGAAAACCCATTGCTTTCGTTCACCCCTCGTGTGGCAGTCGCTAATGCTTCCAACGCCGAGTAGGGCAACTATGTGTGGCTCCTTACTATTGTGTTCTTTCTCAAGTAAGTTTCATGCTTTTTCAGCAATTGTGTTGGGCTCCTCGATCCTTTTACCATCCCTGGAGACCTTCCTTCTTAATCACGATTCACCATTGGAAAAACACCCATCATAACTAACACTTTCTTTGATGAACTTGCTTGCCCGATCAAGTCTAGGAACCAATTGTGCAACTTTGGTGTCACAACGACAAAGGGAGGCGATGATTGAGATCACATGCCCTAAGCCACCTTTAAGATTTCCCAAACATGCACAACATGTTGACATCGACATAAGCGGTGCAGGGTCGTCTCCTTCCTCCCGTAGGCAACACAAAACACTCTAAGATTAATTTGCCGCTTGTGAAGTTTGACTCCCATGGCCAGCATGTATTTTAACAAACATCAGGCGTGCACTTTAAGCTTGTTCGGTACGTCTATGCTCAACAACATGAGCATCCCCTGTGGTTTGCAACCAAGGAAGAGCCCTTTGTGGCTCCGTTCAAATCTTCTTTGGTGAGATCTTGAGCAGACAGTGAAGATGCCATTCTGCATGAAATTCGAGGTAATGTAATTGTCCCAGCCAGCTCTTCCGTTTCTCCTCATTCCATCTCATGCCATGGTCATCGAGGAGATAAGATAACAAATGTTTTTTCCTAGATTCAAAACACCAATAGGCTTCAAAGCACCTACGCGCGGGATCGAATTATTTTACCACACACTGACTTAAGTGTAATCGCCTATTCTCCATATCAACTCATCTTTCAGAAGATCACACTCATAGCAAATACTTCCCCACGTCAACGACTCTCTCCTACGGCAAGCATCAGATAAAATGTTGGAGCCCTTGAACTACCTGACTTTTAGAACTCAGGCCCATACTGAGTTTAGCACCATCGATGATTGCTTTCGTCCATCCCTCGTCTGGAAGTCACTAGTGCTCCCCCTGCCGAGTAGGGGAACTATGTGTGCCTCCTTAAAATTGTGATATCCTTCAAGTAAGTGGCGTGCCTTTTCAGCATTGTGTTGGGTTCCTCGGTCCTTTTACCATGCCTGGAAACTTTACTTACTAACCATGTCTGGAAAATATCCATCATAACCAACACTTTCTCTCATGAATTTGCTTGCCCGATCCAACCCAAGAACCACTTGTGCAACTTCCGCGCCACAACAAAGAAGGGAGGCAATGATAGATACTAGAGGCCTTAAGTAAGCTTTAGGCATTCCCAAACTTGTGCAGCATGGTGACACCACTTAAGCTTTCCCAAACTTGCGCAACATGGCACTAGTAAAAAAAGGGGCAATGGTCCAGGCCGGGTCAGCCCATTAGTCCCGGTTCAATCCAGAACCGGGACCCATGGGGGCATTGGACCCGGTTCGTGAGCCTCGGGGGCCGGCCGGGTCACGTGGGCCATTGGTCCCGGTTCGTATGGACCTTTTGGTCCCGGTTGGTGGGACGAACCGGGACCAATGGGCTGCCCTTTAGTCCCGGTTCGTGCCATGAACCGGGACCAATGAATTGCCTATATATACCCCTCACCCGTGAGCAGAGCACTTCACTGCTCTATTTTTCTGCCCGGCCGTTGGAGAGTTTTGTGGTGCTCTAGCTCACCTCCTATGCACACGAGGTGTTCGATGGAATGCCCGAGCCACACTACTTAACTTTCTCCTCTCCAAACTCGACCTCCAAACTCCATTTTCCTCAATATTTGTTTAGGTTTAGCGGTCTGTCACGTCCCGTCTCCGTCTTCACCGCCGTCGATCGCCCGCACCGATCTCATCGCCGGCACCACCGTGGTGAGCCTCTTGTTCTTATCTTCTTTCTGAAAGGAAAAATATTCTTACTTGTATGTTTAGATAGATACTTATATTATTTTCTTATTTTTATTATTGCATCTTATATAGTGCGATGGTTTTGGTATCCGCCCCCGTCGGCCCTCGTCCTGTCTATGATTCGGATGTGGTATATATATTATCTTTTCATAACTATTGGTTAATTTATTGTTTATGAAAATTATGCCGACCAACGTGACATAGATTTTATTTATCTAGGAGGTTGTTGAACCGGAAATTCCGACCGACCCTATTGTCGAGAGGTTAAATTTAGCTGAAGAAGAAAACAATTTCTTGAAGGAAAAAATAAGAAAAATTGAGGAGTAGAAGATGATATTGGAGTTGCATGTTGCGGATGTCGTCGATGATCACAAGATCAAGATGGATGCAATGCGATTGAAGATTAGAAAGATTAGAAAATATGCCATTCATACCGAGGCTTGGTATCATTATACCGTTGGATCAGTTGTTTCCTTGGTTGCGATTATGATCGTATTTGTTTTCGCATTGAAATGTTTTACATAGTTTCAATGTATGGTTTAATTAATTTAGATGCTCTGCAGAGCTTTATGTTGTTAGATGAGAACTATGTATGTACTTTGGTTTTAATGTGATGATGAACTTCTATTAATTTGGTCACTTAATCTATTCATGATGTTCTGTAATGATTTTTGACACACTTAATTATATATAATGCACGCAGATGAACCGGCAATGGATGTCCGCTTTAATGCAGCCACCGAGATTGGAAATGACACATATTATGGTTACATATAGTGGACATATGGAAACAAAATAAATAATCCAGGAAACAAAACAAAAAACTGGAAACAAAATAAAAATAGCAACAATAAGTATTTTGTTGTAAGTAGAAATAAAATAAAATAAATTAAGCAACAAAGAAAACAAAAAACAAAAAAAGTTTTTTCAAATTTGAAAACTAATGGCACTAACAGAAAGTTTATAATTTTTCTAAAACTAAAAGCAAAAAGAATTAAAAAATAAAGCAAAAAACAAAAGAAAATAAATAATGCAAAAAACAAAACAAAAAGCTGGAAATAAATAAAAATAATGCCACCTATCGGGCCACCACGGCGTGAATACGACTAGAAACCCAACCTGGGCTAGGATTCAGGCCCGCAGAAGGCCCAATAGGCCCACAGGCAGCACAGTGTGATATTAGGCCCGTAAGCCTGCATTTGAGAGGAGCTCGAGAGGGTAGCCGCAGTGGGGCTTATAAACCACTACGAGCCCCTCTCAACTAGCGAGGTGGGACTAAACTTTCGGCCGCGGGCAGCGCAAGGCCTTTGGTCCCGGTTGGTGGCACCAACCGGAACAAAAGGGAGGCATTGGTCCCGGTTCGTGGCACCAACCGGTACCAATGCCATCCTTTAGTCCCGGTTGGTGCCACCAACCGGGACCAAAGGCCGTCGCTTCCCGCCCTTTGGGCTGCCGAAAATTGGCCTTTGGTTCCGGTTGGTCCATCAACCGGGACTAAAGGGGGCATTGGTCCCGGTTGGTGCCACGAACCGGGACCAAAGGCCTGGGTATATAAGTAGCACTTAGGAAAATTTGACGAACTCATCGCCAGTTGCCCCCCGGCCCGCCCGACGACGCCAAGCTCATCGACGCCGCCAGGCTGCCCAGATCGACGCCGCCCGCCGCCCCTGCCGTCGCCCCCGCCCGACCGCGTCGTCGCCGTCGCCCGTGCCTCGCCATCGCCGGCGCCGACGTCGTCCCCAAGCCCGCGCGCCCCGACGCCATCGCCGCCCCGACGCCGTCCCCTGCCCCGCGCGCCACCGCCTCTGCCTCAGGCCGGCCCCGACCTCGCCGTCGCCGACGCCGCCCATAGTGAGCCGCCGCGCCCCTGCCCTGCCCCCTGCCGCAAAAAAATATATATATGTATGTATGTATGCTTTTTTTTGTATGTATGTATGCTTTTTTTGCTAGCTAGGAAAGTATGTATGCTTTTTTTGTACATATGTATGTATGTATGCTTTTTTTGTATGTATATATGTATGTATGTATGATTTTTTGTATGCATATATGTTGATGAAATATGAACAATGCATTAGGCAAAACTTTTACTTTTTTTCGAAATTTTCTATTTGAACATTTAAAAAAAACAAGCAATACTAAAAGAATGAGAGGAAAAAGGAAAATAAAAAGAGGAAGAAAGGAGGAGAAGAGGAGAAATAAATAAGAAGAGAAAAAAAGAAGAAAAAGAAGAGGAGAAGAAGAAAGGAATAGACGAGAAAAAGAAAAAATATATATATTATTTTTTCTTCTTCTCCTCTATTCCTTTCTTCTTCTCCTCTTTTTTTTTCTTCGATCTTCTCCTCTATTCCTTTTTTCTTCTCCTCTTTTTATTTCTTCTTCGTTTTCTTATGTTTTATCGGGTCTGTCGTCGTCGATAACTTCAACACGTGGGGGAGGGGGTCGATATACCCCCTCCCCGATAATATTGTTTTCATGTACGTATGTCATGTCGATATAAACTCCCAATATCTTCAACACGTGGGGGGGGGGGTCGATATACCCCCTCCCGGTAACTTCAACACGAGGGGGGGTCGATATACCCCTCCCGATAACTTCAATACATGGGGAGGGGGGGCGATATACCCCCTCCCCGATAATATTATTTTCCCATGTACGTATGTCGTCGTTGTCGATATAAACCCCTCCCGATAACTTCAACACGTGGGGGGGGGGGTCGATATACCCCCTCCCGGTAACTTCAACACGAGGGGGGGTCGATATACCCCTCCCGATAACTTCAATACATGGGGAGGGGGGGCGATATACCCCCTCCCCGATAATATTGTTTTCATGTACGTATGTCATGTCGATATAAACTCCCAATATCTTCAACACGTGGGGGGGGGGGTCGATATACCCCCTCCCGGTAACTTCAACACGAGGGGGGGTCGATATACCCCTCCCGATAACTTCAATACATGGGGAGGGGGGGCGATATACCCCCTCCCCGATAATATTGTTTTCATGTACGTATGTCATGTCGATATAAACTCCCAATATCTTCAACACGTGGGGGGGGGGGTCGATATACCCCCTCCCGGTAACTTCAACACGAGGGGGGGTCGATATACCCCTCCCGATAACTTCAATACATGGGGAGGGGGGGCGATATACCCCCTCCCCGATAATATTGTTTTCATGTACGTATGTCATGTCGATATAAACTCCCAATATCTTCAACACGTGGGGGGGGGGGTCGATATACCCCCTCCCGGTAACTTCAACACGAGGGGGGGTCGATATACCCCTCCCGATAACTTCAATACATGGGGAGGGGGGGCGATATACCCCCTCCCCGATAATATTATTTTCCCATGTACGTATGTCGTCGTTGTCGATATAAACCCCTCCCGATAACTTCAACACGTGGGGGGGGGGGGGGTCGATATACCCCCTCCCCGATAACATTATTTTCCCGTGTATGTATCTTGTCGTTGTCGATATTACCCCCTCCTTGAAGCGTTCTCGAGGCCACGCCAAACCCTAGCTAGAGAAGCAGCATCGAGGCCACTAATTAATATGATTCCTTACTGTGATTAGCTAGCTAGTTCTACGTTTGCCACTAGCTAATATATCCATCTGTCATGTTTGAATAATAATTGCCATGTTGTAAATATTTGTAGAAACTATGGACACCCCCAGAGATGAAGCACAACAAGCGTTGTTGGGGGACATAATCGCACAAGGAAGTGATGCCGTCTTCTCGTTTCTGAACGACACCGATGGTCTGGAAGGACAGGGTGAAGAAGCAGGCTATGATTATGATGGCTCCGGTGACCCAATGACGGTGCAAGAAGGAGGCCGTGAGGACGGCTCCAGTGACCCAATGACGGTGCAAGAAGGAGACTGTGATGACGGCTCCGGTGATCGAACCGAGTCTGGCCAGGTATTTATATTAGTTAAGCCTGTGCTAACTAGCTAATTGATGCATTCATTGTTTTGGTATATGTACACATATTAATTAACTCTCGTCTTTCTTCTTTTTTCTAGCCCTCCGGATCGAGCACAACTTCGGTAAGGAGACGAGGCCCGAAGAAAAAGTTGAGCTCGGATGAAAGGTTTGAGATCACAGCAATCGCGCGCGACGGCGAACCGATTGAACCCATCCGGACAAAGAACACATTTGCTGCTCAGTGCAGGGTTCTTGTTAGGGACAGGATCCCAATCAGCATCCACCAATGGTATAAGCCTAAGAACGAAGACCCTGAGGTGTCTTATGTCAATGATATGCAGAAAGATGATCTTTGGACTGAGCTGAAGGCAAATTTCACCCTTACCGCCAGAGGAGGATCCGGAGAAGCCAGTTATAGAGCAATTAATCAAGTCTTTTGCTCTTAAGAATATGCCAGGCCTATTCAGGAGGTGGACGAAAAATCTGAAAAAGTTTGTCGACAAAGAAGAGACACCAGAATTCATCGGCAAATATGAGAAGATCAGAGATCACTGGCCCGCATTTATGGCCCACAAGACATCGGAAAAGAGTAAGAAGATGTCAGCGACAAACAAGCAAAATGCTGCGAAGAAGAAGTTTCACCATCGCACGGGGTCAGGTGGCTACCTCAAAGCCCGGCCTAAGTGGGCCAAGGCTGAGAATGATCTGCTTGGTAAAGAGATCGAACCAGAGACAATGAACTGGCCAGACCGTTGCCGAACTTGGTTCTTCAGGGCTGGCGGAACCTTGGACCCTGTATCAAGGAAGTGCCGTTGGACGGACGAGCAACTGAAAATACCAGTCAAGAGGCTTCGGCACTATATCAATGCAGCGCGGCAAGGGACGTTTGTTCCAGACAGGGAGAACGATGAGCTCACCATGACACTCGGGAATCCTGAGCACCCTGGACGGACACGAGGCACGCCAGGCTCCATTTCGTGGAAGGTTGGTTTTCCGGATGCAGGGGGTTACAAAACCCAGGAGAGGAGGAAGAAAGTGGATCATAGCCAACTGCAGGCGCTGCACGCAAGGGTACAAGGGCTAGAGGAACGAGTAGAAGCAGATCGCAGCAAACGACCTGTCAAAGCTTCCCCCGAAGCTGCCCCGCCATCTCAGCGGAGAAGCAGCGTGGCTTCCACCGAGCTGCTTCAGCCGGAGCATGTCTTGACGGCTCCTGCTAGCTACCCCGTGGATTTTATCACGGAGTCTCAAAATTGCCACCTTATGGCGCAATGGCAGAACTTAAAAGTCAAGGCGGCTGTCGGCCAAGTTCGACCTTCTGAACCCGGCGCAACTTTTCACTGTCGTCCGATTTCAGAAGGATATGCTAGGGTGACGGTGGACGAAATAACAGAGGGATTTGAGGACCTCCGTCTTGACCACCCTACCGATGAAGGGGAGACTCGGCTGGGTTCTGCTCTGAAGACTCCATGCCTATGGCGGAAGGAGCTCATCAACCTTCCGAACTGGAAGCCTCCTCCTCCTCCTCCGGCGAGTCAGGGCACTCCGCCTCTTCCACTGCCTCCTCCTCCGGCAAGTGACGATCAGGGCAGTCGGCCTCCTTCTCCGGCGCGTGGCGGCACTCCGCCTGCGCCGGCGCGCCCGAGCAGCCAGCAGCCTCCTCCTTCTCCGCCTCGCCAGCAAGGGCGGAAGAGACCCGCTGCTGCCCCGGCTTCTCCGGCGCATCGTAGTCCTTCTCCTCCGCCTCGTAAGCAAGCACGAAAGAAGACAACGGCAGCCACTCCATCTGCTCCGGCATCTAGCAGTACAGCCAGAGGCGGGAGGCAATACAGGTACGGTCCACCTCTCAAGCCTCTAGAGAAGTTACCGTACGAGATGACCGTGGAGGAAAACAAGAAGATCGTGCGGACCGAAGTGAAGGACTTCTTTGAAGGGTTGAAAGCGTAGAGACATCCACCTCCGGAGGAGAAGATAGATCCGGTGAAAGTGAAGCGTACTCTGGCTGCCCTGAGGAAACCACCAAAGTCTCCGCCGAAAGGCAAATATGAGCGCATCCTTGAAAAGTCATTTGTCCAAGCGAAGCGGTCTGGAAGTACTGTCACTGATCAAAGGTTAGCAGAACGACGAGCTGGGAAAAAATTGCCCAGCTCGGCGAACAAGCGAACCAATCGCTCCCCCCGCTCCAGGTGTCCGAAGATAGCGTCGCTAATGATCCGGGCGAGATGGTGCCGGGTTATAACAATCCTGCAGATTACCTGCCCGACGATGTACATTATGATTTCTTGGAGGCAGATGATGACCCACAAGTATAGGGGATCTATTGTAGTCCTTTTGATAAGTAAGAGTGTCGAACCCAACGAGGAGCAGAAGGAAATGATAAGCGGTTTTCTGCAAGGTATTCTCTGCAAGTACTAAAATAAATGGTAACAGATAGTTTTGTGATGAGGTAAATTGTAACGAGGAACAAGTAACAAAAGTAAACACGGTGTAGAAAGGTGGCCCAATCCTTTTTGTAGCAAAGGACAAGCCTGGACAAACTCTCATAATAGGAAAAGCGCTCCCGAGGACACATGGGACTATCGTCAAGCTAGTTTTCATCACGTTCATATGATTCGCGTTCGGTACTTTGATAATTTGATATGTGGGTGGACCGGTGCTTGGGTGCTGTTCTTACTTGAACAAACATCCCGCTTATGATTAACCTCTATTGCAAGCATCCGCAACTACAACAAAAGTATTAAGGTAAACCTAACCATAGAATGAAACATATGGATCCAAATCAGCCCCTTATGAAGCAACGCATAAACTAGGGTTTAAGCTTCTGTCACTCTAGCAACCCATCATCTACTTATTACTTCCCAATGCCTTCCTCTAGGCCCAAATAATGGTGAAGTGTTATGTAGTCGACGTTCACATAACACCACTAGAGGTTAGACAACATACATCTTATCAAAATATCGAACGAATACCAAATTCACATGACTACTAATAG
>LR880968.1:952800060-952812907 GCA_904067115.1 Aegilops sharonensis
GATAATAATAAAAGATAGGCCCTTCGCAGAGGGAAGCAGAGGTTGCCATGCGCTTTTATGGTTTGATGCACAAAATCTTAATGCAAAAGAACGTCACTTTATATTGCCCCTTGTATGTGGAACTTTATTATGCAGTCCGTCGCTTTTATTACTTCCACAACAAGTTCGTACAAAGCTTATTTCTCTGCACTAATAAGTCATGCATATTTAGAGAGCATTTTTTATTGCTTGCACCGATGACAACTTACTTGAAGGATCTTACTCAATCCATAGGTAGATATGGTGGACTCTCATGGCTAAACTGGTTTAGGGGTATTTGGAAGCACAAGTAATATCTCTACTTGGTGCTGAGAATTTGGCTAGCATGAGGGGGAAAGGCAAGCTCAACATGTTAGAGGATCCATGACAACATACTTTATCTCAGATACAAGAAAACATAACTCATTATGTTGTCTTCCTTGTCCAACATCAACTCTTTAGCATGTCATATTTTAATGAGTGCTCCCAATCATAAAAGATGTCAATGATAATATATCTATATGTGAAACCTCTCTCTCCTTATTAATTCCTATTAATTGCAACGATGACCAAAGCTATATTTGCCAACTCCCAACAACTTTTAATCATCATACTCTTTCTATGTGAAGTCATTACTTTTAATAAGATCAATATGAACTCTTTGTTTCTTTTTCTTTTTTTTCTTTTATTCACCCAAGATCATGGCAAAACAATCAAGTCCTTGACTCAACACTAATCTTTATTTTATATAGCTCGCGGACTCGATTACATAGAGGGATCATAAAGCAAAACTTCAAAACTAGATCATGCCATGACTTTATTCTACTAAATCAAGATACTACTAATATGATCAAACTAAGAAAAACGGCAAAGATAGGAGTTGTGATGGAGATACGATACCGGGGCACCTCCCCCAAGCTTGGCAGTTGCCAAGGGGAGTGCCCATACCCATGTGATTATGTCTCCTTTGTTGTTGGTGAAGAAGGTGGAGTTGTTGTCGATGATGCATGCTTGCCCTTCTCTTTCTCCAACTTGCGTCTGAGGGTGAAATTATCAATCCTCAACTCATCATTCTCGATCTCAAGATTTATTATCATTTTGCATAATGCCTCTTTGGTTTCTTGCTTGAAGCGAGGGGGAACTGGTTCATCTTCATCTTCCTCATCAGGGTACCATATATATGGATACGTATCCTTGAATATGTTTTTATCTAAAGGCCGGTAATAAACTGGGCAATCCTCCTCTGAATCTTGAGACGACATGTTGATCTAACCTGCAGTAGGACAGCTTGAAACAAAAACAGAGGATATTTACGTGATACGAGAGTCAAAACCTTCGGGAGAATATATAATGAATTTTTACTGACCAAAATACGTATCGTGCAAGAAAACGGAGTCCGGAGGGCACACGAGGTGCTCACGGGGTAGGGGGGCGCGCCCAGGGGGGGTAGGGCGCGCCCTCCACCCTCGTGGAGGCCTCGTGTCCTCCCCGGACTGCTACTTATTTTTCTATTTTTCTAAATATTCCAAAACGAAGAAATATTGCCTTAGAATTTGTTTTGGAGTCGGTTTACTTACCGTAACACATACCTATTACTTTTCGAAGTCTGAAACGTTCTGGAAAGTGTCCCTTATGTATTCCTCCGGGGTTACGGTTTCAATAATATTAGTTTCAACATTTATAGGATTAGCTGAGATATAGTGTTTGATCCTTTGACCGTTTACCACCTTCAGATTTGTGCCTGCGAATTTGTTGATTTTTATGGCACCGGAACGATAAACCTCCTCGATAACGTAGGGGCCTTCCCATTTAGAGAGAAGTTTTCCTGCAAAAAATCTTAAACGAGAGTTGTATAGCAATACATAATCACCTACATTAAAATCACGCTTTTGTATCCTTTTGTCATGCCATCTTTTAACTTTTTCTTTAAACAACTTGGCATTTTCATAAGCTTGGGTTCTCCATTCATCAAGTGAGCTAATATCAAATAACCTCTTCTCACCTGCAAGTTTGAAATCATAGTTGAGCTCTTTAATAGCCCAATATGCCTTATGTTCTAGTTCGAGAGGTAAGTGACATGCTTTTCCATAAACCATTTTATACGGAGACATACCCATAGGATTTTTATATGCAGTTCTATAGGCCCATAATGCATCATCAAGTTTCTTGGACCAATTCTTTCTAGACCTATTAACAGTCTTTTGCAAAATTAATTTGAGCTCTCTATTACTCAATTCTACTTGACCACTAGACTGTGGATGCAATTCTATGATTAACGTCATATTTAGCAAGCATTTTACGGAAAGCACCATGAATAAAGTGTGAACCACCATCAGTCATTAAATATCTAGGGACTCCAAACCTCGGAAAAATAACTTCCTTAAGCATTTTAATAGAAGTGTTATGATCAGCACTACTAGTTGGAATAGCTTCTACCCACTTAGTAACGTAATCAACAGCAACTAAAATATGAGTGTATCCATTAGAAGCAGGAAAAGGTTCCATATAATCAAAGCCCCAAACATCAAATGGTTCAATAACAAGTGAATAATTCATAGGCATTTCTTGACGTCTACTAATATTACCAATTCTTTGACATTCATCACAAGACAAAACAAACTTACGGGCATCCTTGAAGAGAGTAGGCCAATAAAAACCAGATTGCAATACCTTATGTGTAGTTCTATCTCCAGCGTGGTGTCCTCCATAAGCTTCGGAGTGACACTTGCGTAGGATCTGTTCCTGTTCATGCTCAGGTACACAACGTCTAATAACACCATCTACTCCTTCTTTATAAAGATGTGGATCATCCCAAAAGTAATGTCTCAAATCATAAAAGAACTTTTTCTTTTGTTGGTATATGAAGCTAGGGGGTATAAATTTAGCAACAATATAATTAGCATAATCAGCATACCACGGAGTGCTACGAGAAGTGCTTATGACATTTAATTGTTCATCAGGAAAGCTATCATCAATAGGTAGTGGGTCATCAAGAACATTCTCTAACCTAGATAAGTTTTCTGCAACGGGGTTCTCAGCTCCTTTTCTATCAACAATATGCAAATCAAGTTCTTGTAGCAAGAGAACCCATCTAATAATTCTATGTTTAGCATCTTTCTTTTCCATCAGATATTTAATAGCAGCATGATCAGTGTGAATAGTTACTTTAGAGTCAAAAATATAGGGTCTGAACTTATCACATGCAAATACAACTGCTAAGAATTCTTTTTCAGTGGTAGCATAGTTTCTTTGAGCATTGTCTAGAGTTTTACTAGCATAATGGATAACATTTAATTTCTTATCAACTCTTTGCCCTAGAATAGCACCTACAGCATAATCACTAGCATCACACATAATTTCAAAGGGTAAATTCCAATCAGGTGGCTGAACAACATGTGCAGAGACTAATGCTTTCTTAAGTATTTCAAATGCTTCTACACAATCATCATCAAAGACAAATGGTACATCTTTTTGTAATAAATTAGTCAGAGGCCGAGAAATTTTTGAGAAGTTCTTAATGAACCTCCTATAAAATCCAGCGTGACCAAGGAAACTTCTTATACCTTTGATGTCCTTGGGACATGGCATCTTTTCAATAGCATCAACCTTGGCTTTATCAACTTCAATACCTCTTTCAAAAACTTTGTGCCCCAAGACAATACCTTCATTAACCATAAAGTGGCACTTTTCCCAAATCAAGACAAGATTAGTTTCTTCACATCTCTGCAAAACTCGATCAAGATTTCTCAAGCAATCATCAAAAGAGGATCCATAGACGGAAAAGTCGTCCATGAAAACCTCACAAATCTTTTCACAAAAATCAGAGAATATAGCCATCATGCATCCTTGAAAGGTAGCAGGTGCATTACATAAACCAAAAGGCATACGTCTATAAGAAAAAGTACCAAAAGGGCATGTAAAAGTAGTATTTGATTGATCTTTAGCCGACACAGGTATTTGAGAGAAACTAGAATAACCATCTAGAACGCAATAATGTGTATGTTTGCATAATATTTCTAGCATTTGATCAATAAAAGGTAAGGGGTAATGATCTTTCTTAGTAGCTTTATTTAATTTGCGGAAATCAATTACCATCCTATAACCTGTAATAATTCTTTGCGGAATCAATTCATTTTTATCATTAGGGACAACAGTAATACTTCCCTTCTTAGGGACACAATGGACAGGACTTACCCACTGACTATCAGCAACGGGATAAATTATACCTGCCTCCAGAAGCTTGAGTATTTCTTTTCTTACCAATTCTTTCATTTTAGGATTCAAACGTCGTTGAGGATCACGAACTGGTTTGGCGCCCGCTTCCAAATTTATTTTATGCTGACATAGAGTGGGACTAATGCCCTTAAGATCATCCAGAGTATATCCAATAGCGGCACGGTGCTTTTTCAGAGTTTTCAATAATCTTTCTTCTTCCTGCTCTGAAAGGTTAGCACTAATAATAACAGGATATATTTTATTTTCATCAAGATAAGCATACTTAAGATTATCAGGCAACGGTTTAAACTCAAACACGGGATCACCCTTGGGTGGAGGAGGATCCCCTAGGATTTCAACAGGCAAATTATGTTTCAGAATAGGTTCTTGTTTAAATAATACTTCAACTATTTCCCTTCTTTCATTCTTAAACATATCATTTTCATGGTCTAGCAAATAGTGTTCCAAAGGATCACTAGGAGGTACGGCAATAGAAGCAAGACCAATAATTTCATCCTTACTAGGCAATTCTTCTTCACGATGTTGTTTACTAAATTTAGAGAAATTAAACTCATGAACCATATCATCGAAGCCAATAGTAACAACATTCTTTTCGCAGTCTATCTTGGCATTAACAGTATTCAAGAAGGGTCTACCAAATATAATGGGACAAAAGCTATCTTGTGGAGAACCAAGAACAAGAAAATCAGCAGGATATTTAGTTTTCCCACACAAGACTTCAACATCTCTAACAATTCCCATTGCAGATATAGTATCTCTATTGGCAAGTTTAATTGTAACATCAATATCTTCTAACTCAGCAGGTGCGATGTCATGCATAATTTCTTTATATAAGTCAATGGGTATAACACTAGCACTAGCACCCATATCACATAAGCCATGATAACAATGATCTCCTATTTTAACAGAAATAACAGGCACGCCTACCACAGGTCTATGTTTATCTCTATCACAGGGTTTAGCAATTCTAGCAGTTTCACCAGAGAATTGAATGACATGCCCATCAATATTATCACACAAGAAATCTTTAACAATAGCAATACACTACAAGAAATATGTCAACTTGTGACCTTGACTATTGGTCACTGAAAGGTCATTGTTTTTCATTTGCGACCTTTTTTTGACCAAAAACAGAAGGTCAAAAGCTGAGGGTCATTAACTGACTATAGCGACCTTCTCTGTGAGAAGGTCGTGGACGTTTACGACCAAAATATTCCTACTGTGGCGTTTTGGTCACTAGCAACCTCCCCAGGCCACGTAGGCATCCAGCGTGGCAAGCTGATGTGGCACAAGATTCAGCCTGGTCCAATTAGGTGTTTTACATGAGCCGAGCCCATTAATTCAGCCCATTTATGTTTTTTTTCTGTGTGTCAATTTTTGGTTGGGTTCATGGGCCAAGCCCTATATTGCAGCCTTTTTTATTGTTGGGTTGTGGCCTTTTTGTCTAAACGAATTTAGTTTTTCTTTTTTTTCCAAAAGAAGGGTCCACTAGTCAGATGGGTCCCAGTTGTCAGGTTCTAGTAACAGGTTCCCATTTGTCATGTTGTGGTAAGTGGGTCCCATCAATTCAGACTCATATTCTTCATATTTCAAGCATTATTTAGATTTTCGGAGACAAAAACACACATGATACTTAAATAAGAGCAACCAGATCACATAATACAAGCTCTATCCATTCCAATACAGAAGACCATACTGCTTTACAAGCTCTACAAGTGTAACAAGCTCTACAATTGTAATACTAACAAGCTCTACAAGTTCTTAAATTCAGACTCCTAACAAGCTCTACTAGATGAACAACATGCCGGACTCGCTCGACGACCATAGTCAGGGCTGGGAACAAACAAAACAACAACATGGCTTCCACTGTCATCTTGTTACATGAATCAGAGAAGAATTAGAATAACTGGGGAAAATATATGTCGTAGCTAACAAAGTAAGAAACAATAGTTAACAAGTCTGAGTCGTAGAAGCTAGAAGTGTCCCTTCAGAGAGACGAGAACTTAGAATTGATGCATGGATCTTATTCTAAACAGCATAAACACCATGGCAATAACAAATTAACAGTAACAAGATCAGTGTTAGCAGAATTAAGTACAAGGCAATCACGGGTACCAATCCAGTGCAAGTTAATAGAGAAAATATGTCAAAGTTACTCAGATTCACTAATGTGTTTTTCATACTACCAAATTGAAGGTAAAAGATGTGTACCGATTCAACACTGTAAACTGATTTCTGAAAGCTTTACCAAAACATTGTTTAATCGCTTGGTGCTAAAGCGATAGATGTTGAACACTAACTGCCAGCGATAGTAACAACCAACAGGTACTAACCAGCAGGTACTGCACCTGCGACCGCCATCACTAGCTTGGAAGCAATAAGCACAGCATAGGTAGGATAGGAATCATCCTGGTTGTGTGTTCACTAATCACCTAATAGGTGTCGTGCCGCATAATTGATTTCCTGAACTCAGTATGCTACACTTGTCTATCCCAAATCAGGGCTCATGAATCCTCATCAAAGTGTGAAATTTTACCTGAAGTAGGGCAGTGGCCACGTCGAAAACCACGTACAGGTCAATGGTCTGCGGGGCATGAGAAGCACATCAGGAACCCGGCATTCGCAAGTGGCAGACGAAAAAAAATACTGCTAGGGAATCTGTACACGAATGAGGCATAGAGCAGCAAAATAAGATATATATTCATGATCTTCACAGCATGAATCCAAATCCTACGGCTGATAGTGGCCCTTTTTATACTACAAAAGACACATGTACACGACCATTGAGACCGTTCAAGAATCGCAACAGCACACTAAGAACAATGACAGGCTCCGCAAGCCTGTGACATACTGTACACGGCAATAGGAGCAAAAATCTAATAAATTCATTACAGGCTTGCCAATAAAAATAACAAGTTACCTACACACAAGGAAACATAAACTTGAGAGGTTGAGATCAAGGCCTGTCACCTACATCATATATATATGCATAAAAAAACAAGGCCATATGGACCAATGCATCATAATTATCAGTTTTAAACACTACAGGATCAGACCGACTGACCGAGCCTGATGAATCAATAGGTGTGAAATGCATTGACACTTTGCTCTGTCTTAAAATTGACAGCTATATTAATTTATATTTATACTCATTAGAGATAGTCATAATATTGGGACGTGGACACTCATCAAGATAACTCTAAAAGAGTTTGACAAGATATGCAACCGAAGTCATAGATCCAGAACAATAAAAATAATCACATTCTATTCTGATGAACACTTATTTACGCTGGATCTCGAATATCACAGACACTGTAGTTGCCGGGCAACTATATCCACACTATATCTGCAACTATATTCATGCCTTTCAAGCCAAATGATCAATCTTATGGCCACATTCATGGCATAGTTTGTTCAAATGATCTCATATTGTGCACAAGGGTACATCTTGGAATTCCAAACAATGTTGCCTAAGGAAGTTTTCATTTTCTTTGCACGGAAATTTCATTTTTCATTTTCCGAGTGCCCAAAAGGAGGTTTTTTTGTGAAGGAACTACCAAATAATTGTTGCAAAAATGGACCAAATCAATTTTATAAAATACTAGGCCATATATAATGCACAATTGACAAAATGGTTGGGTGAAAAAAGTTTTGATCCACCTCTGGTGAAAAAGACAAATTGCCGTCGATTCAGCTGGAAGTGGGTCAAATTTAAACTGCAGCTGCCTCATAGTTTGCTCTTTATTTTTTCCAAAAATCATTTCTAGTTACATAAGTACCTATTTAATCATAGAAACACCATAAAAATTCCAAGATTCAACCACTAGCTAGGAACGATCATTCCCGCCATTTTGACCGCATTTTGAAACGAGCATAAAAAATTCAAAAAAAAAATCAAAAAATTGGGAAACCTTCGCATTCTGTCATTATATGTGGCCAAGTTCCCAGGAAAAATAACAAACTTGTAATACGGCAATTATTTTTAAAAAGTGTTCTCAGAAATGAGCTATCATCTCTGAAGATTCATGGCTTTCAAGCCAAATGATCAATCTTATGGCCACATTCGTGGCATAGTTTGTTCAAATGATCTCATATTGTGCACAAGGGTGCATATTGGAATGGTAAACAATGTTTCCTACGGAAGTTTTCATTTTCTTTGGACGAAAAAACCATTTTTCATTTTCCGAGTGCCCAAAAGGAGGTTTTTTTGTGAAGGAACTACCAAATAATTGTTGCAAAATTGGACCAAATCAATTTTCAAAAATACTAGGACATATTTAATGCACAATTGACAAAATGGTTGGGTGCAAAAAGTTTTGATCCACCTCTCGTGAAAAAGACAATTTCCGCCGATTCAGTTGGAAGCGGGTCAAATTTGAACTGCAGCTGCCTCATAGTTTGCTATTTATTTTTTTCCAAAAATCATTTCTAGTTACATAAGTACCTATTTAATCATAAATACATGGTTTGGTGGCGATACGTCGAGGTTTGGGCGGTGGCCGAGGGCCCCAACTCTAGAGCGCGTAAACTCGCATGCCTGCCGCGTGGTCACCGCGTGACCGTGGCGTTGCCATGTGTTCTGGGCGGCCTAGGTATGTCTAGTGGGTTGGGCACTCCCCAGGTAGGTTCTAGGAAGAAAATCACAACATAAGATTCTCACGAGGAGACCGATCGGTGCTCAAACATGAATAAGCAGCCAAGTGTTTGATTTGCGGTACGGGAAATGCACATGGCTAATGGGCGTGAGTTTTGGCTGAGGATGATCAGTTACTAAGAAGACCGTCTTCACGAATTTTCAGCTCAAAAGGAGGAGCCTATGTGGTACTTGCTTTGCAAACTACCACACTGGACATAAATACGAATGTTGAAGCTCGGCTCAAAATAATGAATGGATTGAGCTCGCATTTGGTGGAGGATGGTTATTTGGGCATAGAAAAGCACTGTAGAAAATGGATACTATTTGGACATGCCAAAGTGGTACTTCCCTCACAAACTGTTGTTCTGAACAGAATAGGAAAATGAATATTTTTGAATTATTTTTGAACTAGGCAAGGAAGGTTTTTACATATTTGACGAAGATATGACCCAAAGAATTTATGAGATTTTTTGGGAATTTTGGGAATGACAGAAATATAGGTTGCTTCACAACCTAGGGTAAAAACCGCCACATGGACATGACACATAGGCAAAACTGATGAGGTGGCGCCTAGTCATAGCAACCCACCACAATCTACAAGGCTATGACCATCTATATTGGTCGTTAACAACTAGAAATAAGGCAGCGGACTAGCGCTGTTTGCTTTATGACCTTTTCGTGTAAGGAAATTACGACCTTTCTGACCAAAATGGTCGCAATGGTTTAGGGTTTGGAGCCCCTCGAACAGCTTTTGACCAATTGGTCTGAAATGGTCATAGATCTATGACCAATTCTTCCAGGGTCACTGACAGAAGGTCACTAGTTGACATATTTCTTGTAGTGATATTAGGTTCTACTTTGACTTGCTCAGGAGGTGTATAAGTTCTAGTATTGCTTTTACGAACAACAATTGAAGCTTTAGCATGATCCTTTACTCTAACAGGGAAAGGTGGTTTCTCAACATAAGAGGTGGGAACAATAGGATCATTATAAGTGATAGTCTTTTCTTCAACTTTAATAGGTGCAGCTACTTTTACTTCTATGGGAGGATGATATTTAAACCACTTCTCCTTAGGGAGATCAACATAAGTAGCAAAAGATTCATAGAAAGAAGCTACTATCTCATCAAGTCCATATTTAGTGCTAAACTTACGGAAAATATCGGTATCCATAAAAGATTTAACACAATCAAACTTAGCTTTCATACCTGACTCCTTACCTTCGTCGGGGTCCCAATCTTCAGAGTTGCGTTTAATTCTATCCAATAAATTCCATCTAAATTCAATAGGCTTCATCATAAAAGAGCCAGCACAAGAAGTATCGAGCATGGTGCGATTGTTATCAGAAAGCCGAGCATAAAAACTTTGCATAATCACTTATTTTGCGAGCTCATGATTCGGGCATGAATATAACATTGATTTAAGCCTCCCCCAAGCTTGAGCGATGCTTTCTCCTTCGCGAGGCCAAAAATTATATATATAATTGCAATCACGATGAACAAGATGCATAGGGTAATACTTTTGATGAAATTCCAATTTCAATCTTCTATAGTTCCATGATCTCATATCATCACATAGCCTATACCATGTCAATGCGTCTCCCTCCAAAGATAAAGGGAAAGCCTTCTTCTTAACAGCATCATCGGGTATACCTACAATCTTAAATAGTCCACAAATATCATCCACATAGCGTAGATGTTCGTCAGGATGCTTTGTTCCATCTCCTGTAAAAGGATTAGCTAGCAGTTTTTCCATCATACCCGAAGGAAATTCAAAAGGAGTTTCATTTTCAATAGGTTCAGTAGGTTGAGGAGCAACTCTATGCTCTACTGGACAGGGTGAAGATACCCCGAACAAGCCCCTCAGAGAATTACTTTCCATAGTAACAAGTGACAGAAAATTTCAGCACACTATATAAATTTTTCCTTACCAAATTCCACTTACCAAAGGCGCTACACTCCCTGGCAACAGCGCCAGAAAAGAGTCTTGATGACCCACAAGTATAGGGGATCTATCGTAGTTCTTTCGATAAGTAAGAGTGTCAAACCCAACGAGGAGCAGAAGGAAATGATAAGCGGTTTTCAGCAAGGTATTCTCTGCAAGTACTGAAATAAATGGTAACAGATAGTTTTGTGATGAGGTAAATTGTAACGAGCAACAAGTAACAAAAGTAAACACGGTGCAGCAAGGTGGCCCAATCCTTTTTGTAGCAAAGGACAAGCCTGGACAAACTCTTATAATAGGAAAAGCGCTCCCGAGGACACATGGGATTATCGTCAAGCTAGTTTTCATCACGCTCATATGATTCGCGTTCGGTACTTGGATAATTTGATATGTGGGTGGACCGGTGCTTGGGTGCTGTACTTACTTGAACAAACATCCCACTTATGATTAACCTCTATTGCAAGCATCCGCAACTACAACAAAAGAATTAAGGTAAACCTAACCATAGAATGAAACATATGGATCCAAATCAGCCCCTTACGAAGCAACGCATAAAATAGGGTTTAAGCTTCTGTCACTCTAGCAACCCATCATCTACTTATTACTTCCCAATGCCTTCCTCTAGGCCCAAATAATGGGTAAGTGTTATGTAGTCGACGTTCACATAACACCACTAGAGGTTAGACAACATACATCTTATCAAAATATCAAACAAATACCAAATTCACATGACTACTAATAGCAAGACTTCTCCCTTGTCCTCAGGAACAAACGTAACTACTCACAAAGCATATTCATGTTCATAATCAGAGGGGTAATAATATGCATAAAGGATCTGAACATATGATCTTCCACCAAATAAACCAACTAGCATCACCTACAAGGAGTAATCAACACTACTAGCAACCTACTAGCACCAATTCCGGACTTGGAGACAAGAATTGGATATAAGAGATGAACTAGGGTTTGGAGATGAGATGGTGCTGGTGAAGATGTTGATGGAGATTGCCCTCTCCCGATGAGAGGAGCTTTGGTGATGATGATGACGATGATTTCCCCCTCCCGAAGGGAAGTGTCCCCGGCAGAACAGCTCCGCCGGAGCCCTGGATTGGTTCCGCCAAGGTTCCGCCTCGTGGCGGCGGAGTCTCGTCCCGAAAAGTTTCTTATGATTTTTTTCTCATCGAAAGAGCTCATATAGGAGAAGATGGGCGTCGGAGGGCCACCAGGGGGCCCACGAGGTAGGGGGCGCGCCCAGGGGGGTAGGGCGCGCCCCCCACCCTCGTGGGCAGGGTGTGGGCCCCCTGGCCTTCATCTTTGGCGAGGATTTTTTATTATTTATTGTAAGATATTCCGTGGAGTTTCAGGACTTTTGGAGTTGTGCTGAATAGGTCTCTAATATTTGCTCCTTTTCCAGCCCAGAATTCCAGCTGCCGGCATTCTCCCTCTTCATGTAAACCTTGTAAAATAAGAGAGAATAGTCATAAATATTGTGACATAACGTGAAATAACAGCCCATAATGCGATAAATATCGATATAAAAGCATGATGCAAAATGGACGTATCAGCGGACGAACACAGATACGTGTACGGGAAGCCTCTCGTCAAAGAAGAAAGATCTCTAACAACGATGATGTTCAGATTCCGTAATTGGTACATGAAAACCTGCAGAGAGTCTGAGGGGAGGAATATTTTGACGCTGAGAGTTAGAGAGGAGCATGACCTCGTTGGAATTGAACAGTTGAATGTTCCATTTGAGGAGTTCTTCGCATTTTTCAATCTAAAGGCCCTCGATAAATTAATGGTCACTTGCTACTGCCTGTAAGTAGTACTACTTCTGTCATTAATTAAGTCTCTATATATAGGTCAGCTCTTTCATTGCATGTATTTTTAATTATCCTCACTATATTAATTATGCAGATTGAAGATCGCCGAATTGAAGAAAAGACAAGTTGGTGATATTGGGTTCATTAACACAAATCTCATAGATGTATTTATGGTTAAATCTCATGCCAAA
>LR880968.1:952840203-952850377 GCA_904067115.1 Aegilops sharonensis
CGCGCCGGCGCCCTCGCCGCCCCCACCGTCGCCATCGTCATCTAGCCGCCCCCGCTGTGAACCGCCGCGCCGCACCGACTCTGTTTTTTTCACTTTTATTAGTTTAATTTTTTGTTCATATATATATGACAAATTTTATCTACAAGCAGTGGTAGTTACCACCTAATTATTTAGCCTCCACGTGTCCTCAAACATAGCTGCAAGCGAACGAAGACTTGGGCTATCATTTGCGGGCAGAACCCGCTAACCCATAGGCTGCCGCACTTAACAGGTGGAGAAAATCTATTCCCTAGATAAAGCATTCCCTGATTTTTAGGTGGGGAGGTACGTGTAACTTGTCAACAAATCACGGGTAAAGCTAGCTATAAAGAAGGGGCTGGAGATTATCTTGAATGGATAACATGCTCCTCCGATAACTTTTGTTCTCTTAATTAAATAATCCCGCAAGTGACATGCGTTAGTTCGACCACAACCTTTATTTCACGCCTACCTCGAACAACATGTTGATGAGTATATGTACGCTGAACGTGACATTGTGATTTTTCAGTTGGATTGAAAAAACATTTCTACATAGAGTACGTTAGTTTTTTCTACGAAAATAGTATGGAGTATGTAGCGTGAAGTATGTGCGTTGTGAACAGATAAACATCACATATTGTGGTGCATTTTCTGTGCATGCAAATGTATGTAGCATGTGCGTGCTGGTGGGTTGATTATTTGAATACATGTAGCCTCCTGGGTTGCTCAAATTTACACGTACACTTCCATGTAATACGCACAAGATTTTAGGGTTGTAGTAGTAGTATGGTTGTGCATTAGCACTGTCATGTACTCCCTCCGTTCGGAAATACTTGTCTTAGAAATGGTTGAAAATGGATGTATTTATAACTAAATTAAGTCTAGATACAACCATTCCTAAGACAAGTATTTCCGGACGGAGGGAGTACCTACTTACTTTGCCTCGGCCAAAGAAAATATTTGTCCATTTCTTTTTTGGAGGAATAAACTTTTTTCCATTTTTGAGGGATAAACCTTTTTCTATTTCGTTTCTTAACGAGATAAGAATGATTATAAACACATTGATTTTGTTGTAATATGGAGTACATGTATGCTCTTTGCTGGGAGTATGAACTCTAGTTACGAGTCTCCACATTTCTATTCAGAGTATGGAGTATATAATATACCACTATTCTAGAAATTTGTACTTTGTAGAGTATGTAGTATGAAGTATCTGCAAAAAGGAGTATGAAGTATGGAGTATGTCCAAATGAGGAGTATACTATCCAAAAAAAAGGGGTATATTCCCACAGAAAATAGATATATACTCCAAGATGGGAGGAGTATCTCCAGAAAAAAAATGTGTACATCTTTTTTTTTCTTGGAGTGGGAAATGCGTACATCTTGATACTGATGAAAGGAGTATATGAGATCAAAGGAGTCTTAGATTGCAAGTAAAGAGCATATGTAAGAAACGTAGTATGGAGTATAATATGCAAGGAAATATGTAGTATTATTTGTTGGTAGAACAAAGGTAGTATGTAGTAGGTAGTATGTAGTATGTAGTATTATCCCTTGATATAAGAGTGATGTACTACACAAAAGCGCAAATAGTTCATCCATGATTTTATGGACTTCTACATGAGATCGACTGATCATATACAGTATATTCTCTTGTTTCCATCAGGTCATACGCCCATCTTCTCATCTCTAGAGTTTGTTTAGCAAGTATAAATTTGGCTGGTCGTACGTCGGCGCAGCCGCCGCCGCGGTGCTGGAACAGTCACATCCCTCTAACATGTGCCACCATAGTTGTTGCCATCGTGATTGATGCATCGAGGTGTCGGAGCAGTACTGACCAAACGTGGTGAAGTGCAAAGCCAACAGAGTTCGATGGACGTCGTCGGCAACGGCGACAACGACAGATCGGATGGCGGCATAGTTTGACCTGCTGAAAAATTCCAACAATAACAACGAATAATTAGCATGCTGGCACTCCGGCAGCAATGGCGGGCGTGCGCGCGCGTGGTGCATGGCCGCCGGTCAATGGACGCATCTCTTCTGAATTGGCATCGATTCTAGTATGCATGTACATACGCTAAATCTAGAAACCAGAGAAGGATGGATCAAAGATTAGCCTGCATATTCAAAACAAGATGGATTAATGAATTGAACCACCGTAACCAGTAATACCTTCGGAATGGCACCTCCCATGAAACATCACACCGGCGGCCGGTGGATATAATTTTGAAATCTAGCTTGCTCGCTTAACTGCACGTAGTTATATATGGTAATTATCTGTCCACATAAATCGGGGGGCAGGTGGGGGATATGGCTGGTCAGTTTAGCCGGGTAGAGAAAGTCTAGGCACACTCAGAAGTCAGAACCGAACCCGTTAATCAATGCTCGTACCTGGAGGAGATCCGACGGCTGCGAGGATGGAGGTAACTACCATTAGATGGTAGTATGCATTTTCCCTATATATATGAAAGTGCAACTATCCCTAGGTAGTTTTGGTAATTCCTAACAACATATAGCTCATTGAGCTAATGCTATTTCAAGATGAATATTTCAGAAAAGCTAAATGATTGGCATGACATGGATGAGAAATGTGGACCCCTCAAAATGCTAAGGACAAAAGGATTGGCTCAAGCTCAAATCTCAAGACTCTACATTTTATATTTTAGTGATCCAAGATCACATTGAGTCTATAAGAAAAGCCAATACTATCAGTGCGTGTGTTGGGGAACTGCTCAAAAATATTCACATTATTTGCTACCAGTGCGTGTGTTGGGGAACTGCTCAAAACAAGGTCCAAATGGGTGTTTTATTGTGCAGGAAATCAGGAGTAACATATTTGGCCTAGCAAAAGGGAAGCTCAAAAGAATAGATTACAGATCCAAAATCAAATTTCTTGTCATGCATGCAACTAATTTTGGCATGTGTTAAGTAATGCCAATTAGCTTACAGTACGAAGATCAACTGTCGGAACTTCTTCATGTGGTCGGCTTGTAAAGAGATGGCGATGGACAAGCTCCCGTCATTGTGTGCGCTTGGGAGGACGTAGGCGAGACCCTCAAATGCGACGCCGCCAGGACCCATGAACAGCGGCCGGCCCCATCCGAAATCTGCGTTGTGGACGGGCAGGTTCACCCAGCTGGTGATTCCGAGGTTAGGGCAACAGTAGGTTTGTGCTCCTCGGACCAAGGCCGATAAATCAGGTTGCAACTCAAGGTAGTCCAATGCTGAGCGGCAGTAGTCATCGTTCATCCTATCTAGCTCCATTTGGATTATCTTTGCTGCATCCGGCAGCCCTCTGGTCACCTTGCCTGCCTCGACGATCGGCGTGGCGGTGAACAAAACGTTGCCTAAGAAACCATCCGGTAGCGGCGGCTTCAGCCGTTTCCTCCCGTCAATGGCACAATACAACTTGGTGGGCTGATCAGATGGCAAGCCACGTGAAAGAGAGACACAACGCCAGACATGCGCAGACAGCAATGTGTACGTGCTCAACCGTGGCATGTCGTCACCGGTGGGAAGCTGCGAGCGTAAGCGGCCAATGTCTGAGCTTGTGAGCTTGAAGATGTCAACAGCAGTGTCAGGCGATGTTCGCTTAGAATTAGAAGGGAGATCCTGGGGCTTGGATGACAACATGGCTGGGGATGGATGGTACTCAACATGTGGGTAACATGGAGTCGGAGGGTCTCGAGCGCGGATGAGGGTGCGGTCGATGAAGGGCATGACTGCAATTTGAGCTCCACGGCAGAGGTTGGACCATGAGTTAATAAAATGCAAGCCCGACATGCCATCAGCGACATGGTGTTGTGTGGCAACACCGAGGGAGACACCTCCACACTTGAAATAGGTCACCTGGTGTACAGTAAAAATGCAAGGATCAAAACACAAGCTGCATTAGTTTCTTGAAAATCATAGAAGTGCACCAAGTGATAAATGAAATTCTCTACCCTCCTTATACCTTGGTTATGTCAGTGCTCAGCTTTTACGTTTTGTTATCTTCATCCAGCTCTGCATGGTAGTATTCTTTATGCTTGGCTTTTGTATTTCTTTATTGCTCATTAGCCTTTGTGAGAAATATATTTGGCTAGTGAGGACCATGTAATAATCACACCTTTCAGGTTAGGAATTTTACACACCCTTTTTTCAATATACAGTACATATTAGCTATTTTTTCAAGTTTTATAGGAAAAAATATGAATATCTATAATACCAAATAGGTAAGAGGCATGGCAATATATTTCATCGGTATTGTAGATGTTGATAAATTTTTAATAACCTTTTTCAAAGTTTACGAAGTTTGATTCGGGGCAAAAGTAGGTATGCACTATATATTTACATGGAGGGAGTATCTACCAATGAGGTAATCAATAAATTGTAGTATGTGCCAGCAAACACACCAAATTCATTAAAAAATCACAAAACAGTAGTACTACCTCCGTCCTGGTTTATTAGTCCCTTTCATATTTTGTGTCAAATTTTGACCATAGATTTAACTAACAAAATATTAATGCATGTCACCAAAAATTATATTCTTGGATTCGTATTTGAACATAGTTTTCAATGGCATAATTTTTTATGACATTCATTGACATTCTGTTAATCAAAATTTTGACCAAAATTTTACACTAAGTACGAAGAAGACCAATAAACCAAGACGGAGGAAGTATGTACCAACTCATTTTATTAGCTTCTCTAATAAAGGCAACCTCCAAGGTGGTTGTGCTGTGTGGCCTCAAATCCCAATGATGGACCGAGGGCCATCTAAATCTCACCGTATATATTACTTTAACTGGAGTAGCAGCTATTATATTATTATCCGCGCACACCAAAAAATTGATCAGATTGTATGTTGAAGGAGTCAATTAGACATTGGTGAATCACATTTCTATGGTTAGGACTTATTCCCCAGTTTCCAATTATATACTCAGCTAGCGAACCAACATGTGGTTCAATAGTTAGGCGGGCAATGGTTTTCCCAGTTCACCAAAGTTCAAGTCTTAGACTTGACACTGATACTCATGTCTTTTTAGATTTATTTCAGACCTTCTGCGATGTGCATTCAATGACACAAGCTGCATTAGTTTCTTGAAATACAGATGAAAATCATAGAAGTGCACCAAGTGATAAATGAAATTCTCTACCCTCCTTAGACCTTGGTTATGGCAGTGCTCAGCTTTTACTTTTTGTTATCTTCATCCAGCTGCATGGTATTCTTTATGCTTGGCTTTACGCCGATGGTCCCGGACAGCCGCATGGAGCCAACAACTGGTTGTACTCTAAGGGCATCTTTAACACCGACCATCAAACCGTCCGCATACGTCTCGATCGCGTGGTCCGAACTCTGGAAGCCATCCAACCCGGGCCTATATCGCTCCATTCGGCGGCCCGAACACTCTTTTTCCCGCAAATCGGACACAAAGTGGGGGGAGGGGTTGCGGGCGTCCGGACCGCTGCCATGTCTGGTTCTGACTGACCAGGCCCACCCAAAAATCCCACCCGCCTCCCCCGCCCTTCCATCAAACGCCCGCGTCGCTTTCCGTGCCACATTCACGCTGGCTCGGAGCATGCAACGGCTGGCATTAATGCCCATGATTTGACTGGATGGGAGGTCGGCGCTGACGGACATGACCTCTCGGCCGTTGCTGCTTTAATGCGGACGCCACGTCCTGAGAAACCAACTCCGGCCGCTATGCTGGATTGAAGCGGGCTAACCGTCCCTTCGTCTAGTTTGGTCGTGCCTATATAAGCCACGTGCCAGCGACAAACAGAGACGCACTACCCCTCCACGAGCATCGTCCCCTCCCCCTCCCCCTCCCAGTCACCGATCCTTAGCCCAGCGGCAATGCCGAAGTCCTGGTTCTCCGTGCCGGCAGGCGCAAGTGGTACAAGTCCCTCCTTAGGCGGATCATGGCGCCGTCCTCGCTCTTTGGGACCATCAGCGTGTACGGCGGTGGGCTCTTCCAGAAAGAAAGAGGTAGTCATCTCTTCCGACGACGAGGAGGACAAGCAGCTGCAGTAGAAGCCACATCTCCTCGTGGAGGCGGCTCTGAGGGACGATCGTCTTTCAGATTGAGATCATGACGGAGCGCTTGCTTCATCAGATGGGACCGACACCACCATCGCCGGCGCGCATGAAGGAGGAGCCAGTCCATGACGCGCGTCCGCATGAAGCGGGAGCCAACATCCCCACTCTGGCGCGTGAAGGAGGAGCCCGCATCCTCAGTGCCTACCGCATCAAGGACGAGCCAGTGGTGCCTCCCGTCGCACAACAGTTATGCCCGAATTGATGGTCCCTCGTCGACATCGCCGCCACCCGATAAATAAGAAGCTGCCGCCCACGATCACGAAGGTGCGTGGCCATATCCTTCACTACCTTAGAGGAGGCGTTTATGGTGGTTCCTCAGGCTCGAGGGCCGTCGTATCCGAGGCAGAACGCGCGGCGAGGCAGCAGGTACGGTACGACCGCCGCAAGCCCGCTCGCCGCTCCGCATTGCCGCTCCGCATTCGCCAAGACGGTCGTGGCACCGGAATGGGGGACCTCGCTGCCACGTGGGTGCTCGACCGCTCTGTCACCACCATGGTGGCAGCGCCTGGCGCTGCCACCGCCTTGAGGGTGAGCTCGCCAAGATCTGTGAGGAGCGGTCGCTTAACGACGGCTCCGGCAACGTCGGCAGGGGCAAGGCCGCCGCCGGGGCTTCACCGGCGCCATCAGTAGTGGCCAAGGCGGCCCACCGCACCGCGCAACAAGGAGGCGAGGCGGCTCCTCTGGCAGCCGCAGGCATCCACGAGCCCTTCCGCCGCTGGAGGGACGACGATGGCGGTGCGGCAGGACCGGGTGGCCATGCATACGAGGTGGTCGTCCGATATATGGTTTAGGTTTTATTTTTAGAGTTTCTAGTCGAACGGTGGAAATATCATCCGTTTTATGTAAATTTTATCCGAACTTTAATAAAATCTCCCGTATTTGCATGGATTTCGTCCATTTGATTGAAACAGTGGTTGAAATGTATGCGGACAAGTTGGATGGTCGGCTCCCGCATCCATATCTGTAGACTGGTCCATGTCCGGGAACAGAAGACGCTGAAGCAAATTTGTGGGAGAGCGTTGCAGATGCGCTAAGTTCCCAATAACTGTAACTGGCATGTTGCAGATGCGCTAAGCTCCCAATAACTATAACTGGCATCAGAAAATGAGCTGACCTGGAGAAGGACGAGTGGGAAGGATATTTCTTCCGTGTAGTCGACAGCCGGGATGAGTCGCTTGAGCTCCATGGTGGGCGCGAAGTCACCGTAGTCGGCGACGGTGGCGTCGGGCGCGTCGGCCTCGACAAAGAGCACTCCCTCCCCGTTGCAGTCGATCTCAATCCTCCCGTCCTTGTCCCGGGCGAGGCGGCCGGCCATGGGGTAGAAGGTGACGAGCGCGTCAGCCAGCGCTCGCCGCATCCGGTCGGCGTCGAAAAACCCCTCCGGCGCCCCCTCCTCAGGGACAGCCTCCTCAGGGCAGCGATAGAAGTAGACGCTTGGCGTGTGGAAGCGCGGCACCAGCAGGTCGAGGTGGGAGTTCCATAGCCGAGACCGCGGCAACTCCTTGGCTGGCCTCACCATGGTTGCCCGCCTCACCGTTACCGTGATGCCCATCTATATATATATATATAAATTGACAGCAAAATGAAAATAGAGAGCGCAACTGGATGGATGTATGCATGCATGCATCAGCCAGAGAAGAAGAGGATCAAGGAGGTACGTCGGCTGACCTTAACTGGAATGGAAGAAGAGGATCCAATACCTTTGGCGGGAGAAGAACAAGTATACAAGGCAAGGCAAGGCAAGGCATGCACTAGTGATTCCCTTGACTGCGTCCGTCTACCTACCTCAGCCTCAGGACGACTCACGTGGCAATCAAGCTGGCATCAATGGCGCTCTCTCTAAACCTCGTCCGTCCACATGACCCACCTGATCACTTGACGTGCACCGCGTGGGGTGTACGATGCCACCACAAGCATCTGCATCTGCATAGTAGAGTACTATTATTGCGGAAGGTATAAACGGACCACGTACGATGCAACTTGCGCCACTATGCTGCAACGCTAGCTCGATTGAGATGGAGGAGGATGCATCGTCCATGCACTAACCATGCGCCGACGTGTCACTCTATCGTCCCTCATACATTAGCAGTACGGAGGGGGTTTCGTCGGTGGGAAACTTCAAGGCTATGAGTCTGACTAGTCACAGGTGTTCCCATTTCTCAGGGTTAGACGAAGCTTCTACTTGGACCACTACTAGTACTAGCAGCTGCAAGGGCAAGTTTAAACTAGCTAGACCGACTTCTTACCAAAGAAAAATCATACTAGTACGTAAGCCGATTTGAGTCCGCCACTCCGACGACTGCCCGCATCCGCCGCCGGGAATTTGTGCCCCGAAACGTCACCATCACTGCCCGTCCATCCATCCCCGACCCCGCGGCCTATCCCTGGCACCACCGCATCGCCGCTTCGCCCGCACGCCGCGAATTAGCCATATTTTTTGCCGCTCCACCGCCGCCATCCGGTTCGTCCTCGCCGCCGTTTCTGCCGTCGCCGCAGCCACCACCAGACTGCCTAGCCACTACCGCACCACCGCTCCGCCTCGCACGCTATGAATCGATTGTATTTTCCGCCGCACCACCGCTGCTGCCCGGTTCGTCCCTGCGGCCGTTTCAGCTATCGCCACCGCCCAGCCCCCCGCACCCACCGCCGCCCTGCCGCACAGTTTTTGCCCCGCGGCCGCCACCCCAATTCGAACACCGTGTTATGGCGGCCGTCGCTCAGCCGCCCCAATTCTAAGTGCTTAATGGATATGCATGTCAGTTTATACTAGAGGAGAATGATTTTGTCTCCGACAATGACTTCATTCCTAAGATCTGGGAAAACCATAACAACGGGCATGATGACGATGCTAACCGGGATGCGGACATATCTGATAAGGATGTGAGCAAGAGGGCAAAAAACGTTCAGGCGGAAGGTGCAAAAAACCACGCCTGTGGCTAATACAGTGCCCGCGGTTCCTATGGAGACGACTCAATTTTGTACTGCTCCTTTGGCACCTGCGCATGCGGACATGTCCCTTGGGGCCTTGCCTACAGCGGGATGGCCAGCAGTTGATACTGCTCACACGTACGCACAAGACCAGGTGCGGTCCATGGCATCCACGGATGCATGTCCCATGCAGGCAAATGCCGGGCCGGAGCGGTCAGGGCTCCTCGCGGTAAAATTTCGTGTTTTGACCCTTTTGACAAAGAATTTCAGGATCTGACCCTGGTTGTAAAAAAATTTAGGATTTAACCCTTTTGCTACCGTCAGGGGCTCTGGCGGTAGGGTTAGACAGCCTACCGCCACGGCCCATGGCGGTAGGCTGTCTAAACCTACCGCCAGAGCCCCTGGCGGTAGGGTGTGGCAGGGTTTTGCCGTACAACCCTTCTGTAACGAAATGTGCAGTGGACCTGGCGGTAGGTTCACCCTACCGCCATCGGAGCCGGCGGTAGGCTGCGTGACCCTACCGCCAGATCCCATGGCGGTAGGGTCCTGCGTTTTCCAGTGTAAAGTTTCTGTAACGAAAAATGCTAGGGCCCTAGCGGTAGGTGCGACCTAGCGCCATGGGGGATGGCGGTAGGTTGCCTGACCCTACCGCCAGCAGACCTGACGGTAGGGTCCTCTCTTTTATTGTTTCTAGTCCATTTGGTTGCTTGTTTTCGAATTCAATATGACAGCAATATCACAACAAATTTCACAAATATCACAGCAATATCACAGATTTTAAACAATTAAACTTGGGCATCACATAACGTTAGATAACTTGAAGTGCATATAACATTTCAAACGAACTTCAACGGAGTTCCACATAGTAGCAAACACATAGATCCACAAATACCAAACACATAGTTCCACGTAGTTTCACAACCACTAGACAAGTTCAACCAAACTAAAAGAGCCAAGTATCGAAGAGCATAATCACTTGCTCCTTCCCTTCTTGGAACGAGTCTCTTCGGTCTTCTTCTTGGGCCGGCGAGGAACCGGTCTCTGGAAAGGGTCCGGACTCAGCAAATCCTTCTTCTTCGGATTCCTCTTCTTCGGCAGCTGAGATGGTTGAGATGATTGAGTTGGTGGAGGTCCATAATCTTCGTC
>LR880968.1:952850915-952862604 GCA_904067115.1 Aegilops sharonensis
CCTCCTCCTCCTCCTCCTCAACCAACCTAGACGATGAGGGAGCATGGCTCGATGAGCCGATGAGACCCTGTGTGGCTACAGGTTGATAAGCTTCAACTGAGCCAGCTCCAGCACACCCAAGCAGCCCTACCAGCCTGCGACAATGCTTCACGAACTTCTGCACTCAAAATTAAACAAGATTATACCCTTGTTTAATTGTAAAAGGCAGTGCCTAGAAGGCGCTTAGGCACGCCTAGGCGCTAGGCAATGGCCAAACGCCTCGCCTAGGGCATAAATGGATGTCTAGGCAGGGCAAGCAAGGAATTGCCTACCCAAGCAAGAAATCATGCCACATACTACATCGATATGCCAAACGGGTTATATTCCAATGGAAATAGGTGGTAATTAACTTATTTATATGCCCTAAACTAATATCAACACGCATATAATAATCACAAATACACTACGAGTAAAAACTATATTACCGCCTAGGCTGCGCCTAGGGCGCTTATGCACCGCCTAGGCACTAGGCGAAGGCCAACCGCCTCGCTTACGCCTACTGCTTTTTCCAACCTTGGGTATAATAAGTATCAGATCGACTGATTGCAAGTGAACAAGATGTATCTGTTCTGAGGAGGCTGAAATTGTACCTTCATCGTCCCCCTCATTTTGTTCTCGGATTGTACGCTCCCGGGGAGAGCACCTAGTGCATCTGAGGCTTCAAAGATGCATCTGTTCAGCTCACCAGACTGCAACGGCATAAGTCAGTCATGATGACGAATGAACTAATTTAAATACAACCGTCGGTTCAAACTTACCACTCTGTTGATAAGGGGTGCAAACTCACTAAATCCACTGTGCATGTCTCTGATGCCGGTCTGGTAGGCCTCTTCCTCGGGGTCATCCCTCTCCAGCTCTGCGATGTCTTCCGCCGTCCACCGAGGCCTGAGACGAAGACGGTGCTTCTGGCCATCATCGTACCACCTCATGTGTCGGTCCAGGTAAGCATTCCAGTCCGTCACTTTCCTCTCCACGTCTTTCCGGTACTTATGTCGGTTCCACTCCGTCACATGAGTTTTATGCTCCTCTCCCCAGTCTGTGATCGACTGATTCTTCTGCTGGCTCATCCTGCAAGGCATAAGCCACAAGAAACATCATAAGCGCAATGAGATCATCATAAGCAACAAGAAACATGGTAAGCATAATGAAGTCATGGGACGGAGAACAAAGCGCTCACAGGTGGAGCGCGCGGCCGCCTGTATCGGTGGGCTGGCCTGGTGGGGTATGCTGATAAATCCCAAACTGCGTGGCCATGCAGTGTGGCAAGTGCCACTCGACGGCGTAGACACAGATCATGGGCACGATGCACCGCCACAGACCTTTGTCGGCCTTGCACATCATGTTCAGATCGAAGGCCCACTCTCGGTCATGATACGGTCACCATTTTACCTATTACATATACATTGGTAAGTTCCCACTCTCGGTCAAAAGTGGAATCAAAGAGAAAGGTGTTGAGCGAGTTCATATACCCGCTTATGCGTCAAAGCGTCCAACTCGTTGGTGTAGGTCTTGTACGAAGTCTTGTTTAGGCCCGTGTAGAGTTTGACAACGTCCCACTCGTAAGCAACGGTGGGGTTTTGAGTCTCGTCGCCGTCTTCGCTATAGTCTTCCCATGGGCGTCTTGGCATCTTCTCCGGACGCCCCACCGGCAGCCGCTCCCACATCCAAATGGAGAAGGGCCAGACAAAGCCACCCATGTTGGACTTGTCTCCCGTCCTCTGTGTTGCATCGTCAAGCTGCAAAACATCAAATGAGGATCAGATATAAGAAAATGTCATGGACATACTTTCCTAGGTAGGTAGGCAATTTGACACTCTCTTACCGAACGGTATAGGTAGGCGAGAGATGCGGTCCCCCAACTGTACCCTGCATCCCAGTCGGCTACGAAGAACAAATACGACCAGTTGGCAGAGTTCCCGGAGCTGTCTGGAAACACGACCTCCGTGAGAAGATACCACAGGTAGGCCCTCGCGTACCACTCCACAGTCGCCTCGTCTGCGCCTTCGGGGCATGTCTTCCGGTGCTCCGAGAGCCAGATCAACGGCACACCAGATGTACAGTTACTCTTGGCACCGGGGCAGTCGCTGATGAGGGTGGTGACCCTCTCCTGCCAGTTGGTCCTCTCCACTCGACCGGTGAGTGCATGACCCTCGATCGGCATGGCAGTAATCATCTCCCAGTCCTCGAGGGTCACCGTCATCTCCCCGCATGGCAGATGGAAAGAATGGGTCTCCGGCCGCCACCTGTCAATCAACGCTGTCAGAGCAGCATGGACAAGCGTCGGCGGCTGACGCTTCAACTGCAACACGAAACCCAACAGACGGGCTTTCTTGAAGAACGGCGCGTAGCGATCGTCGTAGTCCATATGCCCATGAACCCCGTGACCCCTCATGCGCAGTGGCTGGAGCATCTGTCAAAAAGTGAATGCCAAAAGTTAGGAAATTATTTTCATCAATCCGAAAACTTTGATCAAAATTTAATTCATATAACTTACCTCTCCGTTCTCTATGAAACGGGCATGATGACCCTTGTCGAATGCCCAGTCCAGCATGTAGTACCGTTGGCCGATGTTGTCCGCAAGAGGTGGTCGCCTTAATAAAATTTCACAAACAAAAGCACCAAAAGCATAAAGCATACATAAACAAAAAATGAACTCAAATCATATCAACATGCATCATATCAAAATAAAACCTTAAGCATATTTCTCCAACAACATCTACTACACATGATGGATCAAATCATATCAACATGCATAGCAACCCGGGACCCCTCTGGGGTCACTACAAAAGCGCTGGCGCCTTCTTTTGAAGGTGAAAAACTACGCTAGCTAAGAAAAACAAAATATATCAAAAAAAAATCCTCCGACATACATCATATCATCATATTTTTAAATAATTTTTTTCCAAACAACATCTTCATATCATCATATCAACATGCATCATCAAACTAGGGTTCATCTTCACACTAGAACATATCATCATATCAACATGCATCATCAAACTAGGGTTCATCCTCATATCAACATTACATCATAATTTTTTTAACAAAAAAATTATGAACTAGGGTTCATCTTCACACTAACATATGAACTATTGATTAGAGTTCATATCCAATACCACTAGTTACTAAAGAACTAAGAACTACAACTACAATCAATCTTAGGTGAAAAAAATCCAATCAAATTCAAAAATATGAGGGATTTCAAGCAAATAATGAGTCGAATCGGAAACAAGTTTGCAAAAACTAATTGGAGGGATTGGAGGAGCTTACGTTTCTCTCTTCGGGGCCATCTCGATCCGCAAATACGATGAAGAATCGGTGAAGATCCAAGGGGGGGAGTGGAGGAGATGAGAGAGGGAGAGAGGGGCGACTTGGGGGAGAAAATGACCCGACAGGGGGGAGGGGGAGGGGTGGGGAGAAGGGAAGGGGCGCGGGGGTCTCAGGCGAAATAACTGCCCGGACCCTACCGCTAGAGGCTCTGGCGGTAGGGTTACACAGCCTACCGCCAGGGCCCCTGGCGGTAGGGTGTGACGGAGGGGGGACGGCGCCGTCTACGCGCGCTGACGTGGATAAGTTTCCTACCGCCAGGACCCCTGGCGGTAGGCTGTGCTACCCTACCGCCAGAGCCTCTGGCGGTAGGAAAAATGGTCAAATCTCGAAAAAATTTCAAACCAGGATCAGATCCTGAAATTCTTTGTCAAAAGGGTCAAAACACGAAATTCGGCCACTCCTTGCCGCACTGCGCTGCATGCGGCTGCTGCTCGCGTGAGCACACAACTCACATGTAGCCAGCGAGTGTTGAGGCCGTGCATTTTTTCTGGAAAAGGAGGAATACCCGTGGCCTTTGCATCAACAATGCATGCAGCTATATTAGTAAATAAAAACGTAACAAAGTCATAAGGTTCAAAGAAGCTCATAAACTGAGTAGAACTCAAAAGCAAATAAATCTGAAAAGTGCCACACCCGGCGATATAGAACTAAAAGTGCCACATCCGGCGATAGAATAATAATCTACGATGCCTACACACCTAGCCTATTATTAGCTCGCCATCCAAATCGGCTGAAGATAGCCCGTGCTATCGTCTTCCAACGGTTGCACCCAATAACCAAAGGCTCCTTGAAGTCCGCATGAGTGAGTAAGGACCACATACGGATCCAAGCTGTAGCTCTGTAAATAAACTGCAAAAAATTGGTGAATTGTGCCCCATTAAAAATCATATCATTTCTAGTGTTTCATATAGCCCAAAATAATGCACATACTCCTATCCGAATACGTTTAGCTAAATGTACGTCCACTCCATTAAGTCACGTCCCAAATAACGTGTGTATGCTCCTTGGAGGTTTAGGCCATGCATGCAACCCATGCTGCTGCCCCACCGCTGCTGCAGCCGGCAGTGGGTTCGGACGCGCTGCCAGCCCATACCGCCGATTCGGTTTCGGTTCGCGTGCCAACTTATTTGACGACGCCATTGCCAAAGTCTCCGGCTCTCTCTATTGATGGTTCTTCTCCGACCGATGAGCATTCTATGGCAAAGGAGATGTGACGCCAGGCTTCGAGGAACTGGGACCCCACGACAGGTACGTTGTCCGCTCAATCTTTTCTTCCCTTTTCAGAAACTCGCATTTTTTCTACCTTAAAGAATGTTGGTGTATATATGGGAAAGAATGAAAATGAAATTAATTTTTCGGTTGGGGTACTTAAACATATGGAGATCGACCGATTAAAGGTTTCTCCAAAGTGTCCTACCACATTACCCGACCCCGAAACCGATGAGGATGATGAAGCGGATGCCAAATATGATGGTCCGCTTATCTCCGACTTTGTTGGTGAGGTTACCGGTGAGGATGTTTTGTGACTTCATAGTGTCCACGCGGAAATCTAAATCACACTCCTCTAAAAAGAAACAAAAACCGCCCAAGAAGGTGAAGAGCTCCACATCAACACGAGTTTCCACATGAGAGGTGGAATAGCAGAGGTCTCTCAGACTTGGCTAAACATAAACACGTCGGTGATTGTGTTTGGGAACATGGATTGCATTTTGTGGCAATTTCCGAGGCTAGTAAGTGTGACTTTCGCCCTGATGTCCTCGATCGCATGTCAGGTGGTTTCGACTACACGTGGCACAGTCTACCAGCTCGTGGAAGGTCTGGATGAATCCTTCTCGGGATACTGACCTCAGTCATGGACTTGTTGGCCTTTTCGATCGATGAATTTCATATAAAATTTCACCTAAGAAACAAGGATGATAATTTCACATGGACTCTCGTCGCTGTCTATGGGGCTTCCCAAGATGAGCATAAATTGGCTTTTCTTCGGGAATTGGTGAACCTGGCTAAGGATAACCCATATCCAATGCTTATTGGAGGAGGCTTTAATATCCTTAGTGAAGGAAATATGCCCTAGAGGCAATAATAAAGTTATTATTTATTTCCTTATATCATGATAAATGTTTATTATTCATGCTAGAATTGTATTAACCGAAAACATAATACATGTGTGGATACATAGACAAACAGAGTGTCACTAGTATGCCTCTACTTGACTAGCTCGTTGATCAAAGATGGTTATGTTTCCTAGCCATTGACATGAGTTGTCATTTGATTAACGGGATCACATCATTAGGAGAATGATGTGATTGACTTGACCCATTCTGTTAGCTTAGCACTCGATTGTTTAGTATGTTGCTACTGCTTTCTTCATGACTTATACATGTTCCTATGACTATGAGATTATGCAACTCCCGTTTACCGGAGGAACACTTTGTGTGCTACCAAACGTCACAACGTAACTGGGTGATTATAAAGGGGCTCTACAGGTGTCTCGGAAGGTACTTGTTGGGTTGGCGTATTTCGAGATTAGGATTTGTCACTCCGATTGTCGGAGAGGTATCTCTGGGCCCTCTCGGTAATGCACATCACTTAAGCCTTGCAAGCATTGCAAGTAATGAGTTAGTTGCGGGATGATGTATTACAGAACGAGTAAAGAGACTTGCCGGTAACGAGATTGAACTAGGTATTGAGATACCGACGATCGAATCTCGGGCAAGTAACATACCGATGACAAAGGGAACAACGTATGTTGTTATGCGGTTTGACCGATAAAGATCTTTGTAGAATATGTGGGAGCCAATATGAGCATCCAGGTTCCGCTATTGTTTATTGACCGAAGACGTGTCTCGTTCATGTCTACATAGTTCTCGAACCCGTAGGGTCCGCACGCTTAAAGTTTCGATGACAGTTATATTATGAGTTTATATGTTTTGATGTACCGAAGGTTGTTCTGAGTCCCGGATGTGATCACGGACATGACGAGGAGTCTCGAAATGGTCGAGACATGAAGATTGATATATTGGAATCCTATAGTGTTCCGGGTGAAATTGGGATTTTACCGGAGTACCGGGAGGTTACCGGAACCCCCCCGGGGGCTTAATGGGCCATAGTGGGCCTTGTGGAGAAGAGGAGAGGCGGCCAGGGCAGGGCCGCGTGCCCCTCCCCTCTAGTCCGAATAGGACAAGGAGAGGGTGGCGCCCCCCCCCCCTTCCTTCCTCTCTCCCTCCACTTTCCCCCTCTACTCCTAGTCCAACAAGGAAAAGGGAGGGAGTCCTACTCCCGGTAGGAGTAGGACTCCTCCTGGCGCGCCCCTCCTGGCCGGCCGCACCTCCCCCCTTGCTCCTTTATATACGGGGGCAGGGGGCACCCCAAAGACACAACAATTGATCGTTTGATCTTTTAGCCGTGTGCGGTGCCCCTTCCACCATAGTCCACCTCTATAATACTGTAGAGGTGCTTAGGCGAAGCCTTGCGTCGGTAGAGCATCATCATCGTCACCACGCCGTCGTGCTGACGAAACTCTCCCTCAACACTCGGCTGGATCGGAGTTCGAGGGACGTCATCGGGCTGAACGTGTGCTGAACTTGGAGGTGTTGGAAATATGCCCTAGAGGCAATAATAAATTAGTTATTATTATATTTCCTTGTTCATGATAATCGTTTATTATCCATGCTATAATTGTATTGACAGGATACTCAGATACATGTGTGGGTACATAGACAACACCATGTCCCTAGTAAGCCTCTAGTTGACTAGCTCGTTGATCAACAGATGGTTACGGTTTCCTGACCATGGACAATGGATGTCGTTGATAACGGGATCACATCATTTGGAGAATGATGTGATGGACAAGACCCAATCCTAAGCCTAGCACAAAGATCGTAGTTCGTATGCTAAAGCTTTTCTAATGTCAAGTATCTTTTCCTTAGACCATGAGATTGTGCAACTCCCGGATACCGTAGGAATGCTTTGGGTGTACCAAACGTCACAACGTAACTGGGTGGCTATAAAGGTGCACTACATGTATCTCCGAAAGTGTTTGTTGGGTTGGCACGAATCGAGACTGGGATTTGTCACTCCGTGTGACGGAGAGGTATCTCTGGGCCCACTCGGTAGGACATCATCATAATATGCGCAATGTGACCAAGGGGTTGATCATGGGATGATGTGTTACAGAACGAGTAAAGAGACTTGCCGGTAACGAGATTGAACAAGGTATCGGGATACCGACGATCGAATCTCGGGCAAGTACAATACCGCTAGACAAAGGGAATTGAATACGGGATCGATTGAGTCCTTGACATCGTGGTTCATCCGATGAGATCATCGTGGAACATGTGGGAGCCAACATGGGTATCCAGATCCCGCTGTTGGTTATTGACCGGAGAACGTCTCGGTCATGTCTACATGGTTCCTGAACCCGTAGGATCTACACACTTAAGGTTCGATGACGCTAGGGTTATAAAGGAAGTTTGTATGTGGTTACCGAATGTTGTTCGGAGTCCCGTATGAGATCCCGGATGTCACGAGGAGTACCGGAATGGTCCGGAGGTAAAGATTTATATATGGGAAGTCCTGTTTTGGTCACCGGAAAAGTTTCGGGTTTTATTGGTAACGTACCGGGACCACCGGGAGGGTCCCGGGGGTCCACCAAGTGGGGCCACCATCCCCGGAGGGCTGCATGGGCCAAGTGTGGGAGGGGACCTGCCCCAGGTGGGCTGGTGCGCCCCCCCCCCCCCCCCACAAGGGCCCAAGGCGCCTAGGGTTTGGGGAGGGGGCGCCTCCACCTGACTTGGGGGGCAAGTTTCCCCCTCTTCCCCCCTTGGCCGCCCCCTAGATGGGATCTAGGGCTGGCCGCCGCCCCTAGGGGTGGAAACCTAGGTGGGGGCGCAGCCCCCTCTCCCCCTATATATAGTGGAGGTAAAGGGGCAGCCCAACACACGAAGTTCTTCTCATGTTGGCGCAGCCCTACCTCTCTTTCTCCTCATATCTCGCGGTGCTTGGCGAAGCCCTGCTGGATCACCACGCTCCTCCACCACCACCACGCCGTTGTGCTTCTGCTGGATGGAGTCTTCCCCAACCTCTCCCTCTCTCCTTGCTGGATCAAGGCATGGGAGACGTCATCGGGCTGTACGTGTGTTGAACGCGGAGGTGCCGTCCGTTCAGCACTAGGATCTCCGGTGATTTGGATCATGACGAGTACGACTCCTTCAACCCCGTTCTCTTGAACGCTTCCGCTTAGCGATCTACAAGGGTATGTAGATGCACTCTCCTTCCCCTCGTTGCTAGTTTCTCCATAGATAGATCTTGGTGACACGTAGGAAAATTTTGAATTTCTGCTACGTTCCCCAACAGTGGCATCATGAGCTAGGTCTATTGCGTAGATTCTTTGCACGAGTAGAACACAAAGTAGTTGTGGGCGTTGATTTTGTTCAATATGCTTACCGTTACTAGTCCAATCTTGTTTCGACGGTATTGTGGGATGAAGCGGCCCGGACCGACCTTACACGTACACTTACGTGAGACAGGTTCCACCATCTGACATGCACTTGGTGCATAAGGTGGCTAGCGGGTGCCAGTCTCTCCCACTTTAGTCGGAACGGATTCGATGAAAAGGGTCCTTATGAAGGGTAAATAGCAATTGGCATATCACGTTGTGGTTTTTGCGTAGGTAAGAAACGTTCTTGCTAGAAACCATAGCAGCAACGTAAAACATGCAAACAACAATTAGAGGACGTCTAACTTGTTTTTGCAGGGTATGCTATGTGATGTGATATGGCCAAGAAGAATGTGATGAATGATATGTGATGTATGAGATTGATCATGTTATTGTAATAGGAATCACGACTTGCATGTCGATGAATATGACAACCGGCAGGAGCCATAGGAGTTGTCTTAATTTATTGTATGACCTGCGTGTCATTGAACAAACGCCATGTAATTACTTTACTTTATTGCTAACCGGTAGCCATAGTAGTAGAAGTAATAAGTTGGCGAGACAACTCCATGGAGACACGATGATGGAGATCATGATGATGGAGATCATGGTGTCATGCCGGTGACGATGTTGATCATGGAGCCCCGAAGATGGAGATCAAAAGGAGCAAAATGATATTGGCCATATCATGTCACTATTTGATTGCATGTGATGTTTATCATGTTTATGCATCTTATTTGCGTAGAACGACGGTAGTAAATAAGATGATCCCTCATTAAAATTTCAAGAAAGTGTTCCCCCTAACTGTGCACCGTTGCGAAAGTTCGTCGTTTCGAACCACCACGTGATGATCGGGTGTGATAGATTCTTACGTTCACATACAACGGGTGTAAGCCAGATTTACACACGTGAAACACTTAGGTTAACTTGACGAGCCTAGCATGTACAGACATGGCCTCGGAACACAAGAGACTGAAAGGTCGAGCATGAGTCGTATGGAGGATACGATCAACATGAAGATGTTCACCGATGATGACTAGTCCGTCTCACGTGATGATCGGACACGGCCTAGTTGACTCGGATCATGTAATCACTTAGATGACTAGAGGGATGTCTATCTGAGTGGGAGTTCATGAGATGAACTTAATTATCCTGAACATAGTCAAAAGATCTCTGCAAATTATGTCATAAGCTCGCACTTTAGTTCCACTGTTTTAGATATGTTCCTAGAGAAAATATAGTTGAAAGTTGACAGTAGCGATTATACGGACAGAAGAAAGCTTATGTCCTTAATGCACCGCTCAGTGTGCTGAACCCCAAACGTCGTCTGTGGATGTTGCGAACATCGGACATACACGTTTTGATAACTACGTGATAGTTCAGTTAAACGGTTTAGAGTTGAGGCACCAAAGACATTTTCGAAATTTCGCGGAACATATGAGATGTTTCGAGGGCTGAAATTGGGATTTCAGGCTCATGCCCACGTCAAGAGGTATAAGACCTCCGACGATTTTCTTAGCCTGCAAATTAAGGGAGAAAAGCTCAATCGTTGAGCTTGTGCTCAGATTGTTTGAGTGCAACAATCACTTGAATCGAGTGGGAGTTGATCTTCCAGATGAGATAGTGATGTTTCTCCAAAGTCATTGCCACCAAGCTGCTAGAGCTTCGTGATGAACTATAACATATCAAGGATAGATATGATGATCCTTGACATATTCGCGATGTTTGACACCACGAAAGTAGAAGTCAAGAAGGAGCATCAATTGTTGATGGTTAATGAAACCACTTGTTTGAAGAAGGGCAAGGGCAAGAAGGGATACTTCATGAAACGGCAAATCAGTTGCTGCTCTAGTGAAGAAACCCAAGGTTAAACCCAAACCCGAGACTAAGTGCTTCTGTAATGAGGGAACGGACACTGAAGCAGAACTACCCTAGATACTTGGTAGATGAGAAGGCTGGCAAGGTCGATAGAAGTATATTGGATATACATTATGTTAGTGTGTACTTTACTAGTACTCCTAGAAGCACCAGGGTATTAGATACCGGTTCGGTTGCTAAGTGTTAGTAACTCGAAATAAAAGCTACGGAATAAACGGAGACTAGCTAAAGGTGAGCTGATGATATGTGTTGGAAGTGTTTCCAAGGTTGATGTGATCAAGCATGGCACGCTCCCTCTACCATCGAGATTGGTGTTAAACCTAAATAATTGTTATTTGGTGTTTGCGCTGAGCATAGACATGATTGGATTATGTCTATCGCAATACGGTTATTCATTTAAGGAGAATAATGGTTACTCTGTTTATTTGAATGATACCTTCAATGGTCTTGCACCTAAAGGAATGGTTTATTGAATCTCGAGCATAGTAATACACATTTTCATGCCAAAAGATATAAGATAGTAATGATGGTATCACTTACTTGTGGCACTGCCATGTAAGTCATATTGGTATAAAACGCATGAAGAAGCTCCATGTTGATGGATCTTTGGACTCACTCATTTTTGAAAAGTTTGAGACATGCGAACCATGTCTATTGGTGTATACGCATGAAGAAACTCCATGCAGATGGATCGTTTGGACTCACTTGATTTTGAATCACTTGAGATATGCAGATCATACCACATGGGCAAGATGACTGAAAAGCCTCTTTTTCAGTAAGATGGAACAAGATAGCAACTTGCTGGAAATAACACATTTTGATGTGTGTAGTCCAATGAGTGCTGAGGCATGCAGTGAATATCGTTATGTTCTTACTTCACAGATGATTCGAGTAGATGTTGAGTATATTTACTTGATGAAACACAAGTCTGAATTATTGAATGGTTCAAGTAATTTCAGAGTGAAGTTGAAGATCATTGTGACAAGAGGATAAAATGTCTATGAT
>LR880968.1:952869695-952890990 GCA_904067115.1 Aegilops sharonensis
TCATCACGTCATCATCGTCGGCCCCGACGGGTCGAATCGGAGGTAACAACTCGTCGCAGCCTGGCAGCACCCGAACCAGTTGAACCCTAAACAAGTTGGGTGGCATCTGGGTACCGTGGAACAAGGGGTTGCCCGGTTGAACGATTTTGCCCTTGGCGACATCGACCAACTCGTTGTTCACGAAGTGCAGGAGAGTGCACGGAACGTCGGCGGCGCCCTGCGAAAACATGTAGGGCGTCAGGGATGCCCAGTCAAAGGCAAGGAGATGAAGTCCTCGGCCGAGAGAGGCTTAATTAGTTACCGTGATGATGGCGTCGAGCTCGGCTAATGTCGAGGCACCGCCAACGGCGGGCGTGCAGTTGACGGAGGGGTCGCTTGCTGCAGAGGTGGCGGCCGGCGTACACCCGGGTGCATTAAGCTCCCGTGCCGGCGTCGGAGACACCAATGCCGCCTCCGCCGGAGACACCAATGGCCCCGCCATCGCGTTCTGCGAGTTGCTGGCCGTGAAGCTAGGAATCGGGGGCGGCCCCTGTTGGCCGCCCGCAATCCACGCACTCAACCCCTCGATCAAGGTAGGCACAGTGGCGGTGATCGTCGCTCCGAGTTGTTGCTGCACTTGCTCTTGCACAATCTCCGGAATCCGCGCCACCTGTGCCTTGAGTTCTTGAACCTGGCGCGCCTGGCTTTCCGAGCTGGTCTTTTTCTCCTTTCGCCCACCAGTGTTATAGTATGACGACCATTTTGTCGACAAGCCTTTGCTGGCCACACGACCAGCTGACGTCGGCTTACTGAGCTTATCCTTGTTCTTCATTACATTCAACGCCCTATTTAGAGTGGTGTCCCAAGGGTTGCTCTTAGTCGACCCCGCGCTACTGCTTTCAGTCGCCTGCGGAAGGAATGTGAACCATTTAGAAATTTGACTTCATTAATTAGAATGCAACCATATGGAGCTAATTACGCGGGGGTGTATTCCTTGCCAGAACGAGCTCAAGCCTCCATGGCTGTGGGCAGTGCACACAGAGCATAAGAGAAAGCAGGGGAGCCGAACCGAAATTGCTTACCTATGCTAGAGTGGAAGAAGCGACCACCAGAGGCACCACATGGGAGGCATTAGAGTGAGCTTTTTGTAAGCCAACCATCCATGAAGAAAGCTGCGGAACAAATGAAACAGCTAAGAATCTGGCTTTCCACAAAAAATCTCGGACTGACAGGAACAAGAAACATACAACATCCAGAATGCATACTCCACTATATCTAATTAATCGTCCACAAAAATTCATGGCTCAAGGCTGAAGCACTTGATGGATAACATGGCTTGTGTCTAACCTAACTCAACACCACACAAGCTACTTAAAATTACATCTCCAATTTTTATAGCTTAATGCTTGGCCAAATAGTGAAAGTTCTAGATATACTTGACCAAATAGCAAATATCCATTGAGATAGCATAACATTTTTTTTGTATCTCAAACATTAGTCTGTTCAGTTTGTAGACGATTACTCAGCATCAACTCAAAGTTCTAATTCCAAGTGTTACACTAGGTAGTGTGCAGGGTGAAACTTGTATGCTCACAGAACTGAACGCTGCTGAACTATCACCACACAGAGCATAAGAGAACCCTGCCGAACTATCACCACACAAAGCATAAGAGAAAGAAAGGAAGAGGAACCGGACGGCTTGCCTATGCAGTAGCAGAAGAAAATGACCAATGGAGGCGTCAGAGTTAGCTTTTTGTAAGCCAACCGTCCATGAACAATGCCACAAAGCAAATGAAATGGTTAAGAATCTGGCATTCCAATTTCTTTCCCTGGAATTACTCACAAAAACAAGAACCTATAGCGACAAGTTTGCAAATGAAATGGTTAAAAAAATACAGTTGCACAGTCAGAGGACTAACATTGTAATATTCTCACTCGACAAATTTACAACTGCAAAAAATCAAATCGCAGATGCAGAATAAGACAATTGCAAGTTTTCCCTACAAAGTTTCCGAAGAATGGTTGGATTTTTAAGTATGTAGCAGGGGATACATTTTTAAGGTGCATTAAACAACATTTACAGTTTGCCAAGATTAACACTTGAAGACGACTCGAGAGCTTCAGAACCACTGTTGCCATATAAAGCACAATACAATACAAAGCAATAGTAAAAGCACATGCAATGCAAGCAATATTAGAGGTACAAGGCAATGAAATGCAGAAGTACTGGCCTAGTGGCACAATTTGCTGGAAACAAATAACCGACCATCCAAAGTTCAAACTGTGCAAGGGACTATCAATTTTGGAACGAAGCTCAAACAAATAAAAAATTGGACAGAAGCGGGCAAGCAGTACCAGTGGAAGTCATTGCAGTTGAATTGCTACCAGGCAGCCTGCATCCAAGATCACAAGATGCATCAATAGTCAAGACTATAGACAAACAAAAGAACCAATATTTACTACAGATTCAAATCATACACACCTGCGAGAAGCAATATTTTTTTGGAGAGAAGCAGGAAGGCAGTATCAGTGGTAATCATTGAAACCGAGTTGCTACCAGGTAGCCTCCATCAAAGATCACAAGATGCATGAACGGTCAAGACTAGAGACAAACAAACGAACCAATCTTTAATGTGGATTCAAATCATACACACCTGCAGCCCAGCCATGGGGCTTCCTAATGGTTGTAGTTGAGGACACAGAGCTCCAGGATGATGCCCTTGCAGATGCGGAGCTTCTCCACCATGTGATGTGGACCAGCAAACAGCTGGCAGGATGTAACCGTGAACATGGAAATCACCATAGCATAATTCGTACCCTATAGCTTGCATCAAGGATCACAATATACATTCATGGTTAAGACTAGATACAAACAAAAGAACCATTTCTAACTGCAGATCCAAATAATACACATCTACAGCTATGGTGGTTCCGTACTGCTTGTAGTTGAGGATGCAGAGCTTCGGGCTGATGCTCTTGTCGACATGGAGCTTCTTCACCATGTAATCTGGATCACCAGACAGTCAATTAGTCAATAGCAGCATGAACTTGTCAGCCCGGTACACACACAAACAAGGCAAGCATCACTTCTCCCAGCAAACTGACTAGCACTAGTACAGATCTTGAGTGGAATCAGCACGGTATGGTTTATGTGTGTACCTCTGATATGGATCATGACATCAAGGCCGATGAATTAGGCAAGGTCTGACATAGTGAGGAGGGGGCGGTCACAGTTGGACCAATTTCTGCATGTATATATCCTCCCGAGTATCCTAGTGCATTCTGCGCAGATACATGAACCATAATATTGGCATCACTACAGACCTTTAGTCCATCCAGTGGCAACAGGGTTCTTCATGCCTGTTGATTGCTTGCTGAGAATGTCGAGCAAGCCCCTGCCTTCAACCAATAGGGCCACCTCCTCGCACATCTGGATAACCCAACTTCCAAGCCCAACACTCTCTAGACCAGCAAGGCGTATTCGGCCAGATCCATTGCTCGCTCACCATCATCCATCCATTCAATGACATGGAACCTGATGGCCATATACCAACAAAACTTCCAAATCGAAGCTTCAAATCCACGGGCAAAAAATTAAAGAATCAGTGACCAGAGCAACTTCACAAACTAAATGTTGTATAGTGAGTGATCAAGAAAGATAATAAGTGGTGGGAAGGGGCTGATGCCTTCCCACCCACCCAGGTTCAAGGCATGGTACTTGCAATTTGGGTTTGTTGCACCAATTATACTGTAGGGGGTTCCCTTACAGTCTTTCTGTCAAAAAAAAAAAGATAATAAGTGTTGGCTCCTACTATTATAGGCAGGTAACCATGGCAGCGAGGGAGTAGTTAGAACAAAAGCCTATGAAGTTTTGGATATCTAGGGGGATTGATTATAAGCAGAGAAGGGAGCTCGCAGTGGAAGATCTAAGCAGATGAAGCATGGGCGATGTGTTCAGAAACAGAGAGAATTGCAGGGCAAAGCAAAACTGATAGTCAGGATTTTTTTAATATCCTAGTCGACTTTGTTCTGCAACAGTAAGAAATTGTTCCATCACTTATGGACTTCTCTTGTTAAGAACATCTCATGGCAAGCAATTTACTTTACAAGTAGACAAGTATGTGTACCTATAATGCTAAAACAGAGAGAGCCCTTTGACAAAACTAGAACATACTAGAACAGGGCCCTTTTGTAGCAAGAGGAAAATTGACTAGCTAGCAGGAACCACTAGAGCATCACCTACTGATCCAATGGAGGCCAGATACAAAACCTAAGTAGCCATGACTATACGCATAGCCATGGACCACGTGCCTAGAGCACGGGGGAAGAGAAACTCGGGAGGACTCACCTTTAATGTTTGTAGCCATTACCCAGCCTATATGGACAGGAGACACACGCACGAAAGGCAAGACATCCCAATCAACTGCCCAAACAAAAAAGTTCAGTTTGTACTCATTACATCTAGCAAGACAATGCGGTAGGAAACACAACACACAAACATGCATTTCAACTCATCCATTTTTTATTTTAAAATACCCCCTCCCTAGGGAAAGAAGAATAGTAAAAACAGGAAACATAGATTCATTTCATTAGAGCACAAAATGTTACTAAAATTACCGCAGCAATTCCTGGGTCCAATTATTATTTAATCCATCAGTTGCCTGTTGGTAGGCATAATTTGTTGGGGAACGTTGCAGAAAATAAAATTTTTCCTACGGTTTCACCAAGATCCATCTATGAGTTCATCTAGCAACGCGTGATAGGAGTGCATCTACATACCTTTGTAGATCGCGAGCGGAAGCGTTCAAGAGAACGGGGTTGAAGGAGTCGTACTCGTCATGATCCAAATCACCGATGACCAAGTGCCGAACGGACAGCACCTCCGCGTTCAACACACGTACGGAGCGGATGACGTCTCCCGCACCTTGATCCAGCAAGGAGGAGGGAGAGGTTGAAGAAGATCCAGCAGCACGACGGCGTGGTGGTGGATGCAGCAGGGTTCCGGCAGAGCTTCGCCGAGCTTCTGCGAGAGGGAGAGGTGTAGCAGGGGAGAGGGAGGCGCCAAGACTTCAGGGTGCGGCTGCCCTCCCTCCCCCCTTTATATAGGCCCCCTGGGGGGGCGCCGGCCCTGGAGATGGGATCTCCCAAGGGGGCGGCGGCCAGGGGGGTGGAGTGCCCCCCAAGGCAAGTGGAGGCGCCCCCACCCTAGGGTTTCCAACCCTAGGCGCAGGGGGGGCCCAAGGGGGGGGGGGCGCACCAGCCCACCAGGGGCTGGTCCCCTCCCCACTTCATCCCACGGGGCCCTCCGGGATAGGTGGCCCCACCCGGTGGACCCCCGGGACCCTTCCGGTGGTCCCGGTACAATACCGGTGACCCCCGAAACTCTCCCGATGGCCGAAACTGCACTTCCTATATATAATTCTTTACCTCCGGACCGTTCCGGAACTCCTGTGACGTCCGGGATCTCATCCGGGACTCCGAACAACTTTCGGTTTGCTGCATACTCATATCTCTACAACCCTAGCGTCACCGAACCTTAAGTGTGTAGACCCTACGGGTTCGGGAGACACGTAGACATGACCGAGACGGCTCTCCGGTCAATAACCAACAGCGGGATCTAGATACCCATGTTGGCTCCCACATGCTCCTCGATGATCTCATCGGATGAACCACGATGTCGAGGATTCAAGCAACCCCGTTTGTCAATCGGTATTTTACTTGCCCGAGATTCGATCGTCGGTATCCCAATACCTCGTTCAATCTCATTACCGGCAAGTCACTTTACTCGTACCGTAATGCATGATCCCGTGACCAGACACTTGGTCACCTTGAGCTCATTATGATGATGCATTACGGAGTGGGCCCAGAGATACCTCTCCGTCATACGGAGTGACAAATCCCAGTCTCAATCCGTGTCAACCCAACAGACACTTTCGGAGATACCTGTAGTGCACCTTTATAGTCATCCAGTTACGTTGTGACGTTTGGTACACCCAAAGCACTCCTACGGTATCCGGGAGTTACACGATCTCATGGTCTAAGGAAAAGATACTTGACATTGGAAAAGCTCTAGCAAAACGAACTACACGATCTTGTGCTATGCTTAGGATTGGGCCTTGTCCATCACATCATTCTCCTAATGATGTGATCCCGTTATCAATGACATCCAATGTCCATAGTCAGGAAACCATGACTATCTATTGATCAACGGGCTAGTCAACTAGAGGCTCACTAGGGACATGTTGTAGTCTATGTATTCACAAGTGTATTACGATTTCCGGATAATACAATTGTAGCATGAATAAAAGACAATTATCATGAACAAGGAAATATAATAACAATCCTTTTTATTATTGCCTCTAGGGCATATTTCCAACATAATTTACAGCAACAATCTAGTCGAATTCCATGTAGACAAACATGGATGGCCAAGAAAAAAATAGTACATTCAAATCACAGGCATATCAAAATATTGCCTTATTTAAATTCTGAAAAACAAATAGGGGTGTAGCAGTTGCATCCAGAAGAACAAGCTACATATGCACCACACTGATTGTCAGCCACAATAACACTATTCAGAACCATCGAATGCCGATGTTGCATCAACACGGACCAAACCATTGCATCATCAGGAGATAACCTAACATATATTCAACACATAACAAGTTTTTGTCCAATACACCACTACTCATCCAGTAAAAAAATCCTAATCCTTGCAGGTAGAAACATAGCTTAGTTCAAATGCCTACACAACTAGTGCTCACTTTTCCAAACAGAAATGCAAGCATTTTCTATAATTATCACAGCTATGTCCTCTCACACTCTCACCACTGAAAATTTTACATATAAACATATAACTCTGGGGAAGTTTGTGCCATAGATCAAACAAGGGTCCGCAAATTCAAACGCAAAACTAGTCTACATGCTTTGGGACCTTGAAATTGGAGTGGAAGAGTACATGTTCAGACGCAGGTGACGCCGTGGGGTTACAAGTGCATCATCCTTGAGGGGCAACGTCGAACAGCGAGTCGCTGCAACCAGAGATGCTGTCAATGCATGTAAATTTCCAAAAAATTTAAGAACTCGGTGCCCCTGCAGTTAAAATACTTCTAGGCTTTAGCAGCTCGGTTGCACCACAGGAGAACAAACAAGGGTATAAATCTGAAAGAAACGCAATGCCCCTATAACCAATACTTTTAGCACCTCAGATGCACCAGAGTAGAAGATGTCAATCAAGAAATGCCTAACATATAATAACAGGCTGCCACTTTCAACATGATGGTAAATATAAACATTGCACCAACCTACAATAGACAAGCTTGAGTTACTCTTCATTGTGTTGATTCAGGTTCATCAGAACAAAAAGCAAACTTTCTAACACTCAAAACCAAGCACATTAGATTAAATTAACATCAACCTGTAATAGTTCACGAAAAAAGTTGTATCTTTTGATGCTCAACAGGTAATAATACAATGAAATTGGTGGCTCTTGCTCATATTATAGTTAAAAGTTACAATCTGATTACACAAATGTTTGGAAACCAACGGTTTATCAATAGTCTCAAGAAAACAATCCAACCGTTCTGTTGTGAGCATCAGGACTCGCAGACCCACCAAGTTTCCATCAGTTTACTATTTGTCAATATTTACATCAAGCTGCAACTCATGCAGCCAACCAAGAAATCATGACATCATAATAAGCAAGGCAGATATGCATGCATACTATCCATGTAGTTTGCAGATAACAAATATCCACGCATGCCAGGTAGGCATGAGCATGCAAAGCACCGGGTCACTACTTTTCTACAACACACAGCAACCAAAATTCAGAACCATTGAATGTCGATGTTGTTGCTAGCATCAACACGGGTCAAACCCTTGGCACAATCAGAAAATAAACTAAAGCATATTCAGCGCATAACATGTTTCTGTCCAACCCAGCACTACTCGTCCAAAGTCAAAAATTCCCCATACTTCCATGGAAACCACCACTTAATTAAAATGCCTAGACAACTAGTGCCCATTTTTCCAGACAAAAATGCAAGCATTCTCTATATTTATCAACAATATGCATAGTTATGTCCCCTCGGACTTTCACAACTGAACATTTTATATACCGATGGTAGAAATCTATATACTCCGGAAAGTTTGTGCCATAGATCAAACAAGCCCCTGCAAATTATGGCCCAAAATCAGACTATATGCATTCGACCTTGAAACCAGAGTTGAAGAGTACCTGCTGAGGCACAGGCCACACCACAGGTTTTAAGTGCATCATCCTCACGGAGCGGCGTTGGAGAGCTAGTCCCTGCATGCAGAAATGGCATTCTGTCGTCACACGTAATCTTCCATTTTAAAGAAAATAAACGCAGTGCACCTTGAGATAAATATTTTTAGGCTTTAGCATCTTGGTTGCAGCACAGGAGAGCATACAACTGAAAGAAACTGAGTGCCCCCATAGCTATTTTTAGAAGCTGGGTTGCACCACAGGAGTACAAGGATATACAGACAATCAAGAAAAGCCCTAGCATTTACAGTAGTAAACATGGCATCAACCTCCTACAGTCAATCTTGCAATAGTATTTCTTGTATTGGTTAATGTTCATCACTGTTGGTTCAGGTTCATAAGAACAAAAAGCAAAACATTCTACCACTCAAAAACAAGCACATTAGGTTTAATTAAACTCAAGCCGCAACAGCTCAATGACAAAATTGTATAAAACTTTTGATGCTAAACATGGTATAGTTAAAACATTGATTGTAGTAGCACAGATGTCTGGAAGCCAACAGTTTATCAATAGTCTCAAGAACAATATGACAGTTTTGTTGTGAGCATTCACCAAGAAAATGGGACATCATAATAAGATATACATGCATGCTGATGCTAGTTTGTACATTCCATGCTTTTCAGGCCTGACCACTTGTACATCATTTTCTTTTCTTTTATTTCTTGTGTTTGCAAGGTTAGTGAAGTGAAAGAGTAAAACACACTCAATCATGGAATTGTCAAACACCAAATCCACACAAACAGTCAACTCACGAAATAATAGTATGGACCAGAACATATCTTCCTAATCTAAGAGCATCTCCAACAGATGCGCTAGATAAGCCGCGCGCTGGAAAAAATAACGACAATATTGCACACGGGACCGAAACTGGCGCTCCAGTAGCCGCGCTAAAATCGCGCGCACGGTAAAGTTGGTTCAGCGCGCTTAGGAAAACGGCATCGCGCGCTGCATATTTGGTGCGCCCGTTCACGCGCGCTGCAAAATCTGGGCTGCTGCAGGTGGGGCCGCTGAATTGGACGCCGTGTTTTTGCGCTTCTAATAAAGCAAAACACCAGCCCAGCACGCTAAAATGCTATTTCGGCGTTGCAAAAATAATTTAGCATGCCGCGCAACCGGGCGTCTGTTGGAGATGCTCTAATACCACCATCCATACGCCGGCCTCAAGAAAGGATGCTGCTGTAAAGTTTCTAATACCAGCCCCAAATCTTATCAGAGAGCTTTGGCGCATAGATAGTAAAGAGAAAAACACATACATATGGTGCAAAATTGTTTTAAAAAATAGATCTCCGTGCAGTAGGAAGACCAACCATGCATTTTGGAGGATTTCACACATGACACAAGACTTGCAGGCAGGAGGGGACACCTAATTTGATGAACACTGGAAGGATACCATACATAATGTTGTAAAAATCGCCCATAACACATCCACTGCAAGCAAACGGTAAATAATTCTGCGATAGTCATCCTAATCACAGCCACAATAAGGGACACATAGAATCTGGAGCCTGCTCGCGTTTAAATCGGCCTAGAAAAACACGTAGCCGAACAAAGAGGAGAGGAGTGGACCTTACATGGCGTCGGCGCTGGCCGGGTTGTAGCAGACGCGTGGAACCCGAGAAGAAGCCTGTGTGGTGAAGGGACACAGCAATGGCATCAGTCAGTGATGTGAAACATGTCAACTCATCTAACAAGGTGATGGCGATGATAACCAGAATGTTTATAGGTACCTTTTTTTTTCTTAGGCGGCTTTTCGGGGCAACCTCTCTGCTTTGTGAGATTCTTCTCATGATCTGAATAAAACAAACCAGAATTTATTTATTTAGAGGTGGAAAGATATTCTTTTTCCCATGCAAAAATATTTAGGGTTAACATAGGAAACGGACACTTGGAGCTAATTTGTGCATTGTAGAATTATAATCCCAACAAGGGAGACTAAATATACAGTAGCATGCAGTTAAATACTGTTTGATGGCCAGACCTGAATCTAAATGGTCAATTACTATGCCAGTGAAGTAGATAGTACTAGTAGTTACACTAGTAGCTGCTTGCTGCGAGACGTGAGGATTGCGTACAGAGGTAGCGACTACCGAAAAAGGGTTTAACCCGCTTCATATTATAAAGCACCAGATACCGATCACAGGGTAACTGTCGGGGCGAACGACACAACACACCCAAAAGGGAAAAAGAAGAAGAAATAAAAGCCAACAACGGCAGCTCGGCAAGCACAGATAATCCGCCACCGCAGCGCCCTTCATCTTCGTCCTACCACACGCCATGGCACCGGACCGCCACATACCAAGCAGCACCTCCAAGAAGGAATGCGACGCCAACGACGCTGCTGCCCGGACATGTCCTAGGGTTTCCCCCGGCATATGGAGGGGAGCGGGGGATGGGTAGCGCCGACGCCCTTCAGGAAGGAATGATGGCACCCTCAGGTGTCACCGCGTCGGAGCCGGATGAACCGGCAGAGATTTCTCCTGCATCCCCAAGCACCGATACCCACTCGAACCGGGGCCATGCAACCATCTTGCCACCCGCAAGCATGCGCCACCACCGTCTTGGACACATCCACGCCGCCCCGCTGCAAACACCACCACGAGGCCAAGGAGACCGGAAAGAAGCGCCAAGCGACGGGACGAACCACACCGAAGCCAAGCGGGAGGTAACCACCTCCCCCGCCGACGTGCGGGAGGCCCGAGCCCCCGGAGACGTCGCGGTCGCCGTCCGGACTTGGCAGCAGGGCACACCAGGCCACCCCTGGCCCGGCTAGGCCCGTAACGGGCCCGCAACGAGCCTGCAAAGCCCCGCCGGCCATGCTGCAGGAAGCCGGCACCAGCGCCGCCCGCTCCCAGCCGCCAACGCCGCTCTCCCGCCTTCTGGAGGCCACGCCGCCAGCCCTCCCAAACCCAGATGGGGCCCGAAGGGCCCAGATCTGGGCCGCGAGGGCTGGTTCAAGCCGCGCCACCCCGCCGCCAACGGCGACGCCGTCGCCTGGTCGTCCACCCACGCCGTGCCGGGATCTCCGCCGCCATGTCGGACCGCCGCTGCGGAAGAGCACCTCCCGGCGCACACCACCCCGCGCCGGAGAGCACCGAGAGGGGAAGGGCTGGAGGCCGCCGCTGCCAGCGACCCAGGGGCCAGGCCCGGCCGCGGGTGCCGGCGACGGCGGCGAGGAGGGAGGGAAGGGGGGGCTCTAGAGGAGGGGGCGCCGGAGCGTGGCCGGTCGCCCGCGGGGACGACGCGGTCGCGCGAGAGGAGGAGAAGGGGGGACGGTCTCCAATTTTCTTCTTTACCTTCCACCAAGTCAGAGGTAGCGAGTAAGGGAGAAGACGATGGGCTTTTGGTTCTGAATGTCCGCAAGATCAACGTTTCTAATCTAACCGAAATAAAGTGTGATAGGATTAATGACAGCCATACTTCAATGCTATGGTGCCGGGCCTTTTTAATCTCCATTAAGAACACACGTAGCATTAACAGACCCATTATGCATCTACGAAGCTAATTCAAGCTACAAATACATACTTGGTGCAGCTAACAACTTGGTGATTAAAGAGTTTGCAGCCCAATAAAGTATGTTCTACAAAATCTATCAACTAGACATGTTAGCATTAATAGTTTGCTGCACCAATTATGCTCTGTTTCACTAATCAGAGTGCAGAGTGACACTTCTATGGTCATAGAACTCAATCCATGCCGAACTGCTACCACCGCTTGATGGCCGTGGGCAGTGCACACGGGGAATAAGAGAAAGCAGAGGAGATGAACTGAAATCGCTTACCTATACTAGAGTCAAAGAAGCGACCACCAGAGGCACCTCACGGAAGGCGTCAGAGTGGGCGTTTTGAAAGCCAACCATCTATGAAGAAAGCTGCAAAACAAATGAAAATGATGTGTTTTTATAAAAGCGATTGCATATGTAATGTTTATGCAAATGCAGTGTATGGTATAATTATTATGTTATTTTTTTAATAATATGAGCCGTATGCATCTTTCTGATGCAGAGGCTGGGGTAATACCCCTTTTCTAAAAAAAATTAAAATGGACAAAAAGGGTGTATCTAGAACTAAAATACATCTAGATACATCCTATTTTATTCATTTTGATGACAAGTATTTCCGGACGGAGGGAGTACTAAATAGGAGTTGGTGGTGCGTCGTCCGAGCGGTTAGGGAGTTACTGGTATATCATGTTAGTGTGAAGTCAACCCTCTTCTCCATTCCACCAGAGGTACCTCTCCACCCGCGCCCTCCTCATGCTCGAGGACCCCCGGTCACCCTCGGCCCCGACGTCCTACCAGGGCCTGCTCGTCGTCCTCGCCTGCATTGCCCTCGGCACGCTCGTCTCGGCCCCTTCCGTCTGGTAGCGCCTCGTGAGTCCTCGACCCCATCGATCTTTGTTGCGTCTAATCGGGATACCTGATGCTCACTTACATTCGTGTTGTTGTTGGACCCTAGAACACGCCCTACCTGTGCCGCAAGGATGGGACTCAACTCCAGTTCCCCGGGGTAAAGTGATGTTGATCTCAGCTTGCATCTGGGTGGATATTTGTGCGTGCAATCTGTTTTAAAGTTTGTTTGTTTGGTCTGGCTTGGTTTTACTATTCAGGTGAGCAACTCTCTTTGGGAGAATCCACATGCCGCGGCCATGTCTTGGAAACCGTGTGCCAGCGACGCAATGATGAGATCTCAGGCAAGTGAAATCAATCGCTCCAGTAGAAATGTGATGAAAGATGTTCCATAACTGTACGGCTATATATTCTCCATACAAGTTTTGTGTTGATACTACTGCAAAGTGCAAGGTCGATATGCTGCCTGGATAGTTAATAAAATTTGATCAGGGCCATAAGTAACTTGCACAGTTGACCTTTTAGAGGCTAGGCATAGCATATTCGGTAAGAAGATATACCAATCGTAAGTTGGCTGGCTGGAGAGATAAAAGTGAACGACTGACTTTGAGATGAGGATAAATTATGATAGCATTTGTGAGACCACAAGTGGAAATGGAACCCAGAAACAAAATACTCTGTCTACATTTCTTTCTTTAACAGGTTGTTCAAATCTTGTTACCCCTTTTTTGTACCTGTAACACACCAGCTTTCTTCATAAAATCATAATCCATGTAGTGTAGGTGTAATGTTGTTTAAAAGGTTTCCTGGAGCTCCTTCGCTACTGTTCTTGGTGTAGATAAACCAAAACTGCTCCTTTTAGGCCATCCAAGAGTGTGAAACGACCAACATTGTAATTAGCATATGTGGACAGATATGCGACAATGCTCCCAATTGTTTTTCAATGATAACTCTTGCTCTAAATTTTGCTTTCCGAGAGGTGGTTCCGGAAGAGATTGTTGTGTTGTGGCAGTGCACACTACCGCGCCGGGTTGCATAGGGGCGTGCCCTTTCATAGTATTCAAATAGCATGTACTAATTGAGTTTTCACTTTTTATTGCCTACTCACAGATGTCACCGGAAGCGTCGTGGTTATTTCTGAAGCTCACCATTTTCTTGGCTTTCATGGGGTTTGATGTAAATCTGGAAATGGCTATATGGCAACATCTGTTTGCCGAAAAAATGAATTATTTGTTATGTCAGAGAACTTCCCAGTACCCAGTTCTGCTTTTGTATTTCCTTTTGCATCGACTTATTTGATTTCAACCTTATATGTGTTCAGTGTTCATCTTGGAGAAGATCTTACATCATAATTTGGTGTCTTCGTTCAGTGCTAAACAATAAAAAAATATTGTTGTCTCTTGCGACGATGAACAATTTATAGTTGTTTTAGTAGCATAATTAGATGCACTACAGGAATCAACTGATTTGCCGTCAGTAGAGCTCTTTGCCGTCAGCTTTTTATCGGGCCAGACGGCGAAGACCACTTTTGCCGGCAGCTACTGACGGCAAAGAATAACTTACGGCAAAGACATACTTTGTCGTCTGTTTTTTATTACAGACGGCAAAGACGTACTTTGCCGTCTGCTTTTCTTCTACAGACGGCAAAGAGGTCACTTTGCCGTCTGGAATAAAATTGAAGACGGCAAAGTATATCTTTGCTGTCTGTAAAAAATTGCAGACGGCAAAATATTTCTTCGCCGTCTGCGTTTTTTACAGACGGCAAAGAAGAAACACAGCACACGGATTCATCTCGCGGATTGATGACATGGCAAGATCTGGGCCGCTCGCACCCGCCTCTTCTTTCACCACGCACCCCCCACCCGATGGCCCACCACCACCCGCAGCCCATGCCTTATCCTCTCCCTATCGTTCGTCTCTCTCCTCTCCTCTGCCCGAACCTTTCTCTCCTGCCTCCGGCCGCTTCCGCCAGCCCTCACCCACCTGGCGCTCCTCTCTGCTCGCGGCCGAGCAGGGCGGGCAGCGGCGCAGCGAGCAAGCCTTGCAGCGCCTCGGCGAGCGCCATCGACCCCGCGCTCTCCTTTGCTTGTGGGCGGCCGCGCGACGAGCAGGGGGTAATCATCTCGGCGAGCAAGGCCTTGCGCCGCCTCATCTAGGTGCGGCGACCCGGCGACAGGGATGGGCGAGGAGCGGCTCAGCGACTAGGTGGGCGATGCAGCGAGCACGGCTGGGCGGTGCCTTGGCGAGCCAGGCCGGCGAGCACATCGACGACCAGGGCGGGCGGCGCGGCAAGCACGGCCAGGCGGCGCCTCGGCGAGCCAGGCCGGCAAGCAGGGTTGGGCGGCGCATCAGCGACCAGGGCGGATGGCGCGGCGAGCACGGCCGGGCGGCAGAAGTGCAGTCCCTGCAGTTTTGTCCCCGGCGATGAAGTCTCTGTTGCAGCAGTGGAGAAGGACCTGATTGCTTTTCAGATTTAGTTTTTAGGGTCCTTTGTGTAAACTTTCAGGACTGTTGTGTAACAACTCTGTAACTCCACCGACGATGATTAAAAGGCAACATGCCCGGGCCTTTCCCTTTTCTTTGTTAGCCGAACATTCATGTCTTGTTCCCAAAAAAACATTTATATCTTGTCTTGATGTTGACTCTGTCCAGCGTATTTTTTGTAAAATAAAAAAAAATCTTTGCCGTCTCTAAAAAGGTTCGGCTGATGGCAAAGATCACGCTCGGCTGACGGCAAATAGGCTTCTTTGCCGTCTATCAGATGAAATGCTGACGGCAAAAAACAGAGTTTTGCTGACGGCAAAGACTTTGCCGTCTGTGCGATAAAAAGCTGACGACAAAGCAGCCTTTGCCGCCATCCTCTTTGTCGTCTATGTTTTCCGTCAGGCGATAGACGGCAAACTCTTTGCCGTATGTATTTCGGTCTTTGTCGTCTGTAATCGCCAGACGGCAAACTAGCTGATTCCTGTAGTGATGATGATACTGTTAAAAGTTAATTGATTTATGAGAACAGTTCCATTATTAGTCTGACGATATTTGTGAGTGAACCAGGATTAATGCCCTTACCCAGGCCTTAACCAAAGCCCTATTTTCTACAGTGGTGGTTGAATGTCCTCATGGATATCCTATTGAATTTTATCAAGTAGCGCCATTGCAATTTTCTGTTTTGTGGAGAGTTGTATTAGTAGGAGCATTTATTGTATCATCACCCTAAAACCAAGAGTTGTAGATGTTGATATTTTGCAAGTGTTTCTTAAGATTTCACCAAAACAATGACAACTAAGACAAGTCCGTTTAAGAATAAACTTATTGCTCTTACACTTAGTTGTCAGTTCATAGACAATCACAGAGCCTTGAAACATCTACCAAGATATTTGTTACGATCCGAGCTTTGGATAGTAAACACACAATTCATATAAGTAGCTCAAGTTAATCCAAAAGGTTAAGTTTTTGGTTCTTCTATTTTTTTCACTAATCTAGAGAAATTCGATTTAACCACATGGGGTTTCAAGGACGACCCCATAAATAAAAACTAATGTCTCTTCACTGCATAAATATTGATTTAACTACCGCACAGATATATTTCTCATGGTAAACATCGTCTGAATTGTACAATAGAAGTATTGAAACTTTTGCTATGTGTAATAGAAATATTGACTAAGATTCCTACGGAGACATGAGTTATAAATAAGTTAAAAAATTTAGTATAAATATGATTTTATAAGTATTGTAATTTTGAAGAGTTTATTGTCGGTCATAATTTACTACATAGAGTTGCATTCATGTGCTCGATACGTGTGTGGATGTTTTTCAAGACAAATTGTTTTTTCAGAGGCGGCCGGTGATGATTAGTGGATGATTCGAGCTACGATTGGGAACATACTCCATTTTACTAACAATTTGAGTAATGGTGTGTTTGATTCCTTGACAAAAGCTGTTTTAGCCTTGCTAAGCTAGGATACCTATTTATTAAACCAAATATAATCTTGCTTTTGGGGGCAGCTAGTCTTGCTGAGCTAGAAAACCTCGCCCGCGGGGAGAGCCGATTCAGCTAGCTCTCGACAGCAAACTCGGAACATTCGAAACAAATCTACGTCGAACTCTCCGATGGATAAAATTGCTACAACAAATCCCTATATCCTCTCCACTCCGACCTCCCCCACTTTCCCCATTTCTTCCTCATCCCCTATGAAATCCTCCGAAACCTTCTTATCCTCAATCGGCCGTAGAGATAAGTCGAGCAAGTTGGTTTTTCCCAACATGATTAGCTGAAGACGAGCTCCAGATTTGGCTGCATCCTCCTTGCTCAGGTATGCATCCGCCTCCATCTCTTGACTTTTCCCTGTGCGTGTGAACTTTTTCTTGTCACTAGATTATAGCTAGCTCAAGGATTGATTAGTACTAGAAACTACAAATCCTAAATAGTTGTGTCTATTCCTCGTGGTCTTCATGGTTGGATTTTTCTTGGGTGACCTGTCTTTAGCATAGGATTGGTACGGGTGAGGTGATAGCAAACTCTAGTCTAATGCCAGGTTGTGGCGTTGGGGTTGGGCAGGATACTGGTGTTGGGAGGCACCTAACACCCGGTTTTTATTTCTGGCCAAACTGAAATTAAGTGCTAGCGTAATACAACTGCATGATAAGAATTGATTTGTACTGGAACATACATATACATCTTATTCCTTGATTTGGTCTGTACTGGAACATACATCTGCATCTTATTCCTTGAGGGCGAGAAACTGACCACCCCGTGTTGCCCCCCCGCTCGGCCGACTCGGGTGGCTCCCAAACAGTAGCCGCCGCCGGGGCCTAGCCCATCTTCCTCCCCTCCTCCCGCCGCCGCCGGAGGACGCCGCCGGCTTGTGCCCGGAGGCCGACGGCGGTGGCGGGGGCTCTTCCTCCCTCCCACGTCTCAGGGGTGGTGGGCCCCAACATCCGTGGAGGTGCGGCCGATCTAGAAGTGACGGCGTTGGCTTCGACGGCGGCGGCGGTCGGCCCTGCCTCGGGCCACGGGCGGCGGCTGCGGCGGCTGACCTGGATCGGGCGGCGGCGCAATACGGTCTTCGGCGGCATGTCATATGGCTTTGGATCGGCGGCGGCGTCTGTTGTTGCCGCTCTCCCTCTCTCACTCAAAACTAGAGGTAGAAGAAGGAATAGGATACACTGAAATTTTCACCCGGCTGAACACAGCCACGTTTTTTTTTTACTTTCCAGAGCACACAAGCGCCTCGCCGCACGAACGGCGATTTTTTTTCTTCAGCACAAACTGAGGCTCGGCGACACACCGTGGCTGAGAACACACGCGCACACACACGACTACATCTCTAGCCCCCCCGGCCGCCTTCACGGCCCTCAGCTCTGCTTAAATAGGCTGACCAACGCATACAGCCAGTGGCCACACACCCCGCTAACTCAGCCACGCACGCACGCACCACACCGGCCACTAACCAGCTAACTACATGCACGCCAAGCACCAACGGCTTTATGCATGCAACGCACCGGCCAAGCAACATAGCTACTTGATCCGGTTTTCACTCAACTATAGACTTAGCCACACACACAACGCCCACTAGCTAATCTAATCCAGCTTACAACCTTGCTTGTCAAGATTATTACTTACAGCGTTGAGGGCCTGGTGGACTGCTTGGCAGCACCCATGGCAGATCTATTCTGGCCGGTGTAGCCAGTGGTGGTGGTCATCTTATTCGTCGGCGGTGGCCGGCCAGAAGCTTGGTGATCGGATCTCGAGATCCATCATCTAGTCCCGGCTGCATGTTGAGGAGACATGGTTGCCGGTGAAAACCGAGCCGACGGCAGGCGATGGCGGCGTTCTACATCGTTACATTGATAAAGGCATCGTCGTGTAACTACTGTCGACGCACACTCGTGCTGCTTCGGGGGAAACCCTAGGATCTGGTGTTCCAGATCGGACGATGGCGGCACTGCGGTGTTGTTTCTCTCTTGGGAGCATCGTTTGTGGAGCAGCGCTGGAAGTCAAAGGCTGGAGGTGGAGCGGCTTCATCTTGCACAGAGCTTCGGTGGAGATGTCACGCACGACAGATCTTTCAAGGACTTCAAGCTATGTCGGCTGGTGGTACTTGGCAGCATGGCGCTGAGGTGTATCAGTGGCGACCGCGACGTGCTCAGCTGTTTGCGCGCAGGGAGGAGGTGCCGTTGGGCACCATGGTGGCGTCGATGATAGCTAGACCGAGCAAGGTTGATGCATCAATACATTCTGAAGATAGAGCGGTGGCACTTGGCGGCGGCGGCCTCTGAGAGCACGCCGGACCAGTGTGTGCCCCAGACCCGGCAATTGGCTAGGTTGGGGTCTCAGGTCTTAGATGTTAGGCTTGGCTGTGATGTCTGTTTGGTATTAGGCCCAGGCTATCTGCGCCCCTTCATCAACTGGATAGGTGTAGCGACAGTTTGTTGCTTAGACGACGGCTTTAGACTTACTGTTGTATGACTTTGTAAGGTCTTGTGAGAATAATTAATAAAGTGGCCGTATGCATCGCCCAGATGCAGAGGCCGAGGGTCATCCTCCTTTTCTAAAAAAAAAAATCTTATTCCTTGATCTGGTCCGTACTGAAACATGCATATGGAGCTATCTATTTTACATGGATCTGAATTGATTTGTTAGGTCTGCTTATGACTGTATATGTACTAATGACGCTGTGTTGTGTAAGCCATTAATATTTACTTTTCTTTAACTGATTTATAGATGGATGACAATGCGCAAATTAACAGAGAAATTGCGTTCTTCAGTGCTTTTACAATGGCATATTATACATTGATCATATATCTAAGCAACTCTAGTCCCCCTACAAGATACTCACTGTTAGAGAGAAATAAAGAAAGAATGGCATATCTACGGAAACTTTATTGTGGCGAGAAGCACCCAATGACCGTGTTCATGCTGATGACAAGGATTTTATTGGTGATACCGAGAAGAATGCGAGTGATGTTGAGGTTGATCCTGCAACACATTATGATTCAGATTATCTTCCTGACGACACCAACAATGAAAGCAATCTAATTCGTGAGTATTTACGACTTGATCTGCATGTATCCATTTCTCTATTTCACTGTTTTTTAAGAATGTTGTAGTGATGATGCACTTGTTATAAGCTATTTGTATTTGGATACTATGAAGGGTTACCTTTCCCACAGTACAACCAAACGACTAGCTGTTGGCTCTTGCCAGCAACGGCATTGAACCAAACGAACAGCTAAGGCAAAGGTAGCCCATCTGAGCTAAGCTAGCTAGGCTAGCTCAACTATGGGAAAGCTGGGCAATACAACCAAACACACCGTAAATGGATACTTATTTGTAAAGAAGAAAACTTATGAATTTTCAGTAACAAAAAATGATGAGTTACAAGGTCAGAAAAAGTATCAATTTGTTTTCATAGGAGCATGTGCTAAGATACACCAAATTTTATCGGAGATGCTCCTAACTATTTCAAGACTGGTTAACCTATTTTTCTCTCCATTTCACCCTCAATATAGCAGCTTTACCTTTGCACATTGTCAAGAATTGGAGAGAATAGAACCATTAAAACAATGAACGAACGACTAGAAAAAGGTCAAATACGAATTGTCTTGGTGACATTTATGAAGATGATATTTCTTGGTGCAGAAGATCTAGTGAAATGTTTCTTGTAAAGGTGCAAATAATACAAGTTTATTCCATGGGGTTGTTAATATGAGAAACCAAAAAAATAGATCTTCCTAACATCGAATTAGCTCGCTTTCAAACAAGGCGACTAAATCTATTAGAAACATTCAAATGCCAAATTGGTGTACAAGGAGCTTCACTATAAGGTCATTGTGCACATATCATACTAATCATTGTTGCGACTACGTTAGTAACAACAACCCTATTTGTCTACAACAACAACAATATAACCAAATATTTTTGTCATGTATTTTAAATGAAGGAGGCAAGTCTGGTTCAAAACACTACTGCATATTAGCTCTAATAAGCCCATGCAATGCACATGGTCAGCCAAATTAGCATGCACGAATCAGTCTTGGAAAAAAACAAGCTTCACGAACTATGCCAACGCCAAAGGAGTTCATCCCCATATTCAACAATGAAGCCTTGGTCCTCCATATGCAGTTCAAGGGCGGCCACTGGCATGCTCCTCTCCACCTGTGTCCTGATCGTGCGCCTCTAGCTCTATGTCGACAATACAATATGTTCTGCCGCTTCAGTCAGCAAAGTGACCTCGCGGTGGGAAATCCTACTAACGCCCAACATATCATACAAACGAACAAATGATTACATCATGCCATCGTCCATGAGCATTTTTGTTTTTAGTGTTTTTCCTTCTTTTTGGTGTTTTTTTTATTTTTCTCTGCTCATTTTCAATTTCGTTTTCTCTTCTTTTTTTCCAACTCGTCTTTTGTTGCTTAGCTATACTTTTCTAAATTTATTTGTGTTTTGTGTTATTTTACTTTGAACTTGAATTTTTTTTCCATAATATATGGACAAATATTCAAATGTTATGGGTAAATTATTAAGAAAGCTACGAACTTCAGAAAATATGAATGGAAATTTTACATACATGGATATATTTTTTGGATAGATTTTTCTTTAAAATAAGTGATGAATATTTTATTTCATATGCATGAACATATATGTGGGCATATGTGAATATTTTATAGTAATATTCCTTTC
>LR880968.1:952891976-952906178 GCA_904067115.1 Aegilops sharonensis
AAACTATTATATAAAATATAAACATTTTTTATTTAGAAAAATGGTTTTTAAAAATATTTGAAGTTTTGGATTGAATGTTGTTTTCAAAAACATGAACAATGTTCATAAGTTGATTTTTTAATATCTGAACAAAGTTCTGAAATACATGATTCTTTTTAAATCATATATTCTTTCTGTAATTTTCGAAATATTATATAATACTTATATGTTTCTGATATATTAATTTTATCATTAATTTGTAACACAAAATAAAATAAATGAAATATATATAGTTTGCAATCGCTGTATAGGTTACGGCCCAGTTACTAGCGATGAGTGTGATATAACACCGCCCGAGGTATATATCGTTCATCTCGCTAGTTCAACAGGTTCACTCGTTCGCTGGATGGTTAATTTGGTCCCCTCTTCTTTTTTCCTGTTTTCCTTTTTTTTCTTTCAATTGTCTCTGTTTCTTAACCTATTTTCCAGTTTTTCTATTTTCTTTGCTTTTTCACTATTTTCTTCTTTTATTTCATGATTTTTTGAATTGTTCTATTTTTGTGTTCTTCATTGTTCCTTTCTGGGTTTTCACTGGTGTTTTTTTTCTCTTTTGTTGCTTTCTTTGTTTTCATTATTTTTCTTTAGTTCTTTCTTTGTTTTCACAATTTTTCATTCTTTTGTCCTGGTTTTCTTCATGGATTTTTGGTATTTTTTGTGTCTGTTTCATTTCTTTTTTTGTTCATTATTTTTTTATATAAAAAGTAGAAAAAAGACAAAAAGTTACATAAATGGAAGAAAAAAAATCTTAAGGCCTGTGATTGATGCTGGGCTGGCCCATTCTGAGGTTGCTTGACGCGAGGCTGCACTACTTCTCGCTATAAGCGAGATATAAGCGCACATGATATAACACTAGTCCTTGCATTAAGCTTATACCCAAGCCACTATATCCGGGGAAGATTTCTTCACCACGTTTCACCACTTGGGTGAAAGTGACTTGAGGACCTATGTACACCTGACACGTGCAAATGTTTGGGACGTGGTAGTGTAAATTATGCGTATGGATCTAGCTCGTGTCTTCAAATTTTCTTACCGTGCTGCACATCTTTGCGTGTGTACCTAGCTATTTTGTGGTAGATTAGGGACATTCTGATTGTAGCTAGCTAGGCCATGTAGGCTGCATGATTTCAATTTGACTACGTAGGTTCTGTTTTGTTTGTTTCTTGCATGCGGTGGTCCTGTCATTGGATTAGTAGAACTGGATCTGCATGTTGTGTACGTGTCATCGGTTGAAACGATCCATTGTTTCTTAAACGTGATCGTATATCTCTATCTCTTCGCATGTCTCTCTTGAAGGCTCGCGTGAAATCCCGTGGCCTGCACCGTTTATGCGGCCTGTGGCCAAGCCACCGCTCTACGGGCTTATATAAGGCCTTGTACAATGAGAGGTGCTTAGAGTGGTGCTTACAGAAAGCCTGGTTTATTTCTCTAAGCATCTCCCCTAAGCATCTCTCATTGTACAAGGCCTAAGGCTCTTGCTCCCTTTTGAGCTCACAACACCCATCCTTCCCTATAATGCCCATGTCCGGTGCATTGCCGAAGCCCCACTGTACGGCCTTATATACATTCGGGTGCCCATCCCCCTTCTCCCAGCCAGGCACTCCAACCATGACGTGGCGGCCGGATCGAGCCCATATGGCGTGGCGACGACTTCACAACGGCGATGACACCCAGCGGTTCCCGCTGGCCCAATCAGGTTCTTCTGCTTTCTCCATCCTCTCTCGCGAGCACCCTCGATGTGAGCCACCTGCAGCAACCCAAAGGCTAAGGACATCTTCCGGGCTACGGCGCAGACCCGCTCCCGCGGCCTCGACCTGCAGTTCCGGCACACTGGGTATGGCGCGTCGGTGCAGTTCCCGTATGGAGCCACGCGCACAAAAGCGCTCGCCCACGCGACCCGGTCTCAAAGAGAGGCCCATCTCGATGCAAGAAGTGCCCAGCGTGGCTGGCGGCTCTCAACCTTGATCCCGGTGGTGGAGCGGTGTGACCACATGCGAGTCCATCTGCTGAGCGACCTCCAGCACACGAGGCACGGCACAACGACGCCCTCCAGCGTGGCTGACCACATCGGTGGTCGTACAGGTGCGCTCTGCGTGTGGTCAACCTTCCGGTGCCCTTCGGGCCGGGAAGCACGATCGCATGCTGCCGACCCGAGGGTAGCCCTTCGTGCTCGTGGTGCCGCCGTCTGCTTCAGTACAGGACCATGTCGCTGACACACGGATTTGCTGTCCGCGGCGGCCAGGGCGAGCGCGGGCTGCCGAGGCGTGTGTTCGACGCGCGGTCGACTGAGTGAAAGCCCAACATGTAATCTTGGCTCCCGAGTATCTGTACTTTTACAGGCCTGAAACTATGTACCACTTGATTTTATCTTGTTGAATAAAGTTAGCCTGCTGCATGGCAACCGCGCATCTATTAGTTTACAGATTGGCCAACGTGTGTATGCACTAGCAACAGCTGATGTGACTACGTGCATGTGCATCTCCAAGATGCTTTCAAAGGGTACGCACTGTATCAGTTTTCCCCAGTTGTGTTCGGCCTGGTTCCTATGTATAGTTTATGTGTATATCAGTATATGGCTGATGGGTGCTAAGGCACACTTTTAGTTAGTTTTATTCCCTCATGAAGGGCAGGCGGGAACAACAAATAGAGGTTATTTTATCTAATTCAAAAGTGACATATTTCCAACTTTGTTTAATGATGTCCAGACATTGGCAAATTTGAAAGTTGGAACACCTTGGCTGCTAGAGAAAAATATGAGCTCAAATGTTGTTCCTCTGTAATCAAACTCATTCGATGCCGACCAGGTAGAATTGGGCCTAATGATGCTATAGCACCTACAGATGGGGCTGCCGGAGTTCATAATGATGGGACTACACCTCGGGATAGTAGATTTTGTGTATTCTAGAAAGTGATTTTGCAGGAGAAGGAATAGTTATGTCAACATTTCGAAAGATGATTGAAATCCTAAAAGCAGAGCTACTTCTATGGTGTTTCTTGCTTTAGCTACTGGTGGGGAGGATGATACTAAAACTGGTGCTCCAGTGAAATATGTCATGTTGTTGTCTTCCACTTAAATTTGTTTACAAGTTAATTTCTGAAGCCTGCAGTGTTTGGCTTCCGAGTACTTTGGTTTACCTGAGCATGGTTCATTGATCATACCTTATGACATGCAGTATGTCCAAACATAAAAATGATGTCTTCCTACTTCCACATTTCTATATAGTATAAGGTTTTATCAGCATAAGCAAATAACACTTACTATAAATAGTAAACACAATCCATATGAACACACTGTATCGAGAGGCGCGGCGTGCCGCCGCATGGGGTTTGCTAGTTATAGTACTGTCATTCATCCATAAAATAAAAACGAAAAAGTCCAAAACAAACCTTGAACTTGTAGGCGAAAACTAAATCGAACCCTGAACTTGCAATCCCGGAAATCAGCACACCGGACTTTCTAATCCCGGTCTTTTTTAAACCTTGACGGTATTTAGCTGGTATTTGTTGGCGTGGCAAGGGCTGGCTGGACATTAGGACACATTGGGCCGGCGCATTAGCACAGTCGCTTGCTTGCTCTATACTCTGTTGATTTTTTTTCAACAAAAAATACAAGCAGCCGCAAAATAACAGCACATTCGCTCGCTTACTCTACTCTGTAGTGTGTTTTTTTCAACAAAAAATATAAGCAGCCGCAAAATTAAGTTTCGCTAGGAGACTCGAACTCAGGAAAACGCACTAGCACTGATCGCACCTAGCCAAAAACCCTGATGGCTCCTGATGATTTTAAATAGCGCGTCGTATTAAAAAACTGTTAGAAGCGTTCATATATTAAAAAACTGATAGAAGCGTTCCTGAAAAAATTCGAAACATTCCTGAAAAAAATTATGAACAATTTTTAAATACCGATAATAGTTTATCAAAAATATTTCACGAAAATACAATTTTTTAAATGTGACACGGTAACATTTTGCCAAATACGTGTATTACATTTTATTAATGACATAAAGATTTCACAAAATTATACGACAATTTCTTACAATTGTTTATTTTTTTTAAAAAAAAATCAGCTTGGAAAATTTGCTCCCATGTTTAAAAAATATATGTTTCAAACGGTGTTCAGTTTTTCAAAATTGGTTGTTTTTAAATAAATGATCGTATTTTTAAAAAATTATTCAGAATTTTCTAAAATTGTTCCCACTTAAGAAACGGATATTTCAAAGATTGTTCGGGCCTGCACGTTTTNGCTTGCTCTATACTCTGTTGATTTTTTTTCAACAAAAAATACAAGCAGCCGCAAAATAACAGCACATTCGCTCGCTTACTCTACTCTGTAGTGTGTTTTTTTCAACAAAAAATATAAGCAGCCGCAAAATTAAGTTTCGCTAGGAGACTCGAACTCAGGAAAACGCACTAGCACAGATCGCACCTAGCCAAAAACCCTGATGGCTCCTGATGATTTTAAATAGCGCGTCGTATTAAAAAACTGTTAGAAGCGTTCATATATTAAAAAACTGATAGAAGCGTTCCTGAAAAAATTCGAAACATTCCTGAAAAAAATTATGAACAATTTTTAAATACCGATAATAGTTTATCAAAAATATTTCACGAAAATACAATTTTTTAAATGTGACACGGTAACATTTTGCCAAATACGTGTATTACATTTTATTAATGACATAAAGATTTCACAAAATTATACGACAATTTCTTACAATTGTTTATTTTTTTTAAAAAAAAATCAGCTTGGAAAATTTGCTCCCATGTTTAAAAAATATATGTTTCAAACGGTGTTCAGTTTTTCAAAATTGGTTGTTTTTAAATAAATGATCGTATTTTTAAAAAATTATTCAGAATTTTCTAAAATTGTTCCCACTTAAGAAACGGATATTTCAAAGATTGTTCGGGCCTGCACGTTTTCAATATTTGTTTGCCCTTCAAAAAATGATTTAAATCTCGGCGCTGCTCTATGTGGTTTAAATTTTCGGGCCTCACATCATAACATCAACGTCAAATGATTGTAGTGGCTAATGGGAGCAAATCAGCAGCGTTAGGTTTGTGAGTACGAATCCTAGTTTTCTCTTTTTTATGTGTTTTCTACTATGCGTGTTTTACAAAAAAGAAAAAAAATCGCCTCGTGTCTATTCGCCCAGACCAGTTGCGACCGTACCCTTTCGGTATTTTTACTTTACGTGTTACAAAAAAATAAATCCCTAAAAAAACAAAAAAGAAACGAAATCTCGTTTCGTGTCTGTTGGGCCGGCCCAGTAACGAACACACACAACAATGCCAGGATTCGATCTGCCACGTTGCCAATCCCTGTTTGGAAACGCTCTGAAGGTTCAAAATAGACCGGGATTGAATAGTTTGGTGTGCCAATTTCCGGGATTACAAGTTCAGGGTTCAATTTAGCTTTCATCTATAAGTTTAAGGTTTATTTTGGACTTTTTCCTAAAAACGAAAAAGTCCAAAACAAACCTTGAACTTGGTCTAGGTCCCGCTTAATGTGACACAAAAGTTCACGCACCTCAAGCTTCCTCCATAATGGTCTAGGCCCAGCGCGGTGAACATCTGCCACACACTGCTATGTGTACGCACATAATCATGTACGCTACATTTCTCTCTAAAAAAACATGTATGCTACATAGGGCCTGTTCTTATGTCGTCCAGCTTCAAACTCTACGAACGACACACTTGGAGTCGGGCCAAACGTTTTAGCTCCAAGAAGCGGAATTTGGGAAGCTAAGGAAGCCCATACTGCAAAAAATGCATGCTCCTGTCCCTGCGTGCCCCTGAGAGTTTCCACAATTCTTGGTCGAGCACTTGTTGTGTATTGGTCTATTTGACTACTGTAATGTTGCGATTTCTCAATAATAATGATAACAATAATGCATCATCCAAATCAGGTGGTTCGAGCACTTGCAGGCAATTAGGTGACATGAGAGGGTATCTAAAGCATGATTCTAGTCCAATATTTTTGTGTGTGAATCTTCCAGTCCAATATATTTAGTAACCATGCAATTTACTAAACTTTTAGTTAGAATCGCACAATATTGTATTGGCCATATCGATATCTAAAAATATACTTAAGAGGCGCGGCACACGGGAGAAGAAGAGGCACGACACACGGGTGGGAGCCAGAGCGATGCTGGAGGAGGAAACAGCGGGTGACAAATATGGCGTGCTTCGGCCGGTGCAGCTGGAGGGGTTGGTCAGGCACGAGGAGCAAGAGTACTGTGGCCACACACGGATGAAGCTGCGCTGCATCGTGCATGCTTTGTTGCATCCTTGGAGGCAGCCGGAGGCGGGGTTGTTGGCCGAAGGTGGCAACCGGCAACACGGCATAGAGAAGAGCATATGACAAGTGGGACTCAGGGCAGCATGGTCATTTTCCCAGTATGTTACTTTGGCTTTGAGGTTGACCCGACGGAATGCATTTTCAAAGGATTGTCAAAAGTTAGTGCACAAAACTTCCACAGTGGCAAAGAGACCGGCCAAAACAAAATTTCCTCCAAAGCAAAGATTTCAAGGGAGATTCTGCTGTCAGGATAAAAATCCATCCATCGTAAGCTATATGCGCACGAGGACACGGTTCACTGATGCACTTCCATGCATGTACTTAGAGCATCTCTAGCAGACCCCACAAAACACGAACCCGTATAAGTGTTTTGTAGTTCGCTGAAAAGTGTGTATGCAGGTCGGCGCGAGCGGGGTCAGACTCAGACCCCGCAAAACGGACCCGTAAAAAAGCATATTCGGATATGCTTTTTTACGGGTCGGCTACACGGGGTCTGCTCGGGCAGCACCGCGTCGACCCGCAAACCCCAATAAGCGAATTTGATAGTGATTCCAACAAATGAGTTCAAATTCAAACGCTAAAACATAGTTCGCGCGCAAATAAAAGCATAGTTTTGGTAGGACAAACGCAAAAGGACTTGCAAAAGCGACGACCACGTCCGACATCATCTTGGTCGATCTTCACTCCACGCCATCGAGTACATGGAGATCATCGGAACCGCCGAATTCACCTCCGGTGCTTGTTCCAACTCCCGCACCGAAATCATCGGCTGGTGCACTGAATGCATCAGCGACATTGGTTCCAAAACCCGCACCGAATCCACCTCCGGCACTGTAACACGCATTGGCCGACGCAACCATTATCCTCTTCAAGATTTCTCTTCTTGCCATATCATGCCATTCTTTGGTGAGGTCGTCCATGTCATTGCGGTTCATTGTCATAATCTTGTTCTCTTCGGCGAGCAACATGGATGTGGCTTTGTTCTCAGCGGCACGTACTCTTTTCTCCTCAATGGCCACTTTAGGCAGCCCCTCTTTCTTGAGCAATTGCCATTTCTCTTGCTTCTCCCGTGCCTTCTTCTCGGCCAACTCTTTCTTGATCTCCAACGTCTTCAATAACATCATCTCATTTGATTGCAGCATGTCATCAATCTTCTCCCTCAAGCTCGACGCTTCGTGCTCTCTCTTAATTTTCTCCTTAATTAGTCTTCTTGTCGCCATCGGGCATGTCATCAATCTTCTCCCTCAATCATCATCGTCATCTTAATCCATGTTTGTAAGTGAACCTATCTTCGGTGGGGATTCTTTCTCAATCAACTTCCACTTCTCGCAATTCTTGAGCAAATCCCAACAATGCTCTAGTTTGAAGAATCTGCCTTCCGAAGCTTCCATGTCTTTGTATATTTGTTGGGCAATTTTGTCCTACACAATTAGAACGATGCAAACATTTAATATGATGCAATATGATGTGCACAACTTGAACAAAGGTAAAATGAACTCACATAGTCGGACTCCACGGTTCCAGTTGGAGGTGCATTGCGTACTTGCTCCAAGCAAGCTGCCCAACGGCTGCAAATGGGCTTGATCACGTCCCAACGCCCTTGGAGAGACCGAAATGTGCGTGGAGTCCTATTGGGAAACCTTGCTATCGTGCGGAAGTATTGATCTTCGATCCTTTGCCAATAGCTCTTGGCGGTTTCAGAAGTACGCGTGCATGCATCAAGAGATATCGCACTCCATGCCTTGATCAAGATTTGCTCTTCCAGGATCGTGTAGTTCTTCGATCTCTGGCTTTTTCCACTTCTTGCTTGCGATTGCTCATATGACATCTCATCAATCTCCTCCAATTCTTCTTCACTCCCATGATCATCCAAGCCGCCCTCCATTTTATTGTATTCAAATGCGGTGAACGGGGCCTCATTGATGTCAACAGCGTTGGTGTTCAACAAGTTCACAAACTCGGCAGTTGCATTGTTCGAACCACCGCTATAGTGAACGGTAACAGGTCACAAGATATCGCCAAAGCAAAAGAAAATTTCCATGACCGAAGAGGCATACCTTGCCGGCATTTCATCGAACACATCGCATGCGGTGTGAGCAGCACCGTTGGGCGGGATCGCCGGGAACCTCTTTCCGGGGCGGAGGGAGTGGATGAAGTAGCCAGCCTCTTTGTAGCCGGAATCTTACTCCGCTTTATGCCTGAGACCTTGGCGACCTTCTTCGCCGCCGGCTGGGATCACGCAGCGGCGTTGGAGCCCGGAGCACGGGCCTTCCCGGTGGGGGCAGCCGGATTCCCGCCCTACACGACGACGTTGCCCTGCTGCTTGCGGGCAGGCGCGGTGGCGCCTTGGGCGACGGCGGGCCAACATGGCCGGCGACGAGATCCGCCCGATGGGATTGAGCTTGCGCGACCTCGAAGGTGGCAGGGGGCAGCAAGGTGTCATCCATGGCGGCGAAGGACTGCCGGGGAAGATGAACCGGAGCGGGAGGTGGCGGGGGCAATGGTGGTGGAGGGTGGGAGGAGCGGGAAGGGCCATGCGGAAATGTCTCTCCCGCTAAATCTCGCTGCGGATAGGGGCCGAGCTCGGGTCGTGCTCCCGCCCCGTGAAACTAGAGGTCGAGGGAGATTTTTTGCCGCGCCCCGTAAAAAAAATTCCGGGCCGAATGCGTATACAGGGTCTGTTTTGCCGGGATTTTCCGCGCCGATCCGAATTTTGATGGTTATTTTGCGGGTCGGGACCTTTTCTGGGGTCTGCTAGAGTTGCTCTTAGAAGGTAGGAGTAGTTTCTAGCAACGTTTCCCGGTAAATACCAAAACTAGGCATGCACATCATCGTTGCGTACTTAGCGGGGAGTTCGTCCATTGGCTAGCTGCTTTGATGAATAGTCACCACGAATAATTGACTGGAATTTGTCATACCAGACATGGCACATGCACATCAAGCAATCGGATGAACATCTTGACTCCATTGGCCGAGCTGAGCCCCCACGAGGGTCCGATAATGAAGGGGAAGCATACGTCCAATAAGCAACTCCGGGAGTATGCGTCGCGGATAGGTTGACGTGTGGCCATAACCGTCTTTCCGTTCAGCTTATACGCGTCACAAAGACAAATGACTTTCTACCATGCATTCTACTCCCTCCGTTCCTAAATGTAAGTTTTTAAAAAGATTTCACTATGGACTATATAAGAAGCAAAATGAATGAATTTAAATTCTAAAATGCATCTATATACATCCGTATGTGGTTTATAGTAGAATCTTTAGAAAAACTTATATTTAGGAACGGAGGAAGTACATAGAGTAGAGTGCATGCATCTACTGTCCGTTCTGGCTTGGCAAATTGTCTTATTTCAGAGCATTACCTAAAGTTTCCTCATTTTTTCTTGTCCAAAGGAATATCATAATGTTTCATTGTGTACGAGCAAAATAGAAGTGCACTAATTGAACTTATATCTACTTTCATCAGGTTTCTTGTTTCAGGACGCATCTTAATATTTCATATTATATGTTAGATAAATTTAGACGCATAAATCTCCAGCACATTAAACCGTGGACCGATGCACGCTATATGACATGCATGGTATAGAAACTCACTCTCGTTTAACGAACAACATTACAATGCTACTCTTTCCGCTGTTCTTTAATTATGATAAGAAAGGACCGTCTCTTCATTATTTGTAATACAGTACATTCAATACATGATTGCAAAAAGTATACAGATATAGCAATAAGCATTAGTTAATAAGGCCAGACATCCCTAAAAAAAGCCTATTATTTTTTGGGGGGTAAAAAATGACTATTCTTTATATGCCAACACTAGTAGAAAACAGGGCTTTGGTTCGGGCCTGACCAGCCCATTAGTCCCGGTTCTTCATGAACCGGGACCAATGGGGCATTAGACCCGGTTCATGAGCCCAGCGGGCCGGCCGGGGCCTCGTGGGCATTGGTCCCGGTTCGTCTGGATCCATTTGTCCCGGTTCTAGGCAAGAACCGGGACCAATGGTCCATGCTCCTGGCCCACAGCCATTGATACCGGTTCGTGCCACAAACCGGTATAGAAGGGTGGGATTTAGTCCCGATTCGTGCTACGAACCGGGACAAATAGGTTGCCTATATATACCCGTCACCACGGTAGAGCACTCTGTTTTTTCTGGCCGGCGAGGGAAGGGCATTTGGGTGCTCTAGCTCACCTCCTATGCACATGAGGTGTTCGATGAAATGTCCGAGCCACGCTAGTTAATCGTTCTCCTCTCGAAACTCGACCTCCGAGCTCCATTTTCCCTGAGATTTTTCTATGTTTAGCGGTCCGTAACGTCCTGTCCCCGTCTTCACCGCCGTCGATCGCCCGCGCCGATCTCGTCGCCGGCACCACCGTGGTGAGCCTCTTGTTCTTATCTTCTTTCTGAAAGAAAGAAAATTCTTACTTCAGGTAGATACTTGTCTAATTTTCTTACTTTTATTATTTCTTGTTATTATACAGTGCGATGGTTTTGGTATCCGCCCCCATCGGCCCTCGTCCTGTCTATGATTCGGATGTGGTATATATTATCTTTTGATAACTATTTGGTATATTTACTGTTTATGACAATTATGCCGACCAACGTGACATAGATTTTATTTATCTAGGAGGTGGTTGAACCGGGAAATCCAACCGACTTTATTGTCGAGAGGTTAAATTTAGTTGAAGAAGAAAATAATTACTTGAAGGAAAAAATAAGAAAAATTGAGGAGGAGAAGATGATATTGGAGTTGCATGTTGCGGATGTCGTCGATGATCACAAGATCAAGATGGATGCAATGTGTTTGAAGATTAAAAAGATTAGAAAATATTCCATTCATACCGAGGCTTGGTATCATTATGCAGTTGGATCAGTTGTTACCTTGGTTGCGATTATGATCGCATTTGTTTTTGCATATAAATGTTTTTCATAATTTCAATGTATGGTTTAATTAGATGCTCCGGAGAGCTATATGTTGCACATGCTATGTGGGTGAAATCCCTTTGTAACAGACGAGTTTCCGTATGAAATCCTGATACTTCGAAGGAGATTGTCTGTTTTGTACACGAAGTGCATCCAGTTTTTGCCATAAGCCTTTGTACTTTCTTGCACATGCTATCTGGGTGAAATGATGATACCATGCTAACTTGGAACCTTTTCAGAGTTCATTTCAAATGCTTTTAAATTTCATGGTTTTAAAGCTCAAAATAATCAGTAAATGCATGGAAAATAACAAATGAAGTCGGAAAGGGTTGTAAATTGATGATGTGGCTTTGAATGGTGCATTTTGAACACAGAAAAACTATGGAGTTCAAATAAGTTCAAAAAAAATGAAATCCCTTTTGTAACAGACGAGTTTCCGTATGAAACCCTGATACTTCGAAGGAGATTGTCTGTTTTGTACACGAAGTGCATCCAGTTTTTGCCGTAAGCCTCTGTACTTTCTTGCACATGCTATGTGGGCGAAATGATGATACCATGCCGACTTGGAACCATTTTAGAGTTCATTTCAAATGCTTTTCAATTTCATGGTCTTATAGCTCAAAGTAATCAGTAAATGCATGAAAAATAACAAATGAAGTCGGAAAGGGTTGTAAATTGATGATGTGGCTTTGAATGGTGCATTTTGAACATAGAAAAAACTATGTTGTTCAAATAAGTTCAAAAAAATGAAATCTCTTTGTAACGGACGAGTTTCCGTATGAAACCCTCATACTTCGAAGGGGATTATCTGTTCTGTACACGAAGTGCATCCAGTTTTTGCTGTAAGCCTCTGTACTTTCTTGCACATGCTATGTGGGCGAAATGATGATACCATGCCAACTTGCAACCTTTTCAGAGTTCATTTCAAATGCTTTTAAATTTCATGGTCTTATAGCTCAAAATAATAAGTAAATGCGTGAAAAATAACAAATGAAGTCGGAAAGAGTTGTAAATTGATGATGTGGCTTTGAATGGTGCATTTTGAACACAGAAAAACTATGGAGTTCAAATAAGTTCAAAAAAATGAAATCTCTTTGTAGCAGACGAGTTTCCGTATGAAACCCTGATACTTCGAAGGAGATTGTCTGTTTTGTACACGAAGTGCATCCAGTTTTTGCCATAAGCCTCTGTACTTTCTTGCACATGCTATGTGGGTGAAATGATGATACCATGCCAACTTGGAACCTTTCCAGAGTTCATTTCAAATGCTTTTAAATTTCATGGTCTTATAGCTCAAAATAATTAGTAAATGCATGAAAAATAACAAACGAAGTCGGAAGTTGTAAATTGATGATGTGGCTTTGAAAGGTGCATTTTGAACACAGAAAAATTATGGAGTTCAAATAAGTTCAAAAAAATGAAATCCCTTTGTAACAGACGAGTTTCCGTATGAAACCCTGATACTTCGAAGGAGATTGTCTGTTTTGTACACGAAGTGCATCCAGTTTTTGTCATAAGCCTCTGTACTTTCTTGCACATGCTATGTGGGTGAAATGATGATACCATGCCAACTTGGAACCTTTCCAGAGTTCATTTCAAATGCTTTAAATTTCATGGTCTTATAGCTCAAAATAATTAGTAAATGCATGAAAAATAACAAATGAAGTCGGAAGTTGTAAATTGATGATGTGGCTTTGAATGGTGCATTTTGAACACAGAAAAATTATGGAGTTCAAATAAGTTCAAAAAAATGAAATCCCTTTGTAACAGACGAGTTTCCGTATGAAACCCTAATACTTCGAAGGAGATTGTCTGTTTTGTACACGAAGTGCATCCAGTTTTTGCCGTAAACCTCTGTAATTTCTTGCACATGCTATGTGGGTGAAATGATGATACCATGCCAACTTGGAACCTTTCCAGAGTTTATTTCAAATGATTTTCAATTTCATGGTCTTATAGCTCAAAATAATCAGTAAATGCATGAAAAATAACAAATGAAGTCGGAAAGGGTTGTAAATTGATGATGTGGCTTTGAATGGTGCATTTTGAACACAGAAAAACTATGGAGTTCAAATAAGTTCAAAAAAATGAAATCCCTTTGTAACAGGCGAGTTTCTGTATGAAACACTGATACTTCGAAGGAGATTGTCTGTTTTGTACACGAAGTGTATCCAGTTTTTGCCGTAAGCCTCTGTACTTTCTTGCACATGTTATGTGGATGAAATGATGATACCATGCAAACTTGGAACCTTTCCAGAGTTCATTTCAAATTATTTTCAATTTCATTGTCTTATAGCTCAAAATAATCAGTAAATGCATGAAAAATAACAAATGAAGTCGGAAATGGTTGTAAATTGATGATGTGGCTTTGAATGGTGCATTATGAACACATAAAAATTATGGAGTTCAAATAAGTTCAAAAAAATGAAATCCCTTTTTAACAGACGAGTTTCCGTATGAAATTCTGATACTTCGAAGGAGATTGTCTGTTTTGTACACGAAGTGTATCCAGTTTGTGCCGTAAGCCTCTGTACTTTCTTGCACATGCTATGTGGGGTGAAATGATGATACCATGCCAACTTGGAACCTTTACAGAGTTCATTTCAAATGCTTTTCAATTTCATGGTCTTATAGCTCAAAATAATCAGTAAATGCATGAAAAATAACAAATGAAGTCAGAAAAAAATAAAATAAAATAAATAAGTAATTTGAAAAAAAATAATATAAACTTTAATAAAATAGATAAGTAGAAACAAAAAAATAAAAAAAATAAAGTTTAATAACATAAATAAAATTTATGATACTAAATTTATCAAAGTATTTTCTGTTCAAAGCATTATAAGCAACCTCTAGTATTATTGAAACTAAAATTATATAAAATTGATGCAACTAAAATTATCAAAGTATTTTCTGTTCAAAATCATTAAAAGAAAAAAGAATTTTCATAAA
>LR880968.1:952933008-952945371 GCA_904067115.1 Aegilops sharonensis
CCAGGCGGATGCACATGGGCCAACTATGTTGACCTTTTTTGACTTGTTAATCTCGGTGCTGTAAATTTCGTTTCTCCCTTCTTTTTGAAAGAAAAAGAAATGTTTCGTGCCACATCCTTAGCAACATGGTAATAAAAATAAAAATGAGATAATCACTGTCGAAGCGCAAACTGGGCAACAAGGATTGACACGAAAGTACAGGAAGACAACAAGTGGGTTGTAGGGGCACTTTCGAGTTTCGACCATGTTTGCTGAACTAACAACAAAGTGGAGAGGGTAACGGATCGAAATTGGCGGCAGCTGCAAATGTACAAGAACGTTTGATGCAAATGTAATATACGATAATGCAACGCTAGAACCTAAGTTATGAGGTTTTGGTGCAATGGCATTTTCGCAATATAAATGAACTGTAGTAATTACAAGATATGAGTTACTCACTCAAGCTTGGCAAAACAACCTATATATTATGAGACGTAGGGAGTGTGCAAGGGCCATGCTAGATATTCTTTCTATATGACCCACTGAGGGGGATAGCAAGATTTCTACGCCCAGCCATGCCTTGTTTGTGCACTGCGTGGCGCACGTAGCTCCAGAGCATGAACAATGTGTCCGTCGCTGCAGGTCACTGCAGATAAGACGTAGGCTTCGTTATCATTGCACGTCGGGCGGACAGCTTTGGCCAATCAGGTTTCGCGGTTGCGGTCGAGTCAAGACGCTCGGTCAGTTGTCTCAGCCATGTGTGGTATGCAACCGATGACTCCCCTCCAAATGAGTATCTCATGCATATTTCGGCTCATGCAGTTTCAGGGTAGGTCACTGCTGGCACATTTTCAGTCAAGGTCACTGTTGGTGGACAAACAGGCATTGCCCTGATTGATACCGGCAGTTCAAGTACATTCATTGATTTGTATTTAGCAGTTACAACCACTTGCCATGTCCAAAAGAAAAAATCGGCTGTTTGCGATGGTGAAATAGTAGTAGAACTCAATGATGGATGCAGCTAGCCAATGGCCGAACTCCCTGTTAAGTACGCAACAGTGATGTGTTTTTGGTATGAAGCGGCAAAAGTTGGTAGCAAATAATATCCAACCGTCCGGTCACGATACCAAGCTTCAATTTTTCTTATAACGAGAACGACCTATCACTTATAACAAGGGGATTCCATGTCACCTTTTCTGTTTAATATTGTGGCAGATATGTTGGCCGTCATTATTGGTAGGGCCAAGCATCATGGCTATGTAGAGGGTCTAGTTCCTCATCTGGTTGATGGCGGGGTGTCCATTCTACAATATGCTGATGACACTATTATTTTCATGGAACATAACATGGCTAAAGCACGTAACATGAAACTTATCTTATGTTTATTCGAACAATTGTCTGGATTAAAAATCAATTTTCATAAGAGCGAGGTGTTCTGTTTTGGGAAAGTCAAAGACGAGGAACATAGTTACAGACAATTGTTTGGATGCGAATTAGGTGCTTTACCATTCAGTTACTTGGGTATTCTGATTCATCACCGTGAACTATCCAATAAGGAATGGAAGTGTATTGAAGAACGAATTGAAAAAAAACTCAGCTGCTAGAAGGGCAAGTTGATGTCATATGGAGGTCGACTAGTTTTGATTAACTCAGTATTGACTAGCATGCCAATGTTTTTACTTTCATTCTTCGAAATTCCGAAAGAAGTCCGAAAGCGACTTGATTTTTTTTAGATCTCGTCTCTTTTGGCAGTCTGGTGAGGCCAAGAGGAAATACCGTCTCGCCAGATGGGATATCCTTTGTCGACCTAAAGACCAAGGGGGCCTCGGTATTGAGAACTTGGAAATTAAGAATAAATGCCTTATGAGCAAATGGTTGTACATGTTAGAGACAGAGCCGGAGGGCATGTAGGCTCAAATCCTGCGCAATAAGTATTTGCACTCGAAAATGCTAGCCCAGGTAACCATCAGACCGACTGACTCACCGTTCTGGAAGGGACTAATGAGAACAAATGATATGTTCTTTCGTAGGGTTAAATTCTTGATTGGCAACGGGATGTCAACAAGATTTTGGGAGGATACGTGGCTAGGAGAGACACCTCTGGCCTTACAATATCCTACCCTTTATAATATTGTGCAACGTAAGGAAGATTACGTAGGTATCGTCCTTCAAACTATTCCCTTGAACATCCAGTTCAGACGTACGTTAGTGGGTGAGAGATGGACAGCCTGGATGCACTTGGTTCGGAGATTGATTGAAATTCTGACTCTCCGACGTGCCGGACTCCACACAATGGAAGTTAACTAAAAATGGGATATTTACGGTGAAATCATTTTATACGGATCTGATTAATTCCGGCCCCATCCCAAGGTCAATTCATATATGGAAGGTTAAGGTTCCTTTACGGATTAAAATTTTCATGTGGTTTGTCCACAAGCAAGTAATACTCATAAAGGACAACTTACTTAAAAGACGATGGGTAGGTAACTCGCGGTGTTGTTTTTGTAGTAAGGATGAGACAATACAACATTTATTTATCGAATGCCCACTTGCCAAGTTACTTTGGAGAACGATTTATATAGCTTTTAATATCAATCCTCCAGTAGATATTGCGTCTTTGTTGGGGACGTGGTTAGCTGGGGTTGAACAGATCACGACAGCTCGTATTCGGATTGGAATATGTGCGCTATTATGGGCTATATGGAACTGCAGAAATGATATGATTTTTAACAGACTACACAACTTAACTTTTTTGCAGGTTATCTTCAGAGCTACAGCTTGGATCCGTACGTGGTCCTTACTCACTCCTACGGACTCCAGGGAGCCTTTGGTTAATGGGTGCAACCAATGGGAGATGGTGGCTCGGGTTATATTCAAGCGGTTCGGATGGCGTACGCATAACAGGATATGAGTCTAGAGTTTGTCCTTATTATCAACGTACCTGTTGTCTTTGTCTTCTTGTATTTTTTAGATATTTGTGCTTTGTTTTTGCTCCGTTTGCGAGCTGTAAGACCTTTATGATGATACTTTCTGGATTTTTAATAAAAGGGCCGCATGCATCATCATGATGCAGAGGCCGGGGTATACCTCCATTTCCAAAAAAAAAAATCACGAATACGCCTAGGCGTATCATTGCATAAATAGAAATAAGCAAGGGATATAAGGTTTATGACAACCTGCGTACACAAGCGGACATAGGAACGTCCAATGAGCAGAAGACAGGAGGATGCTGAGCCCCAAAGTAAGCTACAGAATTACATCGAGACAAACGCTTTCACTGCCTTGAGGCCAGCCATGGCCCAAGCCAAAGCCTCGTCGCGGATGGCCTGGAGAAGCAGCGGGGTGGAGGGCTGCAGACAATCAAATATACAAGCATTCCATGCTTCCAAATGAGCCAGACTTTTCCCCCATAAAGGACGATTTTATTATATCAAATGGCGTCAACGGACACAAAATATTATGAGTAACACCCGATCTCTGTCTAATTAGGATGTACACAGCCAAACATAAAAAGTCTGGACGCTAGAAAATGTAACAAGACTGACAAATCGGCAACAGTAGAGTCATATAGACCAACACTTTGCCTATTTAGAACGTGGCGGTGGATCGATCCGAAAGTTATGCTGCCACCAATGTTGGGAAAAAATCTCCATAACTGCCTGCTCCAACCGCGTACACACCGCCTTGAACAATGGTTGGTGCTCCGGTCGTTGTAGCGTAGACCACATACGAAGCTCGTCTGTACAACGAAAAGTAATCTGCAAAGAAGAAGCAATTTTGTCATTAAAAACCAAATCGTTTTTACATAATAAAAGATATCAAATTAAGGGATACACTCACACCCTTATTAGCATTTTGAAACTATTTGGAATATGCCGTCCTACTAATAACCAAATATATTGGTAACACTTGAAATGAGCCAGACTGTGAACAAAATAAGGGAAGCCAATCCCTTGCACAAGGCTGCGGGTCAAGATGGCAACGGGGATGAAACCCAACGGGTTTTGCTTGCCCATACCCATCCCCACGAGAAAATCGCAATCCCGTGCCCGTCCCCATCAACGTGCGGGGTTAAAAAATTTCTCACCCCTAAACCCGTCGAGTGGGGAACCTGTTCCCGCGAGCAGTCAATGAAAACAACTACATTTGAAAGAAAAACTTGAGCATATTACAGCAGCAGGCGATGGCTGGGGGACCTAGGTCTAGGGGTGTTGTGTTGTGCGGGAAAGAGAGGCCCGAAGAGCGAGCGACACTGTAGCGACTGAGCATGGGGTTGGTTTGTATTCCAGGGCCTCAACGTTGTGGGGCTCGGTTGCTCGGGCACTGTGGCTTTGGGCCACTTGAGTCAAGATGGATCGGTGCATGCTAAATAACGTATTTTGACGGGTTTTGGGTTCGGGTAGTACTCAAACGGGTTTAAACCCGTGAAACATGCCGGGTTTTATAATGTACCCACGAGCAGCCCCGCGGGGATAGAAAGTCGCCCACCCCCGTCCCCTAAGAGGGTAAAAACCCGCGGGGACGCGGATTTCGGGGCACCATTGCCATCTTGAGCTGCAGGGGAGTCGCCGGGGAATTCGCCCATCACTGCAGGAAGTCATCATCTCTGGAAGGCATAGAGGCAGGGATCCTGAATCCAGAGAGGGTATCATACCAAATCACTGGCCGTTTTACATGGAAGGAAAGCTGCAACATCCTGCAGGATAGAGGTGAGAAAATGACATGCGTTCCATTTTGAAACAAGCAAAAGATTAGCCCTTTTCATTAATAAGCAAGGAGACATTGAGTTTACATACTTGGCTGAGGCCAGCACAAGGGATTACCCTCCTGGAATAAACAACTCCAAGATGAGAAGCCCATGCATGCTATGACTCAATGTGCCACCTCACATTGATGTTTGAGAAGATGGTGGTCCACATGGCTGAAACATTTCGGAGGACCTAGCGTTATGCTCATTCCAAATCTCACATGAAACCAGCATGAGAATGGTTGTCGTCGCCTTCTCCGAAACACCGACGTACTCCCTCCGTTCTAAATTACTCGTCGTGGTTTTAGTTCAAACCACGACGAGTAATTTGAAATGGCGGGAGTAACTGATAACCACTCATTAAGAAGGGTAAAGTTCTGCCAAGTACAGTGATCCAAGTCATGCCGACCGAGCAAATCTTTAATGAAGATAGCAGAGAACCGGCACAGGAGGCGGGCCACCGCCTGGGCCACACGCTCGTAGAGTTGACAATCTACACAATTTGGGCGCCGCATGTGTAGGTGGTCGGCGGTCCATATACTCTTGAGATCATTTTCAAAACTTCACATATTTTTAGAAAATGTTCACGTATTGATCACAATAAAAGGAAAAGAAAAAAGAGAATATTAAAAAATGAGAAAATTAGGAAAAAAATATCAGAAGACAGACAGAAAAATAAAATTGTAAAACAATAATGAGTTCAAAATATATTTCAAAATTAGTTGATGGTTCGATCCACTTTTGTCACACTTCAGCGTAGTTGGACAGCAGCATCCGGAGCCCAACCCACGTGTGTAATATAATTACCGGAAAAAAAACATACACATCCGATCTCACTTTGTTCCATCCATCCCCACTCTAACTTCTTCTCATAAACGCCGGCAAAGCAACAAGAGGCAATGTGCTACAGCCGGTAGGCTTCTAGTGACGTACCACCCGAGTGGGTTTCAACATCTACCGCCTCTGTGGTGGACGAGGTCCAGGAGACTGCCACTGGACGAATGCAGGACGACCGAAGTCGTGCGCAAGGCAAGGGCTTTTGTGGTTGGTTATTCTACTCTCTTTCATGCCCGGTGGCTCTGATTTCACACCCTTAGCGACTGTTGTATATTTTTTGACAAAGGATGAATTTTATTATTTAAAATGAAGCATCAAGATAATACAAACGTAATGAGGACACATCCGGCCTCTGCATAGTTAGGATGCACACAACCAACACTAATGCACACACACAAAAAACTGCCGGCAAATAGCAAATAGGATGTTATTCATCGACTGTTGTATATGGTTTATTTCGGAAGTGTTGCTTGATTCTGACAAGCTATAGACTTCGCGCATCGAAAGCCAATTGTTTTGGTTTTTATTTTTCAGGAAATGTGAGGGATTAGGTTTGTCACACATTATAAAATTTGGTCAAGTAATTGAACAAATTCACGTATTTTTAGAAAATATCCATATTTATCAACATAGAAATATAAATTCAAACTTAAAACAAAGATAATAATAAATATTGAAATCGAATTAGAAAACCATAACAAAGAAAAAAGAAAATCATGATGAAAAAACCCAAAAACCAAGAAAGAGTTCAAAATATGTTACCAATTAATTCAGGGTTCGGTCAACCTTCAGTCAAACTTCAGTGTAGTTGGATTGCACCAATCATCAGCCCAAGCTCGCAATATAATTATCGAGCAAAAAGAACCCAGATACCTCCGGTCTCACTTTGTTCCATCCGTCCCCTCTCTCACTTCTCTTCTACTCGTTGGTGTTTTTTTTTAGGGAAGGCCATCATGGCTAGCTTTATTAACTTAGATAGGAATTACATCGTCCACAAGGTTTGAGACAAGACAGCCTGGGGGCTCGCCCGTCCAATGAGTATAAAGTTTATTACAATAACTGTAATTTGCTAGCACATGCGCCGCTTGGTTTGAACTACGGTAACAATGCTTGAATTTGACCTTCCCGATCAACGACGAAATATCCACACATTCAGCAAAAATTGCAGCAGCTTCATCCCACCATCTTGTATTGCCTGCACAAGATTCAATTACTATCAATTAGTCCGACTCCGCTTCTACCCGCGGGAAGCCTAGCGAGCTTGCAAAATCCAGACCATCCCGCATTGCCAATGCCTCGGTCATCACCACGCTCGATGTGTGAGGGATATAAGTACACCGAGCAGCTAGGAAAGATCCATTCGCATCCCTGAGCACTGCTGCGGTAGCTCCTTCTCTTTCTGCCATATAAAATGCTGCATCAACATTAAGCTTTACAAACCTGGACTCTGGCTTCTTCCATCTATCTTGCACTGGTGCAATTTTCTTTGCATTCGCTTGCTGGAAGTTATTGGCTATAGCCAGGACTGACATTGGCCATTTAAAAGACGGTGGGGGAGAGCCATTGTGAGTGGTCTCACGCCTAATCCACCAGAGGTACCATCCTCCAACCACGATAAGTTGCTTTACCTCCAGGTTGGGCTTGAGCGACACTTGTCTTGCTGGAGCTAAGAGAATATACTCCAAGATGATCGACCCAGAACGGTCAACCTGTTTCACTTCATTGATGTAGTCCAATATTCCTAGGCGTGACCAAAGCTCTGTAGCATAGGAACATTCAAAAAGAAGATGCTTTACATCTTCAGCCGCTCGGTGACAAATGGCGCAAGCTCCATCTGAACCAACATGCCTGTTAGTGATTATGGACTTTAGAGGTAAGATTCCGTGGAGTGCCCGCCAACAAAAAATTTGCATTTACGTGGGATTTGAAGCTTCCACAATGTACTCCATAAAACTGGAGTACTAGACCTTCCTGGCTGCGCTAGCCCATTTGCATGTGCTCGGAAAGTTTGAAACCATTGAGTGTGATAAGCTGAGCGGACTGAAAAAATACCTCTGCGATCTGGATGCCACGCTATAAAATCCTCAAAGGCATTGTAATTAAGTGGAATTTCCAGAATTCTGCGGACATCGACAGGGTTGAAAATGGAACTGATTAAATCTTCGTCCCAATTGCCACTTGAGGGGTCGATGAGGTCATTGACAGTGGTTAGGACAGTTTGTCCACGCGGGGTAATCACCCTCCTATCTGAACTGCTAGGTATCCAGGGATCCCACCAGATGTTCACTTGCTCCAGTCCCAATCCGCCAGATGTATCCCGGTTTGAAGGTCTCTAAGCCCTTCATAATGCTTTGCCATGTAAAAGAAGCCCCATTCTTAGGAGTGGCCTGTAATAAGCTCCCATTAGGGAAATACTTTGCCTTCAGTACTCTTGCACATAACGACTCCGGGTTATTTATTAATCTCCAACATTGCTTAGAGAGCATTGCCAGATTAAAGGAATATAGATCACGAAATCCCATCCCACCTTCACTCTTCGGATAGCAAAGTTTCCACCAAGTGTACCAATGCATTCTCTTATGTTCTTCATCATCTCCTCGCCAGAACTGGGAAATTAAATCTGTTATCTCTTTGCATATTCCTTTAGGTAAACCAAAGACTGACATAGCAAACACAGGAATAGCTTGTGCCACAGACTTGAGAAGGATCTCCTTCCCCCCATGGATAGCTGCTTTTCCATCCATCCCTTAAGCCTTTCCTTAATCCTTTCAACAAAATGCTTGAAACAATCACTTCTGTCCGCTCCCACCATTGCAGGTATCCAAGATATTTATCAGATAAGGCCTCAGCAGTAGCGGAGCTACATCAAAATGACTGGGCGGGCCAGCTTGAAGANCTTCATAATGCTTTGCCATGTAAAAGAAGCCCCATTCTTAGGAGTGGCCTGTAATAAGCTCCCATTAGGGAAATACTTTGCCTTCAGTACTCTTGCACATAACGACTCCGGGTTATTTATTAATCTCCAACATTGCTTAGAGAGCATCGCCAGATTAAAAGAATATAGATCACGGAATCCCATCCCACCTTCACTCTTCGGATAGCAAATTTCCACCAAGTGTACCAATGCATTCTCTTATGTTCTTCATCATCTCCCCACCAGAACTGGGAAATTAAATCTGTTATCTCTTTGCATATTCCTTTAGGTAAACCAAAGACTGACATAGCAAACACAGGAATAGCTTGTGCCACAGACTTGAGAAGGATCTCCTTCCCCCCATGGATAGCTGCTTTTCCATCCATCCCTTAAGCCTTTCCTTAATCCTTTCAACAAAATGCTTGAAACAATCACTTCTGTCCGCTCCCACCATTGCAGGTAATCCAAGATATTTATCAGATAAGGCCTCAGTATCAATGTGCAACAACTGACATATTTCATCCCTAGAAACAACTGGAGTATACTAAAGAAAATACTTGACTTAGCAACACTCACCATTTGCCCCGAGCTTTGGCAATAAGTATCCAGAACATGCTGTAAGGAAGCTGCATTTAGCGTGTCTGCCTTCATAAGAATTAGAGAATCATCAGCGAATAAGAGGTGTGATACTGACAGTGCATTTCTGCACACTCTAATCCCTTCTATGCCACCAGCTTCTTCTTCATACTGCAAAAGACTGGATAGACCCTCTGCACAAAGAAGGAATAGATATGGGGAGAGGGGGTCCCCCTGCCTAATTCCCCTTGTTGGGCTAAAACCTTCTATTTCCTGTGAATTAAATCTCACCTTGTATGTTACAGATTCCACACATTCCATAATCATTGCAACCCATTGCTCATGAAATCCTAACTTGATCATCATGTCTTGCAAAAAAGACCACTCCACTCTATCGTAGGCCTTATGCATATTATGTTTAACTGCACATAAACCAAATTGGCCAGCCCTTTTACTCTTTATCTTATGCACACATTCATAAGCGATCAAGATATTATCCGTGATCATTCTCCCAGGAACAAAAGCACTTTGGGTAGGAGAAATAATTTCAGGGAGTATGTTTTTTAGCCGTAGGGCTAGCATTTTGGAGATAATTTTGTAAAGAACGTTGCACAGACTGATCGGTCTATATTGCGTTACCAGCTCTGGAGACTCGGTTTTAGGGATCATCACGATGGTTGTATCATTCCATTCAGCTGGAATCTTTCTTGAGTTAATGGCCAACAAAACTTCCTGGGTGATTTCATCTCCAATTATATGCCAATATTTCTTAAAGAAAATTGCATGCAGCCCATCTGGCCCGGGCGCCTTAATGTCGCCAATACTTGAAATCGCCTTCTTTACATCTTCTGCTGTATATGGGGCCATCAGAAAATTATTCATCTGGTTTGTCACCTTGGGTTGGAATCGTTCCAAAATAACAGGATCTGTTTGCTGTACTTCAGAGGAGAGGAGGAGAATAGGTTAGTGAAGTAGTTTAATATATGCGCATTTAGTTCAGCACTACCTTCTAGCCAGTTTCCTGTTTCATCCTTCAACCTCTTGATGAAATTCCTTTTCCTCCTTGCTGAAGCAAAAGCCTGGAAGAAGGCAGTGTTGCGATCCCCCGCCTTTAACCATGTAGCTCTAGAGTGTTGTATGGCTTGGATCTCTAATACCAGCAGGTACTCTATTAGCTCTGAGAGTTCTCTTCTCTTCTCTTCACTATCATCATCCACAGGCCCCATCATGACCTTTTCAAGTTCTCTTTGAGCTTTACGGAGCCGCTTTTTGGGTTTTTTGAGGACCCGTTGGTCCCAATCATGGAACCGATTGTGCATTTTATTCAACTTCTCATAAATAGTTGTAGCATTTGGATCGGCTGTAGCTTCATTCCACGCCTCCTCAACTGTCTCGTTGAAGCTCTGTTCTCTCAACCACCGCGACTCAAATCTCTTCACACGTACATTGTTCGAGTTAGTAGCCGGTAGTATGTAATACTCTGTATCCACCAACAGTGGCCTGTAATCAGAATGGTTAAATTCCAAGTTCTGTAGTGCCGCGTGGGGGAAGAGGTTCGCCCATGCATCATTCACTAATCCCCTGTCTAGCCTTTCTCTTATCCTTCCGCGGCGCCAAGTAAAGGGGTCTCCAAGGAACCCCATGTCGTGCAACTCGCAGTCGTCAATTGCCTCTTGAAAAGCTTGCATATATTGAACTGGCCGCGGGTTGCCCCCTTCCTTCTCATGCAAAAACTGAATTTCATTGAGGTCGCCAATCAAGAGCCACGGTTAGGACTGACCCTGATGGAGTTGCCGCATACGTGACCAGGTTAGATGTTTATTCGCCCACCTGAATTCACCATACATCCCAGTCAAGCGCCAAAGCGGATTACTATTATTATCCTCGATTGTTACATCAATGAACATGGGATCTAAAGCAAGTCTACGGACTCTAATATGATTATTCCAAAACAGGACTAAATCACCACTTCTACCATTGCCTGTACACACCAGTTTCTGATCCATCTTCATTCTCCTCCTTAAACATTCAGCCGGATAGCTGTCAAGATGGGTCTCAGACAAAAACACCACCTCAGGGCTACATTTTTGCTAGACATCAAGAAAAGCACGAACTGCCGAGGCGTTCCAAAGCACCCGACAGTTCCAACATAAGAGTTTCATTGCGCCCGGCGGTCCCCTCCTCGAGGGGCCGCCGATCCTTCATTTTCTGTTTCTTCAATATCTTTCTCCACATTACTCAAGGCCTCTCCATTCTCCGCTCTCAGTATTTTCCTGTTTGCATTCTTCTGTGGGGTGTTTATTTTGTTCGAGGGACTCTCCAGTTGGTCTTCATCCCCTTCGAAACGATCAACTAAATTTGCTACCACTGATCTCACTGTTTTGCCAACTGGGACGGTAGCCAAAATCTGTTTTGGCATTACTGTGCTTGAATCATCGGCCGTCCTTTTCCCCAAAAGAATCCCTGAAGATGCATGTATAGGGATTGTATCATCCCGGACTTTATCCACCCCAGATGCAGACACAACATCACTATAGGAAAAGGCATGCTAGTGGCGCACCAGTTTTGCCTTCTAATGGCGCACTACTGGTGCGCCAAACTGGTGCGCCACTAGCATCACGCCATTAGAATTAAATTCTAATGGCGCACCACTGGTGCGCCATTAGTATCTGGCGTTCTAATGGCGCACCATGCAGTGCGCCATTAGTATTGCCCACAGTGCGCCACTATTATCTGCTATACTAATAGCGCACAACATGGTAGTGCGCCATTAGTAACAATTTTTTTAATTTTTTTTGTTTTTTCTTAATCTAAGGTCACTATTTCACATATGAGATATTCAACACATATATATACAACAAGCATCCATATAACAATCATATCCAACACACAAGTTTCATCATATATGCATACATAGCCAATACATAGTTCCATCGTTACATATTACAAAAGTTTCACATTGTTCATCCAACACCGTTATCCATCAATTCACAAAAGTTTCACATTGATACAAAACAAAAACACAAATGGAAAAGAAGCACTCCATCCATGCAAGCTTCCGTGAATTAATCAAAACTGCAAAATGATAAACAAGAAGTTAGAAGAAGAGAAGAAGAAGAGAAGAAGAAGAAGACTAGAAGAATACTAGAAGAAGAATAAGAAGAATGAGAAGAAGACTATAAGCTTATTATGTAAACTTGATCATTTTGTGCTAACATAAGTAATTTTGGAGCTAACCTATAGGAAACTAAGCATATAAGCTCTAAGTTAGCATATTAGAGCCAACTTAGGTAAAATGAAGCTAACCTAT
>LR880968.1:952946035-952957349 GCA_904067115.1 Aegilops sharonensis
ATATATAGATAACACAATTGGGATGTAGTCTTCTACCACAATTGGCGTGGTCATGTCGCCCAGCTGTGGGATCGCCGGTGCCACCACTGGTGCGTGGTCATTGTCAGGCACCACCACCATCGCGAGGCCACCTTCAGGCAGGACGGGCATGACCATCGCTAGGTCATCCTCAGCCACCTCCATCTCTTGCCCATGGTCAGCCACCACCATCTCTTGCCCATGGTTAGCCACCACCATCTCTTGCCCTTGGTCAGCCACCACCAGCGCTAGGTCATCCTCAGCCTGATGCCCATCGTCATCCTGCAGCTCCCCATCCCCACTCTGCTCCTCTTCTCCCGCACTCCAGTCCGGATCATCCTTCTTGTTGTCTATGCTGCTGCCAGAATCGTTGCTGCTTTCGCTAAAGCCAGAATCATTGTTGCTTTTGCTACAGCCATAGTCGCTGCTACTTTGGCTGTAGCTAGTGTCGCTGCTGCTGCTCCCATTGCCTGTCCAAATGCAACAATGGCCGTTAACAATCGATGTGAGACAAAGCCAAATGTAGAGGAATAAGAAGAGGCAGAACGTACTGGCATCATCATCGTCAGCGTAGCGCATGCGACAGATAGTCGCGTTGAACACCTTCACGATGAGCATGGTGGCGTCGTCGTCGTACCTGAAGAGAAGGAAGTACCCAAGCTGCAGGTCGTAGGCACGGTAGAACTTCTCCCACCCACGATACAAGTACATGTGGCCCTCCTTGATCACCAACTCCACATCCCACAGCCTGTGTAACCCGCTGCCGGCCTGTCGCGGCTTCACATTATTTGGCGGATCTTCACCCAGCATGTTCATAAAACTGTCAGCAGCCTCTGCAGTTTGGGACAATGAGTGATGTAGCAAACAACAGATATCATAATGAGATGGGTGAAGGAGAGATCTCTCGTTTTATATACCTGCATCATGGATGATGCTGAAGTCCCAAGTATGATACTGAAGAACTCGGAAGCATCCAACTCGTACTGCGGTGTGGCAGAGCTGCGGTGGCTGCTTCCCCCCATCTCTGATAAGCAGCAGAAGAGACCAATTAGTACCCTTACAACAGATCATAAAACATGCATGATAACAGGCTATACTGAAAGGCCAATTGTACTGGACTATAAATTAGGGTAACAATGACACAGAAGATGGGAGCACCTAGTACACATTAGCAAAACAAAAAGGTACCACGCTTAAAAGGAAAGACCACTTGGCTCTATTGCCACCTATGGTTTAATGCAGCAAGAATAAAGGGGCAGTTGATCCTACTTAACTAAGTACTAAGATACCCCGGCCCATGCATTAGTCTCAAGTACTCCATATATCCTATTTTTAGCAAAGTCATGCTAAAATTCACGGAAAATTTCAGCATGACCTTTGCTGAAAATAGGACATATGGAGTACCCGAATTTGCCGGAACGGAAGTTAATCGACATTCCGGCAAACTCAAGGGCCTCTCGAGGTACCTGCAAAATCATTATCCCACCCCGCCCCGCTGCAACCCCACTACACCCCACAATATCATCACGACACGATGGTCGGAGACAAACCCCCCAATATCATCACGACACGATGGTCGGAGACAAAAACCAGCAATATATCTTCTAGCCATGAAACCCTACCCTGATTCTCCTTTCTTCCTCTTTTTTCACTTAAACCTGCAAACATGTAGGGAAAGCAATTAATACAAGGCACAAAAATGGCATGCTATGTAGCCTTAATGCTACAGAACATATGAAATACATGCCAGCAATATATATGATATAAACTCCAATAATTTTTGAATAAAAACAGTAGCAAGCAAGCAATTCATTTGACTAACTATTTAAAACAGTAGCAAGCAAGCTATTTTCATGGTTGTGCATGGCTCACTTGATACCATGCATGGTTTATTGATTCATGGGAAACTAGAAGAGACCTGGTATCTGTCTCTACCATTTGGTGGCATGAATTAGTTAACACCGTAAACAAAGCTACTGTTTTTGCTAGCAAGCAAGCAAGTATATAAATATCTCAAGCAAGCTTCCTGAAGAATATTAACAAATTTATCTGTACCAATGAACTAAGTCTATCTGTTACCACCTCTCGGCCTCTTGCCAAAGAAGATCAGAGGAAGCATATCAATGAACTAAATCTATCAGTTTTGCCAAAATAATAAAGCTCTAACAAAAGTAATTTTAGCACCTAGATACAAGCATATGAAGCAAATTTTATGACAGTATATACAACAACTTATCCTCTTAAGCCAAAACAACTTTGTAAAAGCCAGATGCAACTTCTTGAGCTAATTTTGAGCAGAACTCCTTGAGGAACTAGCAACAAGGAGTGGCTAGAACTGCAAACAGTGGCTAGAACTGCAGATTTACACATTAAAGGACACAAACTCAAGCAAGCTTCCTAAACAATACCCTGACAGAAAACATAGAACAAGGAATGAATTTCTATAACTAGCATAGATCATGTGCAACTGCGTGACTATCATTTGTATTCTTGTTGCTAAAACTTGCCAAGTTTATGTCTAGGTAAGGAGCAGAAAGAAGAGGAGCCAAGCAATTTCTAGCACTGGTTTTACTGATCTCATAAGTAGATAAGTAGATGGTACAGTTTTTATCTTTGAAAAAATGCAGTTGGAAGATCACCCATTGTGTTGCCTAAGAAAGTCTAAAATCGCAGTTATTTGCTCCTACATGACACCAATTCAACGTAAAGATTGTATTTAGCAACTTTGGATTTAACATGATTAGGAGGCCCATCTGACCAATGTTTGGTTCCTAAATTAAGCCCCATTATAAACAAAATCATCGCCATGCCTACAAAGGAAGATGGACACTTGCTACAGAGCAAGAAGATGGACACTTGCTAATTTGACCAAAATTAGCAATTTTTTGAACCTAATTTGACCTAAATTCGAGAGGGATTTGACCTAAACCTAGCAAAAGAGAGAAGAAGAGGGCATGGCCGGGAGGGCGGAGGGGAGGAAGAGAGGAGAAGAGAGGCAGAGGGAGGAGGGCAATGAAGATTACCTGACCACGATGAGGTGGTGGCCGGAGCGGAGACGACGGAGGGCGGAGACGGTGAGCTTGGGGGAGGCGGGGATAGACGACGGGGAGGTCGCGGGCCTCCTCTCCGGGTGGACGTGGGGCCTCCTCTCCTGGTGGACGTGGGGCGGCGCCGAGGCTCCAAGTCTCCGGCGGCTCCGAGGGTTAGGGAGGGAGGCGTGGGAGGCGGGGCTCGGGGGGGAGGCGGCGCTTGAGGGGGAGGAAGGGGAGAGGGAGGCAACGGGGGCGCGTGGGCGGCTGCGGCGGACGGAGGGGGTGGCGGCGCTCGAGGGGGAGGAAGGGGAGAGGGAGGCGGCAGGGCCGCGTGGGCGGCTGCGGCGGACGGAGGGGGCGGCGGCGTACGATTGGGGAATCTGGCGAGCAGGGAGGGAGGGAGGCCACAGTGAGGTGAGTACGTATGTGGTGTGGGCGGAGGGTTCTAATGGCGCACCTAAACCTAGTGCGCCATAAGTACGACTGGTCAGGTTATATACAACCTAACCCATATCTAAATCAGAACATGCCCACTAGCCTGACTGGTCAGCACGCAGCACACACACTAGGAGGTCCTGGGTTCGACGATTCCCAGGCTCCCCAATTTTTCTTTTTATGCATTTAAAATGTTGTTCGATATTTATTTGTGTTTAAATATGTTCAAACTTGTTTAAATCATAACAGTAATATTTTTTTATAAAAATAGTAATAATTGTTTTTAAAAATATCATTAAATTTGTTATTTGAAAATATTTATGAATATGAAAAAATATCATCAAATTTTTTATTTGAAAATATAATCAATTTTTTTTGCAATTTTAGTTGCATTCATTTGTGATGGTGGAGCAGGCAGGCCGGGGAGTGCGGGGGGTCGGCGGCGGCGGTGGAGTGGGGGAGGGTGCGGGCCGGGGGTCGGCGGCGGTGGCCGGTAGAGCGGGGGAGGGTGCGGTGGGTCGTCGGCGACGGTGGAGTGGGGGACCGGATCTGGCGAGGTGGGATAGCGATCGAGATGGAGGGGGATCGAGATCGAGTGTCCATGACATTTAAAAACATTCATGAGTTCAAAAAATGCCCATGAAATACAATCGAGAAATGAAGACTACGATTTAAATACAATCGATCTTAGCTAGCTATCCGTTCACAATCTTCTTGCCCTTCTTTTTCGCAAATGGAGTTCTTCTGTGGAACGGACGTCCTTTAGGTAGGGTGGTCCTGCTTCTTCTTCTGGTGTATGCTGCTACTTCATCGTCGTCGTCATGTTCGATCTTCGGGTCGCCGTACTTGTCGAAGTCTTGCTCATTGGCTACTCCATCCATTCCGATGATCTTCCTTTTGCCTCTCCTCACGACAACACGACTGGGCTTTGACGGGTCGGTAATGAAGAAGCATTAGTCTACTTGGGAAGCCAGTACCCATGGCTCATTTTTCGCGGTGATGTTTGCGCCCGCGGTCTTGGATTTGGCTTCGGGTATAACCATGGTGGTGAAATACCGATCTTCTTTTAGGATGCTCTTGGCCCATCTGACACGGAACATCGGGACCTTCTCTCCAGCGTAGCTCAGCTCCCAGATCTCCTCGATCCTTCCGTAGTATCTGTCCTTGTCGCTACCGGTGTAGGATTCCATCGTTACCCCAGAGTTCTGATAACCATCGCTCTTCATGTCCTTGTCCTCGGTGTATAATGTGTAGCCGTTGATATCGTACGCCTCATAGGTCATCAGGTTGTGCTCGGCGCCCTGTGAGAAGGCGAATATGAGTTGTTCTTCCGCGGAAGAATCCTCATGTAAAGGGTACGACAGAAGCTTCTGCTTGAACCAACGCGTGAAACATGAGTTGTGCTCTTTGATTTTATCTCCGTCCGTCCTCTGTTTGCCTCGGTCATTGTACGTCTTCTCAATAAAGGTTTTGTGCTCTACCACCCAAGGATCGACCATGTCTGTGTGTTGTAGCGCGACTAGGTTTGCTCTTTCAAAGTCGGCGAGTCGACCCTCGAAGTCGACATGAATTTCGCGGCAACCCTCACGGTGACCCCATCCAGCGAGCCTGCCTAGGTGCCTGTTGACGGGCAGACCAACGGGGTCCTCAATGCCTAGATAATTCGTGTAGTAGGAGATGCACTCTTCGGTCAGAAAGCCCCTGGCTATGCTTCCCTCTGGACGTGACATGTTGCGAACGTATCCTTTGATGACACTATTCATCCTTTCGAATGGCATCATGCTGTGCAGGAATGTCGGCCAGAGTTGGATGATATCCTCCACGATATGGACCTGCAGATGCACCATAACGTCGAAGAATGCGGGCGGGAAGTACATCTCAAGCTCGCATAGTATCACCACGATCTCTTCCTGTAGCCTTCTGAGTTGCCTCACGCCAACCGACTTCCGAGAGATGACGTCGAAAAAGTTGCATAGGCCAAATAGCATTTCACGGACGTGCGCGTCCATGATCCCACGGATTGCAACTGGAAGTATCTGCGTCATCAGCACGTGCCAGTCGTAAGACTTCATCCCGCTGAACTTCTGCTTCGCTAGGTCTAGGTATCTGCTTATCTTCCCCGCGTAACCGTAAGGAAGTTTTACTCCTACGAGGCAGGTGAAAAACTGCTTGATCTCCTCCTGACTTAGAGTGAAGCACGCGGGAGGGTAGTCATTTCCGGTCTTCTTGGCCTTTTTGCCTTTGCGACGACTTTCCGTGTCCTGCTTCGTCTCATCATCATCATCATCATCATCATCATGATCATTAGCGTGAAGCTCCTCCCTGATGCCCCTTGATTTCAAGTCTGCCCTTGCTTTCGGCCAATCTTTGGTCCTCTCTGGCATGTTGAGCAGGGTACCAAGCAGGCTCTCGCACACGTTCTTCATGATATGCATGACATCAAGGCTGTGAGGCACACGGTGGATCTTCCAGTATGACAAGTCCCAGAAAACACACCTCGTTTTCCATACCTTCAGCAGCGGCTCTGGCGCCTTTCGCTTCTTTCCCGGCTCTGGCGCCTTTTGCTTCTTTCCTGGCAGTGGGCAATCTTTCCAATTTTTCAACAGCTGGTCTATTTCCTCGCCGCTCCTCGTACGCGGGCGTCTTCGGGGTTCGATTTCACCATCAAATAGATCCTTGCGTTTCATCCACGGGTCATCGTCGCGAAGCCACCTTCGATGTCCCATGAACACGGTTTTCGAAGACCCGGGATCTCTATCTAGCTGGCGATACGTTGTGTCATCCATGCACCTGACGCATCCAGAAAATCCATGGACCACCTGCCCCGCGAGATATCTGTAACCGAGATAGTCGTGCACCGTCGTGAGCAGTGAGGCTCTCATAGGGAAATATTCTTTCTCTGCGGCGTCCCACGTATTGGCTGGCGTTTTCCACAGTGTGTCTAGCTCCTCTTTCAGCAGCCCCAGATACAGATTGATGTCGTTCCCTGGTTGTTTCGGCCCTTCGATTAGCATACTCATGTGAATGTACTTCCTCTTCATGCACAACCAGGGGGGAAGGTTGTACATCCACACAAACACAGGCCAGGTGCTATGTGTGCTTTTCTGGCTGCCAAACGGATTGACTCCATCGGTGCTCGCGCCCAGCACGATGTTCCTTGAATCCTTCCCAAATTCTGGGTGTTCGAAGTTCAACGCTTGCCACTGGCTCGCATCCTTTGGGTGACTCGGCATCTTGTCTTTTTTATTTATCTCCGGATCATTTGCGTCATCTTCTCGCTTCTCCTCCATATCCGCGTGCCAACGCAGGAGCTTTGCTACCTTTGGGTCCGCGAAATACCGCTGTAGACGAGGAGTGATCGGAAAGTACCACACCACTTTTCAAGGAGCTTTCTTCCTCTTCTTGTATCGAGTGACGCCGCACACCGGACATATGGTAGACTCCACGTGCTCGTCCCGATAAATGATGCAATTGTTCATGCACACATGGTATTTCACGTGCGGCAAATCCAGAGGACACACGATTTTCTTTGCCTCCTCGAAACTGGTTGGGCACTTGTTCCCCTTGGGAAGACGTTCGTGCCAGAATGACATGTTCTCGTCGAAGCATGCGTCGGTCATTTTGTGTTTTACCTTCATCTCTAGAGCCATGAGCGTTACTTTCAGGTAGGTATCCTTGGGCCTGCATCCTTCATACAATGGAGTAATCGCGTCTATCTCCAGTTGATCCAGCTTGGCTTTCTCTCGGGCGGCAGCTCTTGCGTTATCCGTCTGCTTGGGAAGCAGCTCTTGGACATGAGGATCCTGCACCCAGCCCATCGATGGTCCATCGTCGCCTGCTCCGCCGGCATCTTCATCTTCATGATCATGCCCTTCGTCTGCTCCGGCATCTTCCTCATCATCATGTCCTGCATCTTCTACATGATGACTGTGTACAGCATCACTGTCGGTGTCAAAACCGGCGGATCTCGGGTAGGGGGTCCCGAACTGTTCGTCTAGGCGGATGGTAACAGGAGACAAGGGACACGATGTTTACCCAGGTTCGGGCCCTCTTGATGGAGGTAAAACCCTACGTCCTGCTTGATTGATATTGATATTGTGGATGTTTACAAGAGTGGATCTACCACGAGATCAAGGAGGCTAAACCCTAGAAGCTAGCCTATGGTATGATTGTAAGGGTTGTTGTGATTGTAGTCCTACGGACTAAAGCCATCCGGTTTATATAGACACCGGAGAGGGCTAGGGTTACATAGAGTCGGTTACAATGGTAGGAGATCTACATATCCGTATCGCCAAGCTTGCCTTCCACGCCAAGGAAAGTCCCATCCGGACACGGGGTGAAGTCTTCAATCTTATATCTTCATAGTCTTGGAGTCCGGTTGATGATGATAGTCCGGCAGATGATAGTCCGGCTGATGATGGTAGTCCGGCTATCCGGACACCCCCTAATCCATGACTCCCTCAGTAGCCCCTGAACCAGGCTTCAACGACGATAAGTCCGGCGTGTATATTGCTTGGCATTGCAAGGCGGGTTCCTCCTCCAAATGATAGAAGATTGTGAACACCAGGATAGTGTCTGGCTCTGCAAAATAAATTCCACATTCCACCGTAGAGAGAATAATAATATATACACAAGTTCAATCAGCTGACGTTTTCCGTGGCATGACGTCACACCACTACCAAGCTATTACTCGAATTGTTTTTTGCTTTACCACCTCAGCGCATTTAGCGAAGCGGTTTCCTTGGCACGTCTTGTCGAAGCAGAGATCGTGTTTCCCCTTAATCCGGGATTCTCATCAATACGGGCGTGGGTAACCCAACCGCGTCATTGATGGTGACGCTTGGGAGATAAGCGAGTTCTACCAGGCCGGTGGGGGACGCGTAAGACTTCGCCCGCCCATATAAGGGATAAGGATTCACCTTCTCACCTACGCCTTCTTCCTCCTTTGCTTATCCATCTCCGCGCACTCGAGCTCCAGCGCCCAAGTTCGCGCATCTCGTCTCAACCTTCTCCGACCATGTCCGGAGCGGGAGGTAAATGGTTGGCCTGCACTGTTAAGGAGGAGCAAATCGCCAAACTGCGCGGCGCCGGATACCTTTCCGGTGACATCGCGCACCGGCTGCCCGACGAGGGGCAGCTCATCTCCACCCCCAGGCCCCATGAGAGGGTTGTCTTTCTTTCCCACTTCCTCCGCGGACTGGGCTTTCCACTTCACCCCTTTGTCCGGGGGCTCATGTTCTACTACGGCCTGGATTTCCATGATCTGGTGCCGAACTTCATCCTCAACATCTCGGCGTTTATCGTCGTGTGCGAGGCCTTCCTCTGCATCCAGCCCCACTTCGGCTTGTGGCTCAAGACCTTCAATGTCAAGCCGAAGGTAGTGAAGGGCATTCAAGCGGAGTGCGGAGGCGCCATGTTGGGCAAGATGCCCAACATCCTTTGGTTCGAAGGGGCCTTCGTGGAATCCGTCAAGGGGTGGCAATCGGGGTGGTTCTACACCACCGAGCCGCGTGACCCTAAATGGGCGGCGGCCCCCGAGTTTAGATCTGGTATCCCCACGCAGCTCACCTCCTGGAAAGAGAAGGGCTTGCTGTGGGGCAGTTTGAAGGAGCTGACGGGACTCCAAACCTGTATCAAGAAGCTGGTGAAGAAGCTCAGGCTGGTTAACGTGGTCCAAGTCATGCTCGTCCGCCGGATTCTCCCATGCCAAGAGCGGGCATTCAATCTATGGGAGTTCGATCCGGAACAGCACCAGGCGCTGAACAAGCTCTTCGACACAACATACGAAGGCGCCTGGAAGGTGCTGTTCAAGGGCGCCGAAGCCCCCGCATCCGCGACTGAAGATCGCGGATTTCGCTCGCAGCGCCAGGCTGACGAGGTAAGTGGTTCTACCCCTTTACGGGACACTTGTTTTCATAGTTTGACTCTATGCGGGTTTTAATTTCCCCTTTTCCTTTGACAGGACTGGATGAAGAAGGCGGAGCAGATTACCTGTCCGGCTCCCATGCCAGAAAATCCAGTAGACGCTCGTCTAGCGAGGCTGCTGGTTCCGGCACCGCACGTGGTGCCGGAGAAGAAGGCCAAGAAGGAGGCCACGGGTGCTCGAAAGAGTGCCCGTTTTCAGGTGTCCGACGACTCCGGGGCGGACTCCTCTCCCGAAAATGAGGAGGAGGAAGAGGACTCTCTCCCAGAGGAGGGAGAGAGGAAGAGGAAGGCTTCCCCAACAGGGGAGGCCGGAGGGTCCAAGAGGGGAAGGACTATTCCCCCGGACAGCTCTGCCAACATTAATGTTGGCGAGGAAGAATGGCCTTCAAGGGCCAGGCCTCCGGCGAGATCGTAAGTATCCAGATTCCTGAATGATTTATAATTTCATTTTCTGCGTCACATAGTGTCATTCTAATGCCGCATACTACCTGTAGTCCGGCCAGTGATGATCTCCCCGCTTCATCGAGCGGGTCGTTGGCTTCGTCGGATGTAGACTCCATCCCGACCGCCTCCACCCCTCGCGACGCCGAAGACGCCGAGGTGGGATCCCCAGAAGGGACCCATCAGGGGGAGGCTCCGGAGGCGCCACAAGGCGCCCTCCCGGACTTTGCGCCGGACTCCACAACAGAACCCGCAGTGGTTCCGGAGTCCGGCCGGCGGCCCCTTCGAACGAAGGGCAAGACCGTGATGCCGGCGGCTTCCGTCCAACCGGAGGCGCCGGGTAATTTGTTGGAGGCGCTGCCGAACGCTTCCATCAAGGAAGAACTCCGCACTATTATGAGTGCGGTGATTCAGAAGGTGCAGCTCGCCAAAGGTGGGCTGACCGAATCCTGCAATAGCCTTCTATCAGGCTTTGAGGTAAGAAGTTAAAAATATGCAATGTAATACCGCATAGACAGTAGCCCCTGATGCTCGGTTCGGTGTTCGGAAAGAAAAGCCGGACTGAGGATCTGAAACAATATATACGCAGGGTTGCTAAAAAAAATTATGTCAATATGGGTTGCAGGCTGCGCTGCTGACCTCTGCCGCACTGTCTGCGGAGGTTGGTGCGTTGAAGCAGGAGCTCGAGCGGTCCGGGCAATAGCTCGGCCGCGCCAGGAAGCAGCTCCAAGACAAAGAAGTTGAGTAACACCCCTTTGAATTTGTACCTTACAGAAAAGGATTTAGGTTGCGACAAAAAATAACAAGGATAACATGGGTACTGCAGGGGCCACGAACGAGGTGACGACCCTGAAGGAGGCCGTTTCTGCGGCCGAATGCAATGCGGCCACGGAACGGGCAGAGCAAGAAAAGCAAGAGGCGCGGGTGGCGGTGGTTCAGCAAGAGCTCCAGGCTCTCATGGAAAAGCATGAGAGTTTGGAGCGTGACTCAAAGACTCGGGAGTCCGAGCTTGCCTCGGCTCTCGAAAGTGCCAAAACCGCCAAGGCCGAGGCCCATAAGTCCCTTCAGGAGGTTGAGTTGATGAGGAAGATAGCGGCGGGTAAGGCATTTTTCATGCAAAGCAAGCATGTGAATGTAAATTACGTGTTACTTACCCGAATTCGGAGCTCTCCAGGGGCGTTTGCAGATCTACCTCGCAGCGTGTCTGATGCCGCCGCATTCTACCGAGCCGAGGAGGGGAGCTCAACGGAGAAGGTCTTCTGGTCTCAGTATGCTGAGGCCGGCCATCCGGTGCCCCCTAGCGACCAGCTGAAGCAGCTGGTCGAGCTTCACAAGGTGGCCGAGCAGGCCATGAAGGGCCTCATAGTCCGGCTGTGGCCTGGAGAGGCCATGCCTGGGAGCTACTTCGGCCTCGTGCGACGGCTGGTGGATGCGTGCCCCTGGGTGGAGGTTATCAAGCGCTC
>LR880968.1:952994505-953007022 GCA_904067115.1 Aegilops sharonensis
GAAGATGTTTCTTACTATCCATGTAATATAACATAACTAGTTGGGCACTTGTCTGATACAGCAATAATGACCCCTACGCCTTGTCTCCATGCATGCCCCGGTTCTTATATAACCGCGAGGGTATTCGGACACACTCCGGACTATTGGGTCCCGAGGTCGAAGCAAAAAGGTCCGCTATGACAAACGATCTACAATCCGGCTAGAAGACATTTTTCATGTCATATTCAATTACATAGTCAACTCGACTCATTGTATTCCTCCTCAATGCCATCTAATAGGCTATCTAATTTACAATCTTGCTGGGAATACTTGGCTGCCAATTCTACTTGGCCGTACATATGCTTACAGGGATCTCCTTCCCATCAGGCCCCACCGGTCCGACCTCGGCCATGTGATTTGGGTCAGCCTTCGTGTACCGCGTCTTTACCATGGACCAGGCCTCCCTGGCGCCTTGACGGCAGGCCCATATCTTCCATAGTCGGAAGCGCCACCGTGCTCCTTGAAGCCGCTCTACCAGCTCCCCAATGCCTTCGGGCAGGGAGATAGATGGCCACAAGGCCTGACCGACGCCTTTCATCACCTGCCGAACTCGTTCCTGCAGCTGACGCAGTTCGGGAAGAAGATCACCCGAAGAACTGGGCATCTCCTCCTCAGGACGACCTATGAGCAAACCTACATACATGTTTATGTTAGTCGCCTTCCTCGCCGAACTCTTTCAAAGTTCGTTCAAGCACTTACTGAAAATGCCGCGACGAAGCCGTCAATTCTCCTTTACGGAGTCAGACAACTGGGCACGAACATCCTTTAGTTCCTCACCCAGTTGGGTGTTGGCATCTTGGAGGTTATTTTTCTCCTGCCGCACCCTCGTAAGCACGCTCTCGCCAGCCCTTAGCTGGCGCAGGAGCTGTTGCTTGTCCGGATCTAGTCCGGCACCATCTGCAATATTATTGTCAGATCTACACACCCGCCGCACTTCATAAACTATTTATCTTTCGAAGCATATATTACCAGAGGGGGTCTCTGTGGCTCCCCCTGTACCGGCTAGTGCGGCCTCAAGTTGGGCCTTGCATTCTTCAAGCTCCTGGGACAGTCGGGTATTCTTTTTTGTAAGATCCTGCATAACAAATGATCCTTAAATCAGTTATTCTAACTATTTTAAGTCTCGGGGCTACTAGCATATATAACTGTCAAATTTCCTCACCCGTATGTCCTTTACATACTGCTCTGTGGCTCTGTCTAGACCATCTTGAGCAGCACGGAGGTGCGCATCTCCCGAATTGAAGGCATTCAAGGCCTCTTGGGAGAAACATGCGTCACGAAGAACTGTCCCGCGGCGCCTGTGATTCATGGTGCTCTCCACCTCGGAGTTGGTGGCGGACAATCTGTCGGCATCCTCTGTTGGAGGAGCATCCGACGCACGCCTCGTGCTCGCCTCCGCTTCTGGACCCGGCTTTGGAGCCTGGCTGGCGGAGGTTCGATTGGCAACCCCTCCGGACTCAGTCCGGCGAGCCCTCTTTTTCCTGAAAAGAGCACCAGCGTTAGTACGCCTTCCAGGAATCAATCCTGGGAATATGGTGACACGCCATACCGTTGCGGCGGAGTTTCGATCCGGACTGCACTTCTTTTTAGCCTGCGGGGCCGTACTGCCCCTTGTTGGCTAGCCGCCGCGGGCTCGGCCTCCTGCCTCGAAGGCACCCCCTGGGAAACACCATCAAATATGTGGTGATTAGAAGTAAAGCATGGGCGGGTCATGGTATCCGGACATCGGTCACGGTTACCTGGGAGGTCGGAAATAATCCGGGGTAGTCGGCCGTAATGGCAACCAAAGCATTGTTGATGCTAAGTTGGTGGAACACCCCGTCGATCAGCTCTAGCTTTATATCCGGGTCCTCTTCGGAGGCCGGATCGAGGGACCGTTCCGGATCCTCGGGTTGTGGGGGCGGACTGTGTATCTTCTCCACGGCCCGGCGCAGTTCCTGTGTAGAATCCATGAAATGAGATGTTTAACCACGGGAACATGGATCGGACAGGCCACAAAGATATTTGCTTACCCAACTTCGAGGATTATTCGAAGAAAACCCGCTCAGTGGATTGACGCGGAGAAAATCCTCCACTTCCCCTTTGTACATGGCGGACAAGGTCTTCACCAGTTCGGTGACCGATCCCGGCCCTTTGCGGCCATGGCGGGTGGCATCGTCCTCCCCGTTGAAGTCCCACATGGGGTGGCCCCTATATTGGAGCGGCTGCACTCCCCTCATAATGCAGATTGCCATGACTCCAATCATGGTCAGTCCGGCATGAGCCAGTAATCTTATTCGGCTCATCAAGTAAAGGACATCCCGGTCATTTTCCCTCTGGGGGCTCCGCGGGCGCCAGCTTAGGCGCTTCTTTAGAGGAGCGTTGCTAATCTCCGGAAGGCCGATCCGAACAGGATCCGGCAGCGGGACGTCCTCCATGTGAAACCATTCTGAGGGCCAGTCCTCGGACGCCTTCTTTAGTGTTCCGGATAAGTATCCGGTCCCGGGGATGCGCCATAGTTCGGCCCCGCCCACTTGATATATTGACCCCTCATGAGAACGGGGTACTAGGCTGAATAATCTCTTCCACAGTGCAAAATAAGCCTCGATGCCCAAGAACAGTTCGCATAGAGCCACGAAGCCCGCGATGTGCAAAATGGAGGCAGGTGTAAGGTGGTGCAACTGGAGGCCGTAGAACTCCAGGAGCCCCCGGAGAAACGGATGGATTGGAAATCCGAGTCCTCTTACTAGATAAGAGATAAAGCACACCCGCTCTCCTTTAGAGGGATCGGGGACACTCTCCGCTTGCTTTCTGCCCTTGTAGGTGGCAAGTCCGGCTCGAACCGGAACCATGAAGGCCGGGGGAAGAAATCCCTTGGTTTGGAGTATAACTAGCTCGCTATGCGGGACTGAGCATCTCTCCCAATTTCCAGGCTGAGGGCTGGGAGCACGAGAGGAGGAGCCGCGACGGCTGTCCATGATGGAATGGGTTTTTGTCAAAGGCGCTCCGATGAAAGCTCGCAGAGGGGGGGATGGTGTGACTCAGATCTAGATCCTCGTCCCTTTTATAGGCGGCTCATTTGCGCAGCTAGGGGGGTAAATGTAAAAATACCCTGGCTTTTCGCATTCATTCAAACACGTGGAAGATGGCCATTATTGGGCATAGAAGCCAAGGAGCGCAGCATTTATCAGAAGCCGGACACTATTCGACAAGTATATGGAATTTGGACACGAACCCGCCTCGCAATGCCGAAGACAATCAACGCGCCGGACTCATCGCCATTGAAGCCTGGTTCGGGGGCTACTGAGGGAGTCTCGGATTAGGGGGTGTCCGGATAGCCGAACTATCACCTTGGCCGGACTCCTGGACTATGAAGATACAAGATTGAAGACTTCATCCCGTGTCTGGATGGGACTTTCCTTGGCGTGGAAGGCAGCTTGGCGATACGGATATGTAGATCTCCTACCATTATAACCGACTCTGTGTAACCCTAACCCTATCCGATGTCTATATAAACCGGAGGGTTTTAGTCCTTAGGACGAACAACAATCATACCATAGGCTAGCTTCTAGGGTTTAGCCTCCTTGATCTCGTGGTAGATCTACTCTTGTACTACCCATATCATCAATATTAATCAAGCAGGAGTAGGGTATTACCTCCATCGAGAGGGCCCGGACCTGGTTAAAACATCGTGTCCCTTGTCTCCTGTTACCATCCGCCTAGACGCACAGTTCGGGACCCCCTACCCGAGATCCGCCGGTTTTGACACCGACAGGCGGCGGCCACAGGGGAAACCCTAGATGGGTTTGGGCGCCCCACCCCCTAGGAAACTTGCCCCCCAAGCCGGGAGGGGCGGCTGCCCTAGGGGTGGCGCCCCCACCTCTCCTGGTTACGTGGGATGGGGTGGGAGGGGCGCTCAGCCCCTTAGTGGGCTGATGTGCCCCCTCCCCTTGGCCCATAAGGCCCCCCAACACTTGTCGGGGCCTCCGAAACCCCTTTCGAACACGCTGGTCATGACCTGGTACCCCTGGAACAATTCCGGAATCCAATACCCTTCGTCCAATATACCGATCTTCACCTCCGGACCATTCCGGAGCTCCTCGTCATGTCCGGGATCTCGTCCGGGACTCCGAACAACCTTCGGTAACCACATACTATTTCCCATAACAACTCTAGCGTCACCAAACCTTAAGTGTGTAGACCCTACGGGTTCGGGAACCATGCAGACATGACCGAGACGTTCTCCGATCAATAACCAACAGCGGTATCTGGATACCCATGTTGGCTCCCACATGTTCCACGATGATCTCATCGGATGAACCATGATGTCAAGGATTCAAGCAATCCCGTATGCAATTCCCTTTGTCAATCCGTATGTACTTGCCCGAGATTCGATCGTCGGTATCCCAATACCTCGTTAAATCTCGTTACCGGCAAGTCACTTTACTCGTTCCGTAATGCATGATCCCGTGACTAACTACTTCGTCACATTGAGCTCATTATGATGATGCATTACCGAGTGGGCCCAGAGATACCTCTCCGTCACACGGAGTGACAAATCCCAGTCTCGATTCGTGCCAACCCAACAGACACTTTCGGAGATACCCGTAGTGCACCTTTATAGCCACCCAGTTACGTTGTGATGTTTGGTACACCCAAAGAATTCCTACGGTATCCGGGAGTTGCACAATCTCATGGTCTAAGGAAAAGATACTTGACATTTAGAAAAGCTTTAGCATACGAACTACACGATCTTGTGCTAGGCTTAGGATTGGGTCTTGTCCATCACGTCATTCTCCTAATGATGTGATCCCGTTATCAATGACATCCAATGTCTATGGTCAGGAAACCATGACCATCTGTTGATCAACGAGCTAGTCAACTAGAGGCTCACTAGGGACATGTTGTGGTCTATGTATTCACACATGTATTGCGGTTTCCGGTCAATACAATTATAGCATGAATAATAGACAATTATCATGAACAAGGAAATACAATAATAACCATTTTATTATTGCCTCTAGGGCATATTTCCAACACCCTCCCCCCGCCTTCCAAGGAGAAGGACCCGAACCTCGGCATCTAGGACGAGACCCATGACAAGGGGCACGACAAGGATAACGAGGTGAGCATTGATGATGAGTCCATCGACACGGCGGCGTGGGAGAAGCTCGGCCTTCGTGGCGAGGGCTCTCCGGCGGCGCACACCCGTCGCGCCCTCGCCCCGGCTTCGGCGGCGATGATGGACGTGGAGGTGGTGAGTCAGTATGGCTCCAACTTGGGGATGGCGACCCCCCCCCCCCCCCCTCGATGGCCATGCTCGACAAGGGAATGATGGCGTCCTGTGAGACGGGCGTGCCTGCGGGTGAGCGCACGTCGATGATGCTGTTTGCAAGCACCCTCCTCCCCTCGCCGACCGGGTCGCCGGTTTCGGGAGGGCACGGTGGAAGCAAGAGCGGCTCCGTGCGGCAAGCCAAAAAGCTGGCGGGGCGCAAAGTAATCGCAGAAGGTATCAGGCCCATGGAGCCGCTTGGCGCGCCCCCTACTCCCCGTCAGCTGGTGATGGCACTCGCCTCCCCCTCGCGCAACCCATTGGCGGTGATCTGCTCCAAGAGGCAACCAAGGCGGCGCCGATCCCGCAGGCCAAGAGATCCAAAGCGGTGGCTGCGGCTCCGGTACGTTCCAGCTTGCGCTCTAGGGGTGCCAAGGCGAACCTACCGGCGCTGCAGCGGGCGCAACTCATCCATGCCCAGAAAAACCTCGAGCACACAGGTAACCCGACCCCTCGCTTTTCGGTTCTGCACGCATTCTCTGATGATCATCTTAGTGAGGTGTTAGAGGAGAGTGGGGTGGACGCGTCGTGTATTGGGGGCTCATGTGAGTTGATCCCTCTGTTGTGCGCGAAGGAACAGGCGCAAGCTACGCTCGCAGCTGCTGCTGCGGCACGCGCGGACTAGCTGGTGCAGGAGGCTGGGGCCCCCTGGTACCAGCGGTTCGGCCCGATGAGGGGGTGTTGGCAATAGGAGTTGCGCCCCTCCCTCGCCTTGCAGGGCCAAGGTGAGTTGTGTGGCCAAAGCGGTGTCTTCGAGAGGCATCCGCCTTCGCAACCGAATCATCTAGATGCAGGCTATCTTTTGGAACATCCGTGTCGATCCTAGCTTAAGGAATACATGAGGTAGGAGGGTATCGACATTGTTGGCTTGCAGGAGACCATTAAGGTAGATTTTCGTCACCATGAGCTGCTTGCCATCGACCCTCTAGAGAGGTTTTCCTGGAACCATCTTGCGGCATCAGGGCACTCTGGGGACATGCTTCTTGGCTTTGACCAAGTTGTCTATGAGGTGCTAGCATGGGATGCAAGCACCTTTTTCCTTGCAAGGCACATTCGCCACCGTCAGTCTCAGAGGGAGCTGGTGGTGATTCAGGTTTATGGACCTGCTGATCACTCGAGATCGGCGGATTTCTTGGGCGAGGTGCAAACAAAGGTTCTCGCAGTGAGCTCCTCGTTTATCCCCCTAGTAGTTGGAGTGGATTTCAATCTGATCCGCCCGGGTGCGGACAAAAACAACTGCAATATTAACTGGCCAAGGGTGACCATGTTTAATAACGCCATTGCCACCATGGCTCCATGAGGTGGCACGGTCTGGGCCTCGCTACTCGTGGAAGAACAAGTAGCTATCGAGGTGTGATCTGTGCTAGATAGGGTGTTTATCTAGCCTGACTGGGAGTTGGTCTACCCCTTATGCTCGCTCGTCGCGGAGACTAGGATCAGGTCGAACCACGTCCCGCTTATCCTTTCCTCAGGGGAGGACAGGATTCATCGAAGCCCTTGATTTTTCAGCCAAACAGCTTGCTTTGAAAATCCAGACTTCGATTCCATCTTCAGGGCGAAGTGGAACTTTTGCGTTAGCCAGGTGGGTAACCAACGGGGCCCGATGGAGTTTTGGATTGCGGTAGGGAGCCGCCTTCGGGATAGGCTCAAGGGTTGGGGGGCCAACTTGGGACGCCAAAATAGGATGCTCAGGGAGAGTATCCTCTCAGAGATCGCGGGTCTGGACCAAAAGGAGGACACGAGGCCTTTCTCTGAACCTGAATGGGCCCGTCGTTACGCGTTGAAAGACCAGGTGCAGTCCCTGATCCGCGCAGAAGAGGAGTACTGGAGGCGTCGGGGGGGGGGGGGGGAGGAGGGGGGGGGGCGGCGGGGGGGGGGGGAGGAGGGGGGGGGGCGGCGGGGGGGGGGGGAGGAGGGGGGGGGGCGGCGGGGGGGGGGGGAGGAGGGGGGGGGGCGGCGGGGGGGGGGGGAGGAGGGGGGGGGGCGGCGGGGGGGGGGGGAGGAGGGGGGGGGGCGGCGGGGGGGGGGGGAGGAGGGGGGGGGGCGGCGGGGGGGGGGGGAGGAGGGGGGGGGGCGGCGGGGGGGGGGGGAGGAGGGGGGGGGGCGGCGGGGGGGGGGGGAGGAGGGGGGGGGGCGGCGGGGGGGGGGGGAGGAGGGGGGGGGGCGGCGGGGGGGGGGGGAGGAGGGGGGGGGGCGGCGGGGGGGGGGGGAGGAGGGGGGGGGGCGGCGGGGGGGGGGGGAGGAGGGGGGGGGGCGCGCGGGGGGGGGGGGGGGCTTGCGCTAATTTGGGGCCTCAAAGGCGATGCCAATACGAAATAGTTCCATGCCTACGCTAATGGGAGAAGACGTAGATGTGTGATCCTTCGCTTGCAGTCTGAACAGGGGTTACTGCTAGCTCAGGCGGACATAGTGCATCACGTTTATGAATTCTATGTCCAACTGATGGGGACGAGCGGCGATCGGCAAGCCGGGGTACGCGCTGACATTTGGGACCCTTCCCAGCTCATAACCGATTGGGAAAACGAGGAGCTGGGGCGCGCCTTTTTACCTAAGGAGATTAATGCTGCTCTCAGGAGCATGAAAACCGATACTGTGCCAGGCCCGGACGGGTGGCCCGTGGCAATGTTCAAACACTTTTGGTCGATCCTGCAGGGACCAATGTTCGAGGTGCGTAATGGTTTTATGCGCGGGACAGTTGACATCTCCAGCCTCAACTTTGGGGTCCTCTCGCTCATCCCTAAGGTGATTGGAGCCGATGACATCCGTCAATTTAGACCTATCGTGCTTATTAATGTGCCTTTTAAGATAAGTTCCAAAGCAACCACTTCTCGCCTAGTCCCGATCGCGCACCGTACCATTAGTCGCACCCAAACTGCATTCATTTGTGGCCGCAACATCCCGTTGGGCTCTCTCACGCTGCAGGAGACCCTCCATGAGCTTAAACGCACTAAGGAACTGGCCATTCTCCTTAAATTAGACTCTTCAAAAAAGCGTACGACCGCGTGAACTGGAATTTTTTGCACCAAGTCCCGCTCAACCGGGGTTTCTCAGCCATGTGGGTCTGTCGAGTGATGCAGCTGGTCTCGGGTGGCCCGACCGCGATCTCGATCAACGGGGAAGTAGGAAACTACTTCCGGAATAAGCGGGGACTGCGTAAGGGTGACCCGATGTCCCTGTTGCTGTTCAATTTTGTTGTGGATGCCCTTGCAGCTATGCTTCGGAGGGCGACCACGGCTGGCCACATCAGGGGGGTGGTTGGCCATCTCATCCCGGGGGGATCTCGAAGTTGCAGTACGCAGACAATACCCTGCTACTGTTCCAACCGGATCCAGACAGCATTGCAACGGTGAAAGCCTTGCTGCTGAGCTTCGAAATGATGTTCGGTCTTAAAATCAATTTCCACAAGTGCGAAATGCTATCTATGGGGATAGATAGCAAGGAGGGGCGCCGCATCGCGGACCTCCTCAATTGTAAAGTGGGAAAGTTCCCCTTTACATACTTAGGTCTACCCCTAGCGCCACGTAGGGTGACCATGGATGATTGGGCACCTCTAAATGGGAAAGTGGGTAAGAAAGTGAGCCCCTGGCATGGCAAGGTCATGTCCTCGACGGCTAGGCTCGTTCTGACCAACTCGAGTCTATCCTCGCTTCCCATGTTCGCCATGTGCCGTGGTTCTAAGGCTGACAGTAGAAAGGGGGAGTAGGTATGGAGAGGCGAGATCTCAGCTATGGTGAAGGTGTACACACGAGGTTTACGTGTTCAGGCCCTTCTCGGTGGAAGTAACAACCCTACGTCTCGGTGCCCGGAGGCGGTCGATTGGATTATATGTGTGATGTTATAGGGGGTGCGAACCCTTGTGCCAGAGGAGGGGGTGGCTTATATAGAGTACGCCAGGACCCCCATCGCCCTCCATTACAAGGGACTTAATGTACATAATGTGAGGGTGTTACTGGTAACGCCAGCCTTAAGTGTTGTTAATGACCTTAAAGACTACGGAGTGAACGCCTGCCCGTTATAATGCTGAGTGACTCCTGGTCTTCGGTAGGTCGAGTGATCCTCTGGATGGTCGAGTGACAGTAGGTAGGAGGACTCCCGAGTGACATGATTGTCGAGTGGATTGCACTCGACATCTTCGACTGGGGTCTCTTGCTGCCTCTTGGACTTCTTATCTTCTAAGGTAGTGACCCTGGGTAGGACGTATAGGTCAGGCCTATGACCCTACCCCAGGTCTGTATCCTCATTAGTAGCCCCCGAATGGATTAAGGTTCGAGTGGAAAGTAGGTTGAAGTTGAACTTGTTCTGAGCTTTGCACCTTCACGAGCGTTTTCTGCAAGATGGAAAACTCACGTTGGTACTTCAGCGTCGACTCAGCCGCCTTGATCCATTCAGAGAGTTGTCGACTGAACTTGTGGCATCGTCTGCCGAGTGTTGTATTAGAGTGCAGGGTCTTAGGCGCGATTGACTGCTGTGTATCCCGGATTTCGCGGAATACGAAATTTTGGGGAAGCGCGCGGGACAGGGAGCGTCGAAGCGGGCAGAGCGGATAAACAGTGATGCCTCGATTTCCGCACCGCCTTTTTCACCACGTACGTTGCGTGCGACTGTTGCGGGAGTTGGCAGGATTGCCCGGTCCCACACTTCAGTCACTCAGAAGCAACCCTTTATAAGGCGACGGGGCCGAGGCGTCTGCACTGTGCATGCCTGTTTCTCCTTCTTCTTCCTCCGCTTCTCCACCGCGCCCAGCTCTTCCGCTCTTGACGCTGCCGCTCTGCCGCCATGGTGAAGGACAAGACGGCGGCGCTAGAGCGTGCAAAGAAGGCGACGGGGCAGGCGAAAGGCAAGAAGCAGAACCGTGGGTCGTCATCACGCGCGGGGCTGCCACCGGGCTGGATCCAGGGCAATTGGATCCGGTCTTCGCTTCGGCAGGAAGATCTGGATGAGCTGGCGGAGTCCGGACTGATCGCCAAGGGAGCTGCAAGGCTGCCGGAAGGGGAGATGGAGCCTCAGCCTCGACCGGGTGAGTGTGTACTGCTCGCCACCCATGTCGACCGGGATTTTTCGCTTCCTCCGCACCCCTTCTTCCAGGGATTCTTGAATTTCTTCGGTGCTCAACTCCACCATTTTTCTCCCAACACCATCACGTATCTGGCCGCGTTCGTGTCGATGTGTGAAAACTTCTTGGGGTGTCGACCGCACTGGGGCCTTTTGAAACATATCTTCACCATCCGACCCCAGTCGGTCAAAAAAGCAAAGTCGAGTGAATCAAAGACCCATGTCATCCAGATGTGTGGGGGTTTAGGTATCCAGAAAAGGCATAGGAGTTCTTTCCCTGCTATGACTCTCCCTGAATCGGTTAGAGGCTGGCAGTCGACTTGTTTCTACTGCGAGGACGCCACAGCTCCAGGTCAGTCGACTGGTCTTCCCCACTTCACATTCGACCGCGTTCAGACTCCTTCTCCACTCAAAGTGACTGTTGCTGAGAACGTGGAGACGAAGATGTTGGTGGAGAAAGTGGTCTAACTTATCAATGAGGGTGTCACCGGCCTGGACCTGCTGGAAGTGTTCCTCAGTCGACGCATCTAGCCTCTTCAGGCTCGAGATCATCCTATGTGGTTGTACTCCGGACCTGAAGACAGTGCTCGGGTCCACCCAGAGGAAGTGCCGTCCAAGACCGTGGCTATGTGATGGAAGAGTATCACAGGCAATCAGGACAACCCCAGAGGATCCAGGTGAGTCATCCCCTTCAGAAATGACAATCCGCCCGACAAGGTATGCTATTTTATTCCGACTGCCTGGCGTATATGTTCCAACTGCACTTGATGTCGACTGAATTTTAGTCGACTTTTTGTCTTGTAGGTTTTTACTGTGATGTATTCGATGCCCAATAGCGAACAAGCTCAGGAACATGGTCAGGAGGGAGAGGCCAGCACAGAAGAGAGTAGCGACTGGGAGTCTTCGGATGAAGAGGAGGAGGAGGAGAGCGAGGAGTCAGACTACGAGGAAGAAGTCGACTCGCCGCCGCGTTCCGAGCGCCGATCCAAGCAGCACCACGACCCGGCGGGCGGGCGCGGGAAGAACGTGCGCCGAGTACCCATGCTCAGAAGCGCACTCGGATGTCTACTCCGGAGCCGACGGAGAAGAACGCCAAGCAGCCCAAGGTTGCTCCTCCCAAGGCTTGGAAGACTTTGTCGCGGATCAAGATGGACGTCCCTGTGGCTTCGGGGTGAGCATCACACTTGTGTTTATGTAGACCGTCTGAAATTTCTGTTCTGACCAATTGGATCATGTATCTTTCTAGCCCCACCTCTGTTGCTACTGACATGAATATCGATAAGGCACCAGGAGACGAGGAGGACACCTCACGGGCTAGTAAGTCCATTCGACCAGGTTTCATTTAGTCGAGTGAGTTGTCAATCGGCTGAATATCTGATATTTCTCCCTTTCTATAGTTACGCAAGAGATCGTTGTGCACCCTGATGATGAAGAAGAAGAATCCCCTCTACAGGAGAGGAGGAACAAGAGTGGAAGCTCAAGCAGGAGGAGGCTTGAGATTCAAGTCCCTCAGTCGATGCAGGCGCTTGAGGCGGTGGTCGAACATTCCAGAGAACCGGTTCGGACCAACATCACATTCGCCAGCCCGCTGACGACTGATCGTCCGTCGGGATCGACTGCACAGACTCCTACCGCTCTAGTGCAACTCCACGCGTCTGACCCAGTAACTGCTTCGACTGCCTTGGAGCCATCACTCTTTGCCGCGTATCAGACTCCAGATGACTCGCCGAGTGCCGCTAGGGCAGCCCTCCGCCAGGTGAACCTTGTCATGGAGCAGGTGAAGGTGATGCACGAGGCTAGTCAGGTGGCTTACAACGCCAGCATTGCCCTTCAGACCAATGTTTAGGTCAGCAAAACTCCGACTGAACTTTTGAATGTTGTTTTATATCCGATCACCCACTGGGGTGTTCCTTTGTTTAGAGATTAGGAAATCTTCCACTCCACTCGACTTGAACCGAGTCTCAGTAAACTGTCTGGATTAGTGGGGGCATGCCGAGTGCACCCACTGGGTGTAGTCCCCGAGACCACTGTCGACTGCTGGCAGTCGATGAGGTCTTAGAATGTACTCTCTCTCTCTCTCTCTCTCTCTCTCTCTCTCTCTCTCTCTCTCTCTCT
>LR880968.1:953007534-953017905 GCA_904067115.1 Aegilops sharonensis
TCTCTCTCTTTTGAACTCACACTGGGTAGACCCTGCTGAGTATTGATCTGAACCAGTGGGGGCACGCTAAATGCACCCACTGGGTGTAGTCCCCGAGACTACTGTTGAATATTCGATTCGGTAGTAGTCTTAGAGTAACTTTTCCCTGTCACTGTCTCTTATTTCTGTCGATTGACATATCTTTCTTGCTGACTTCAGAGGTCTTATGATCTTGGAGCTCAACTTTCCGAGTTAAAGAAGAAGCATATCAGCGTTGAACTTGACCTTGAACTCGCAAAGAAGAATCTCAAGACTACTGAACAAGAGACTGCCATCATGGGAGGTAACCATTCGACTATCTTGTCTGCTTAGCAGCTCGCACTTTCCACTGCTTTTTCTTTCAGTCTCTTTGAACCGAGTGACTTCACACAAGCAGATGTGCGTAGTGAAAACCGCGAACTTCAGGCTCGTCTGAAGATTGTTGTTTCTTTAGAGAGAATGGAGGACGCTTTGGAGAAGAAGGACCTGGACCTTGCTACTGCTTAGAAGGAAGCACGTGAGAAGACGATGCTTGCGGACTAGAAGCTGGCTTCAGTCAGCAAATTGGAGGAGGAGAACGGGAATTTGAAGACCACCATCTCGGAAGCTAATCGAGAAGTTGAGCAACTGAGGAAGGACAAGGAGAACCTGACCACTGAAGTCGGCGGCCTCAGAACCAAGACAGACAAGCTAGAGTCCCATCTGGAACAACTTGCCGCAAAACTTGTCCTGAAGCTTGAAGGTATGGTCATTCGACTGGTTAATTGTCGTCGACTGAAGTTTGTTGTAATATTGGCTACTCATTGTTTTTTGCGATGGAACAGAACTTTGTCAGGACTTTGAAGCTGAAACCGGGCGGGTCGAGACAGGTCTCGACCCCATCAATTGTCCCGTGAAAGATGATGGTGCGATGAACCTGCTGTGATTGGAATCACGCTTGGATGGTGCAGTTGCTTATCTGGCTCGGCTGAAGGCGGCGATGACCCGAGTGGACGCCGAACTCTGGCCTCGGGCGGAACTTTCTCAAGACCTTGATGTCTACTACACAACCTTCTTCTTGTAGACGTTGTTGGGCCTGCAAGTGCACAGGTTTGTAGGACAGTAGCAAATTTCCCTCAAGTGGATGACCTAAGGTTTATCAATTTGTAAGAGGCGTAGGATGAAGATGGTCTCTCTCAAACAACCCTGCAACCAAATAACAAACAGTCTCTTGTGTCCCCAACACACCCAATACAATGGTAAATTGTATAGGTGCACTAGTTCGGCAAAGAGATGGTGATACAAGTGCAAAATAGATAGTAGATATAGGTTTTTTTAATCTGAAATTATAAAAACAGCAAGGTAACAACTGGTAAAAGTGAGCGTAAACGGTATTGCAATGATAGGAATAAAGGCCTAGGGTTCATACTTTCACTAGTGCAAGTTCTCTCAACAATAATAACATAGATAGATCATATAACAAGCCCTCAACATGCAACAAAGAGTCACTCCAAAGCCACTAATAGCGGAGAACAAACGTAGAGATTATGGTAGGGTACGAAACCACCTCAAAGTTATTCTTTCAGATCGATCTTTAAAAGAGTTTGTACTAGAATAACACCTTAAGACACAAATCAACCAAAACCCTAATGTCACCTAGATACTCCATTGTCACCTCAAGTATCCGTGGGCATGATTATACGATATGCATCACACAATCTCAGATTCATCCAACCAACATAAAAGTACTTCCAAGAGTGCCCCAAAGTTTCTACCGGAGAGTCAAGAACGTGTGCCAACCCCTATGCATAGGTTCATGGGTGGAACTCGCAAGTTGGTCACCAAAACATACATCAAGAGGCACATGACATCCCATTGTCACCACAGATAAGCACGGCAAGACATACATCAAGTGTTCTCATAAAAGACTCAATCCGATAAGATAACTTCAAAGGGGAAAACTCAACTCATCACAAAGAGAGTAGAGGGGGAGAAACATCATAAGATCCAACTACAATAGCAAAGCTCGGGATACATCAAGATCGTGCCATAGAGGGAACACGAGAGAGAACACGAGAGAGAGAGAGATCAAACACATAGCTACTGGTACATACCCTCAGCCCCGAGGGTGAACTACTCCCTCCTCGTCATGGATAGCGACGGGATGATGAAGATGGCCACCAGTGATGGGATCCCCCTCTGGCAGGGTGCCGGAACGGGCTCCCGAGAGGTTTTTTATCAAAAGCTTCATTCACAACAAACTCAACAAGAACTCGTGAGATCGGTTAGTATAAACCAATGCAAAACCTTATCACTTTCTACTGTAACAAATCACTAAAATTATTATTCAACATTAAATAATAAATGCCTCTGCATATTTAATACTCCTATCCTCAAATAGAATCATTAAACAAGCAAACATATGCAAACAATGCAACCATAACAGCAATCTGCCAAAACAGTGCCGTCCGTAAAGAATGCAAGAGTAACAATACTTCCCTGACTCCAAAAATTATGTACTAAAATTCCCACTGTAATAAATTTATCAGAGCTTAATATGCAAAAAGATTCAATGTTATACCATTCTCTGAATTTTCTAGGTAATTTTTGCAACAGCGGTAAACTTTCTGTTTTCAAACAGCAACATGTATAGTAGCAAAATAAGCATGGCAAAGGCTATCCTTGACTTCTTTGTTGAAACTAAAGATGCAAAACATTATTCTAACTAACATCATGCAAATACTAACAAAATAAAATGACGCTCCATGCAAAACACATATCATGTGGCGAATAAAAATATAGCTCCAAGTAAGGTTACCGATGAACGAAAGACGAAAGAGGGGATGCCTTCCGGGGCATCCCCAAGCTTAGGCTCTTGGTTGTCCTTGAATATTACCATGGGGTGCCTTGGGCATCCCCAATATTAGGCTCTTGCCACTCCTTATTCTATAGTCCATCAAATCTTTACCCAAAACTTGAAAACTTCAACCACACAAAACTCAAAACAAAACTCGTAAGCTCCATTAGTATAAGAAAATAAAACCACCACTTAGGTACTGTAATGAACTCATTCTAAATTCATATTGGCGTAATATCTACTGTATTCTAACTTCTCTATGGTTCATACCACTTAATACTAGCCATAGATGCATCAAAATGAGCAAACAACACATAGAAAACAGAATCTGTCAAAAACAGAACAGTCTGTAGTAATCTGTATCAAACGTATACTTCTGGAACCCGAAAAATTCTGAAATAAATTGCTGGACCTTAGGAATTTGTCTATTAATCATCTTCAAAAAGAATTAACCTAAAAGCACTCTCCAGTAAAAAATGGCAGCCATTCTCGTGAGCGCAAAAGTTTCTGTTTTCTACAGCAAGATCATATAAACTTCACCCAAGTCTTCCCAAAGGTTCTACTTGGCACTTTATTGAAACAAAGCTATAAAACATGATTAATACAGTAGCATAATCATGTGGACACACAAAAACATTAAGTATAAATATTGGGTTGTCTCCCAACAAGAGCTTTTCTTTAATGCCTTTCTAGCTAGGCATGATGATGGCAATGATGCTCACATAAAAGATAAGAATTGAAACATAAAGAGAGCATCATGAAGAATATGACTAGCACATTTAAGCCTAACCCACTTCCTATTCATAGGGATTTTGTGAGCAAACAACTTAGGGGAACAATAATCAACAAGCATAGGAAGGTAAAACAAGCATAACTTCAAGATTTTCAACACGTAGAGAGGAAACTTGACATTATTGTAATTCCTACAAGCATATATTCCTCCCTCATAATAATGCAGTAGCATCACGAATGAATCCAACAATATAACCAGCACCTAAAGCATTCTTTTCATGATCTACTAGCATAGAAAATTTACTACTCTTCAAATGAGCAAATTTCTTCTCATTCGGAATAGTGAGAGTATCACAAAAGACTTGAACACTAAACATAGTTTCCACATTAAAAGAGTAATGTTCAGAAAAAGGGTAATCATAATCATGACAAGTTTTATAAATATAATCATCACTACTTTTTATAGGATAAGTTTTATCACAATAATCATCATAAGTAGCAACTTTGTTCTCATCATAATCGATTGAAACCTCTTCCAAGATAGTTGAATCATTACTAAGTAAAGTCATGACCTCTCCAAATCCACTTCCATAAATATTATAAGATTCAACATCCTACAAAATTGTGGGATCACTACTTCCTAAAGTTGACACTCTTCCAAACCCACTTTCATCAATATAATCATCATGGGTAGAAGGCATGCTATCATCATAACAACTTTGCATATCGAAACTTGAGAGGCTAAAAATATCATCATTATTAAACATAGCATCCCCCAAGCTTGGGACAAACAGTAATTGCAGCAAATATATTCTCAAATATGTCATCCTCATTAAACATAGCTTCCCCAATCTTGGGCCTTTTCATATCATAAGCATAATCATTCTCATCATTAATAGTATGGATAGCACCAATAGTATAGCAATTGTCATATTCCAAGCAAGTACCAAAAAGATTTTCAATATCATAAGAAGTATCATTATCTTCCCAATCATAATCATCACAACAAGCAATAGGCATAACGAGATCATCATCAAGTGCGTCATCTTCCACAATTATTTTTGATTCATTTTCATGAGGCACAACAATAATAGGAGCAACTTTATTTGGGAGAGATACCATTTTACCTCTCTTCCTTTTTCTTTTCTTCTTCTTCACCACATCATGTGTGGGTTCAATCCTCTTTTTGGAGCTCCTTATTAATGATATTGGTTGAATAGAAGGCTCCTCCTCGTTACCTGATTCATCATAAGAAATAATAGGAGGATATTGGGAAGTCTCTTCCCTTTCATTAGTATTCTCTTCATCTTCTATGTGTTTTCTTTTCTTTATGTAATTGGCAATTATAATGTGCAAGGGAAATCAAGTCATCACAATTTTGGACACGATTAGATCATGAAACAATTTGCATCGGATAGCTAAATGACCACTTTCATTGCAAAGTCCACAAGTACGGCCAAGATAATTTAAATCTTCAACACAAACATCTAGCCTTTCTTGCAACCTTTTAGTTTCTAAATACTTATGCCTCTTGCAATATATATCTTCTCTATTCGGTATGTTCATGCAAACATGCACTCCACAAAGGTTGACATGCTCATAAGAGATATTTTCATCATGACTAGTGCAATTATCATTACTACTATGGATATTCAAAGAGTTCATAGTAACAACATTGCAATCATGCTCATCATTCAAAGATTTAGTGACAAACATTTTATAGATTTCTTCTTCTAGCACTTGAGCACAATTTTCCTTTCCATAATACTCACGAAAGATATTAAAAAGACGAAGCGTATGAGACAAACTCAACTCCATTTTTTGTAGTTTTCTTTTATAAACTAAACTAGTGATAAAACAAGAAACAAAAAGATTCGATTGCAAGATCTAAAGATATACCTTCAAGCACTCACCTCCCCGGCAACGGCGCCAGAAAAGAGCTTGATGTCTACTACACAACCTTCTTCTTGTAGACGTTGTTGGGCCTGCAAGTGCACAAGTTTGTAGGACAGTAGAAAATTTCCCTCAAGTGGATGACCTAAGGTTTATCAATCCGTAAGAGGCGTAGGATGAAGATGGTCTCTCTCAAACAACCCTGCAACCAAATAACAAAGAGTCTCTTGTGTCCCCAACACACCCAATACAATTGTAAATTGTATAGGTGCACTAGTTCGGCGAAGAGATGGTGATACAAGTGCAAAATAGATAGTAGATATAGGTTTTTGTAATCTGAAATTATAAAAACAGAAAGGTAACAACTGGTAAAAGTGAGCATAAACGATATTGCAATGATAGGAAACAAGGCCTAGGGTTCATACTTTCACTAGTGCAAGTTCTTTCAACAATAATAACATAGATAGATCATATAACAAGCCCTCAACATGCAACAAAGAGTCACTCCAAAGCCACTAATAGCGGAGAACAAACGTAGAGATTATGGTAGGGTACGAAACCACCTCAAAGTTATTCTTTCGGATCGATCTATAAAAGAGTTCATACTACAATAACACCTTAAGACACAAATCAACCAAAACCCTAATGTCACCTAGATACTCCATTGTCACCTCAAGTATCCGTGGGCATGATTATACGATATGCATCACACAATCTCAGATTCATCCAACCAACATAAAAGTACTTCAAAGAGTTCCCCAAAGTTTCTACCGGAGAGTCAAGAACGTGTGCCAACCCCTATGCATAGGTTCATGGGTGGAACCCACAAGTTGGTCACCAAAACATACATCAAGAGGCACATGATATCCCATTGTCACCACAGATAAGCACGGCAAGACATACATCAAGTGTTCTCATAAAAGACTCAATCCGATAAGATAACTTCAAAGGGGAAAACTCAATTCATCACAAGAGAGTAGAGGGGGAGAAACATCATAAGATCCAACTACAATAGCAAAGCTCGGGATGCATCAAGATCGTGCCATAGCGGGAACACGAGAGAGAGAGATCAAACACATAGCTACTGGTACATACCCTCAGCCCCGAGGGTGAACTACTCCCTCCTCGTCATGGATAGCACCGGGATGATGAAGATGGCCACCGGTGATGGGATCCCCCTCCGACAGGGTGCCGGAACGGGCTCCCGAGAGGTTTTTGGTGGCTACAGAGGCTTGCGGCGGCGGAAATCCCGATCTATCTTCTGTTCTGGAAGTTTTACGATATGTAGGTATATATGGGTGCAGGGAGTACGTCAGTGGAGCTACGGGGGCCCCACGAGGCAGGGGGCGCACCCAGGGGGGTGGGCGCGCCCCCCACCCTCGTGGCCAGCTCCCGTATCTTCTGACGTAGAGTCAAAGTCTATCCGGTGGGTTTCCTTCCAAAAATAACTTCTCCAGTTGATTTCGTTCCGTTTCGACTCCGTCTGATATTCCTTTTTCTCGAGACACTGAAATAGGCAAAACAACAACTCTGGGCTGGGCCTCCGGTTAATAGATTAGTCCCAAAAGTAATATAAATGTGTATAATAAAGCCCATAATCATTCAAAACACATAGTAATATAGCATGAATGCTTCATAAATTATAGATACGTCGGGGACGTATCAGACCTCGAGTCGCTGATGACTCGACTCAATCAGATCCCTGGCCGAGTGCAAGAGTGGAAGAAGTCCTCTGCTCGCTGTGGTGCTGACGTCGCCTTCTCATTGGTTCGAGTGCACTGCAAGGAGGCTAAAGAAGACAAGCTGGCGGCCCTCAAGGTAGCGAATACTAAGAAGCACTCCTTCCAGCCCTTCATGGACACCTTCCTCGAGGCAGCCACTCGTATTGCCGACAGCATCGACCTTGACAGCTTCTGCGATCCAGCCAGTCCTTCTCCCGCCGAGTGACGGGAAACCATTATGCTTCATCTTTATTTGCCTCGGAATGCCGAGTGATTTTGTAATCGTTAGAACTCCTTCGGGCTTGACGCCCGAGTACTTTAATCTGCGGTTAGGAACTTTTGGATTCATCTTTGAATATGTTGCATTTATCTTCGAGTGAAACTCGTTCTTCTCTCGGATTGGTTTATGTTCATTCGATGCAGCTTCTGAAGAAGAATCAGTAGTAGAGCAGTTGGACGAGCCTTGAGCAACATTGATCAGCTCATCAGCAAGGCACTCAGCAATGGTCTTGACGTTCCTGTCAGCAGTTTGCCTTGGCACCAGCCGTTGGATGGGCCTTTGAGAGTGCGCACAATCTCGTCCTTCTTCTTGACGGTGCAGCCCCCCCCCCCCGGGGGGGGGGGGGTCCTGGTCGACCCGCACCACTCGGCAGGATCAGTCAGCTCATCAACGAGGCATTCAGCAATGGTCTTAACGTTCCTGAAAGTGCCTCTCCTTGGCGACACGCTCAATCTCATCCTTCTTCTTGATGGTGCACTACTACGTCTCGAGCTTGCGTTGGTTTTCCTTGAAGAGGAAAGGGTGATGCAGCACAGTAGCGTAAGTATTTCCCTCAGTTTTTGAGAACCAAGGTATCAATCCAGTAGGAGGCTCCTCACAAGTCCCACGAACCTACACAAACAAACAAAGAACTCGCAACCAACGTGATAAAGGGGTTGTCGAAAGTGAATCTGATAGAGATAATATGATAAGATAAATATATTTTTGGTATTTTATAATATAGATGCAGAAAATAAAGATGCAAATAAAAGTAGATTGAAAGCTTATATGATAAAGGATAGACCCGGGGCGATAGGTTTCACTAGAGGCTTCTCTCAAGATAGCATAAGTATTACTGTAGCGACCAGACCCGAATGGATCAAGTCTCTGTGCTCAGGTGTCATCCCTGGATCAGTAATGCTGACACCACACAGTACTTCGAAGGATTTATAGCAGAGTAGCAATCACACACTTATTACAACGTTGTCCACAAGGGAACTTATTACAATAATACGGCTTAAGGCCATCTAATAATAACAGCGGAAGGCTTGGAAGATAAGTGAGTCCATCAACTCCATCGGCATCACTGAGTATAGAACCACGACCTAACACCTTACTCGTCGTCTGAAAAGTCTGCAACATGAAAGTTGCAGCCCGAAAACGAGTCAGCACATGGAATATGCTGGCAAAGCAACACATAGAGAGTAATGAAGGAAATAAGCCTATACTACATGCATATATGGCTGGTGGAAAAGCTCTACGGTTACATTTTTGCATAAAGCTAGTTTTTCCCTACAACAAAGGAATAATTTTATTTAACTATCATGGTGGTTGTTAAACATTGAGAATGGTTGACAGCATCCTCAATCCCAATTAAAAAGTACTCATCAAAACCCAATAACATTTATTAGAAGTAACATGTTGAGATTCACATGATATTCAATTACTAGATACTCAAGACGTCCATAACCGGGGACACGGCTAATCATGATTAGTTTATACACTCTACAGAGGTTTGCGCACTTTTCCCCACAAGACTCGATCGCCTCCGCTTGGTTCTCGCACTACATGATGTTTGAGAGACGGATGACCGAGACACAATCTTTCAGAAGCACTAGCACCTTACATGTGGGTAGACCGTACCAACCTACATCCCCTACATCAGCTAGCCTACCCGTAAGAGTTCGCACAACCTACTCAACTATGCCAGAGCCCATATTGGCTTGTGGCTGCACACGGAAGTTTCCAGTTTGAATAATCTTATGATCCCTTAGAGCCTGGGTGGCGGTCCGAAGAAATACAGGCAAGTCCTGATAGAAACCAGGTGCCTCAATCCACCCAGATGTGAGTTTAGGTTGCCACCTTAGTTAAACCATTAATTATCAATCTCACATCTGTCATGGATATTCACTCACCCAATCCACGTCTACTAGCATAGCATGGCATAACAAGCAAACGCAGAAGTAACTCCCAAGGTTTCATAAGTAAACAGGTAATAGGTACTACCTCAATCTACTTCCCATCCCACAATTTAAGTTGATCCTAAACATGCAAGTGTTTGAGGAATAGGGCTAATGCATAAAACTGGGTAGTAGAAAAGGTATGATCAAGTGTTACTTTCCTTGCTGATGATCCGCGAGACCTAGAGATTCGAAGTAACAAGCGGCGCACTCCGGGTGATCTAACCCAGACAAACAACAAGCATACAATAAGTACTCATCTAATGCACAGGGAAATCTCGAATAAAAGAGCTAACTAGAGAGTTCAACTTAAGAACCCTGGTTGCAAAAATAATCGAATCAAACAAAACCTCGAAAGTCGAAAATCGAGAGAGAACGACTCGGTTTTAGCAATTTAAAACTTGGTAAAATTAAAAGTAGCAAAACTTTGTTTAAGTAGGTTAGTCGGAACGGCGGTTTCGTAACGAAACTCCAGGCGCTTGAATCACCTGATTCCGATAAACGAGCAAGAAAATAAACAGATTTGAAAATTGGATCGGAAATCGAATTCGGAAAATAACGGATTAAATCTGATTAAAATAAAAACGACGAACAGTTAAAACGACGGAAGTTCGTTAACAGAAACTAACCGACGAACACGTTCATTAAAACGAACGGGTCGGTGAACGTTCACTAATTAATAAAACCGAAAAAAAACCATCTAGGGTTTTTTTTTAAAAAACAGAACAACGCGAGAAAAACCGGATCGGGTTTTTGAAGCGAAAACCGGACCGGGGGCGCGGCGAGGTGGCTACCTCCGGCGAATCGCCGGCGGGGCTCCGGGCTCCGGCGGGGTCGGGCGACGGCGGTGGGTGGCGGCGGGGTCGGCGGGGTGGCGACGGGCGGCGTCGGCGACGGGCGGCGTCGGCGAGGGCAGGCGGCGGCGGCGGCCTTCGGGCGGGGCGGCGGCGG
>LR880968.1:953029524-953080527 GCA_904067115.1 Aegilops sharonensis
ATAAAGGGGGAGGGGGGCTCCGGTGCCTTGGGGGAGGGGGCACGGCGGCGGGGCGCGTGGCCGAGCCGGACTCGGCGGCGTGCGGCGGCGGGGCTCCTCCCGCGGGAGCGCGCGAGGGGGGGGAGGGCGGCTGGGCCGGGGCGGCTCCGGTTGGGCCGGCTGGGCCCTTGGCCCAGGCGGGCGGCGCGTTTTTTTTTTAAACAAAACTAAACGAATTTAAAATAAAACCAAACGAACTCCAAATTAAATAAAATTAATTTTCCCCGACTCCAAAAAATGAGTCGAACAAAATGAACTTTAAAACGGGGCAAAAATGCATATTTTTAAAATACTCATTTTTTTCCCTAAAGCAAATAAACTTTCGAAAACCAAAATTCGATTTATTCATTAAATCTTCATTTTTCCTAAATGTTGGGAAAGTCATATTATTCCCCCTCTTCAATTTTTTATCGGAAAAACTTTTGAAGATAAATAAATAAATCCAAATGATCCTATTTTCAAAATTTGAGAAATCCCAAATATGAAAATAATGAAATCTCCAACTCTCTCCGAGGGTCCTTAAGTTGCGTGAAATTTTCTAGGATCGGAAAAATGCGAGAAAATATGATATGCATGATGACCTAATGTATAACATTCCAAATTGAAAATTTGGGATGTTACAATTACGGTGGGTGAACAAATTACTGTCGAGCAATTGATAGAAAAACGAATAATTATGAGATTATCTAGGCATGATCATGTATATAGGCATCACGTCCGTGACAAGTAGACCGACTCCTGCCTGTATCTACTACTATTACTCCACACATCGACCGACTCTTGCCTGCATCTAGAGTATTAAGTTCATAAGAACAGAGTAACACATTAAGAAAGATGACATGATGTAGAGGGATAAACTCATGCAATATGATATAAACCTCATCTTTTTATCCTCGATGGCAACAATACAATACGTGCCTTGCAACCCTTTCTGTCACTGGGTAAGGACACCGCAAGATTGAACCCAAAGCTAAGCACTTCTCCCATGGCAAGAAAGATCAATCTAGTAGGCCAAACCAAACCGACAATTCAAAGAGACTTGCAAAGGTAACACAATCATACATAAAAGAATTCAGAGAAGATTCAAATATTATCCATAGATAAACTTGATCATAAACCCACAATTCATCAGATCTCGACAAACACACCGCAAAAAGAGTTTACATCGAATAGATCTCCACAAGAGAGGGGGAGATTATTGTATTGATATCCAAAAAGAGAGAAGAAGCCATCTAGCTAATAACTATGGACCCGAAGGTCTGTGGTAAACTGCTCACAACTCATCGAAGGGGCTATGGTGTTGATGTTGAAGCCCTAAATGGTGGATTCCCCCTCCGGCAGAACGCCGACGAGAGCCGCAAGATGGGATCTCTCGAATACATAAGGTTACGGTGGCGGAAATATTTCTTCGGTGTCTCTCTGGATGTTTTCTGGGTATGTAGGCTTATATATGAGGAAGAAGTACGTCGGTGGCCGCCCGAGGGGCCCACGAGACAGGAGGACGCGCCCTGTAGTTGTGGGCGCGCCCCCCACCCTCGTGGCTGCCTCGGCTACTTCTTGACTTGCACTCCAAGTCCTCTGGATCACGTTCGTTCCAAAAATCACGCTCCCGAAGGTTTCATTCCGTTTGGACTCCGTTTGATATTCCTTTTCTTCAAAATACTGAAATAGGCAAAAAAACAGCAGTACGGGCTGGCCTCCGGTTAGTAGGTTTGTCCCAAAAATGATATAATTGTGTAAAATAAAGCCCATAAACATCCAAAACAGGTAATATAATAGCATGGAACAATAAAAAATTATAGATACGTTGGAGACGTATCAGCGTAGCGAGCACCGGCTGGGTGGAAAGCAGGGTTTTGAGCTCTGCAAACGCTGCATGAGCTTCCTCAGTCCACTCGAAATTATCAGATTTCTTCATCAGTCGGTAAAGAGTCAAGGCCTTTTCACCGAGACGAGAAATGAATCGACTCAAGGCGACCAAACAACCAGTCAGCTTCTGAACGTCATGCACCCACACAGGGCGTTTCATTCGGAGGATGGTATCAACCTTTTCTGGATTGGCATCGATCCCTCGTTCGGAAACGAGAAAACCGAGTAACTTTCCTCCTGGAACTCCGAATGTGCACTTTGATGGATTAAGCTTGATATCATACCTTCTTAGGTTGGGAAAGGTTTCTGCGAGGTCAGTCAATAGGTCGGAACCTTTGCGAGACTTGACCACAGTGTCATCCATGTATGCTTCCACATTCTGACTAATTTGAGTGAGCTGGCACTTCTGAATCATTCTCATGAATGTGGCTTCGGCATTTTTAAGACCAAATGGCATGGTGACATAGCAAAAGCACCCGAATGGGGTTATGAAGGCTGTTTTTATTTCATCGGGACCATACAGTCGGATCTGATGATACCCGGAGTATGCATCTAAAAAAGACAAGCGCTCACACCCCGCAGTCGAGTCAACAATCTGATTGATGCGGGGGAGAGGGAAGTGATCTTTCGGGCAGGACCGATTGATATGCTTGAAACCAATGCACATACGAAGTGAATCGTCCTTCTTAGGGACCATGACTACATTGGCAAGCCACTCAGAGTGGTAGATCTCACGGATGAACTCTGCTGCTAGCGGCCGAGCCACTTCCTCGCCAATCGCTTTCCTCTTCTGCACGGCTGATAATCCCCAAGTGCAGGGAATCATCGTAGCAATTTCCAAAGGTGGTAGTGATAAGTATGGAGTGTCGAACCCACAAGGAGCCAAAGGTAAGATCAATATTCTCTCAAGCCCTATCTGCCACTGATATGACTCTACGTGCACCGAACGTTTACTTCCAACTAGAAACAAGAAAATAAAACTGTGTTGTGGGTATAAAGAGGATAACTTTGTATGATATCGGAGAGCTAAAATATAAAAGTAGGTGTTGTTATCATAAAGTTAGAATATATTACTAAATAATATAAATAGCGAGCGCGGAATAATGATGGATCGGTGTGCGGAATTGTCCTAGGCAATTGTTAACAAGACCGATAGTCATCATTGCAATTTCATATGAGGGAGAGGCATAAGCTAATATACTTTCTCTACTTGGATCATATGCGCTTATGATTGGAACTTTAGCAAGCGTCCGCAACTACTAAAGACCATTAAGGTAAAACCCAACAATAGCATTAAAGCATCAAGTCCTCTTTATTCCCATACACAACAACCCCCTTACTTGGGTTTGTGTTTCAGTAACTCACGCAACCCACTATAAGCGAATCATGAACGTATTGCAACACCCTACAGCGGGAATCCCTCACGCTTGCGCGACACGGAGGGCACCATAGGACAGCATCAAAGTAAAGCATACAACTCATACCAATCTAAATCATCAATCAACCCAAAGACAAAAGATATCTACTCAAAACATCATAGGATGGCAACACATCATTGGATCATAATATGTGGCATAAAGCACCATGTTCAAGTAGGGATTACAGCGGGGTGCGGGAGAGTGGACCACGTAAAAGAGATGAGGATGGTGATGATGATGGTGATGTTGATGAAGACGATCACCGCGGCAATGATTCCCCTCCCGATGGCACTCCGGTGCCACCAAGAGAGAGGAGGAGAGGTTCTCCCCCTTGTGCTTCCTCCTCCATGGCTCCCCCTCTGGTCCTTGGCCTTCATGGTGATGATGGACCCTCCAAGATCCTCCTCCATGGCCTCCGGTGATGATGGCCCCCTCCGGCAGGGTGCCGGAGAGAGCCTAGATTGATTTACCGTTGCTATAGAGGCTTGCAGCGGCGGAACTTCCGATCTAGGTTATTTCCCGAAGGTTTCTGTATTTATAGGAATTTCTGGCGTTGGTTTCACGTCAGGGGGGTCTTCGGGCTGTCCACGAGATAGGGGGGTGCGCCCCCCACTCTCGTGGGCAGCCCGGGACTCTTTTGGTCCATAAAAAATCGTCAAAAATTGGCACGTCAATTGGACTCCGTTTGGTATCCCTTTTCTGTAAAACACAAAAAACAAGGAGAAAACAGAAACTGGCACTGGGCTCTAGGTTAATAGGTTAGTCCCAAAAATCATATAAAATGACATATAAATGCATAGAAAACATCATAGATGGATAATATAATAGCATGAATACTTCATAAATTATAGATACGTTGGAGACGTATCAACGGCGGACCGCCGAAGATGCTCTTTGACGGGTTTTACCTTGGGGTCGACACGCAAACGGTGCTCAGCCAGTCCTCTGGGTACACCCGGCATGCCAGAGGGTTTCCATGCAAAGATGTCACAGTTCTAACGGAGGAACTAGATGAGCACTTCTTCCTATTTGCTGTCGAGTGTCGTTGATATATGAGTCGGCGCGGCATTGGGATCGGTCGGGTGAATATGAATCGGCTTCGTTTCACCAGACGACTGAAATGCAGAATCCGTGGCAGGCTTCTTGGCTCGGAGCAAATCACTCGGATCTGCATTCTTCTGATACTCTTGGAGTTCAACTACTGCCATCTGCGCATCGGCAATTTTGGAACCTTTCTGGAAGCATTCCTCTGCTTTCTGCCGATTGCCAGTAACTGTGATCACACCTTTGGGGCCAGGCATCTTCAACTTGAGGTACACGTAACATGGTCGAGCCATAAAACGTGCGTAGGCAGGCCTACCCAGAATGGCATGATAAGCACTCTAGAAATCCACGACTTCAAATGTCAACTTTTCCTTACGGTAATGCTTGGAATCACCGAAAACCACGTCGAGAGCAATCTGGCCGAGTGATTCGGCTTTCTTTCCAGGGATAACACCATGGAAACTCATATTGCTCTCGCTAAGTTTGGACATTGGAATGCCCATCCCCTTCAAGGTTTCAGCATAAAGGATATTCAGACCGCTACCTCCGTCCATCAGCACTTTAGTCAGTATATTGCCTCCGACCACGGGGTCGACCACCAATGCTTGCCTCCCGGGGGTGGCTACACGAGCAGGGTGGTCAGACTGGTCGAATGTGATGGCTCTCTGAGACCATTTCAGGTATGTGGTCGTCGTCGCCGGAGCGACCATATTCACTTCTCTATTGATAACTTTAAACCGACTCTTGCTCTCAACATCAGCAAAGATCACGAGGGTGGAATTGACCTTGGGATACCCGTCGTCTTCCTCTTCATCCTCATCTTTGTCCGACTCTTTCTCCTTCTCACCGGGCTGTTTTTCTCGGAACTGCTGGATCAGGAGTCGACATTGTCGAGTGCTATGCTTAGGGTAGATCAGATTACCCTCTTCGTCTTTCTTCGTGTGGATGTGACATGGCAGATCCAACACATCATTCCCTGCTTGATCCTTTACCATCTTAGGGGGCCAGGGCCCTTTAGGTTTTCCCTTAAACTTTCCTTGAGCCGCCGCTGCAATCNTTCTGCCGATTGCCAGTAACTGTGATCACACCTTTGGGGCCAGGCATCTTCAACTTGAGGTACACGTAACATGGTCGAGCCATAAAACGTGCGTAGGCAGGCCTACCCAGAATGGCATGATAAGCACTCTAGAAATCCACGACTTCAAATGTCAACTTTTCCTTACGGTAATGCTTGGAATCACCGAAAACCACGTCGAGAGCAATCTGGCCGAGTGATTCGGCTTTCTTTCCAGGGATAACACCATGGAAACTCATATTGCTCTCGCTAAGTTTGGACATTGGAATGCCCATCCCCTTCAAGGTTTCAGCATAAAGGATATTCAGACCGCTACCTCCGTCCATCAGCACTTTAGTCAGTATATTGCCTCCGACCACGGGGTCGACCACCAATGCTTGCCTCCCGGGGGTGGCTACACGAGCAGGGTGGTCAGACTGGTCGAATGTGATGGCTCTCTGAGACCATTTCAGGTATGTGGTCGTCGTCGCCGGAGCGACCATATTCACTTCTCTATTGATAACTTTAAACCGACTCTTGCTCTCAACATCAGCAAAGATCACGAGGGTGGAATTGACCTTGGGATACCCGTCGTCTTCCTCTTCATCCTCATCTTTGTCCGACTCTTTCTCCTTCTCACCGGGCTGTTTTTCTCGGAACTGCTGGATCAGGAGTCGACATTGTCGAGTGCTATGCTTAGGGTAGATCAGATTACCCTCTTCGTCTTTCTTCGTGTGGATGTGACATGGCAGATCCAACACATCATTCCCTGCTTGATCCTTTACCATCTTAGGGGGCCAGGGCCCTTTAGGTTTTCCCTTAAACTTTCCTTGAGCCGCCGCTGCAATCTCACCGGGTGCTGCGGGCTCGGCCTTACACTTCTGTTTCCGACCAGAATTACCTACACCAGCCTCTTGGCCGATTGGCTTACTCTTTCCGCTACGGCGTCGATCCTCTTCTTCTCCATTAGCGTACCGGGTGGCTATTTCCATCATCCGAGTCAGAGTCATATCTCCAGTCCGACCGAACTTCAGGACCAACTCTCGGTATTTGACGCCTTCCTTGAAGGCACACACTGCTTGATGCTCTGATACATTTTCAACGGTATGATGCAAAGTGGTCCACCTCTGAATGAAATCTCTCAAAGTCTCACTCGGCTTCTGCACACAATGCTGCAACTTGGTCAATCCTGTTGGTCGCTTGCAAGTGCCCTCAAAAGTTCTGACGAACACTCGAGCCAGCTCTTCCCAACTGTATATACTGCCTGGAGCTAACTGAGTCAACCACGCTCGGGCCGACCCTTCCAATATCAGAGGAAGATGTTTCATCGCTACTTCATTGTTTCCACCGCCAATCTGCACAGCCACTTGGTAATCCTCAAGCCAAGTTTCAGGCTTGGATTCTCCAGTGAACTTACTGACTCCGGTCGCCAACCTGAAGTTGGGAGGAATCACTGCTGCCCTGATGGCTGTGCTGAAACACTCTGGACCGGAAACATGCACTCTGCTGCCACTTGGACGATCTCTGTCAGGTCTTCTCTATGCGCTCTGTTCCGGTCGACTAGACCTTGAACGAGGATGGATCTCGCATCGAAGTCTGGCTCTCTTGGGTCGACTGGTGCTGTGCGCTCGCCACTGTGACGGCGTCTGTCATCGTTCTGCCGAGGCACATATGACGATTACGATTGGTGCTCGGAGGAGGCGTGGGCACTCGATTACGATTGTCTTGGTCGAGCGGATGATCATACTGTCCACGGCCCTCATGCCGCAGGGGCGATCTTGGGCTATGGGCCGACTGAACTGTATCCGCTACTACGGATCTGCTGTGAATCCTATTCCGCTACTGAGACACTGTTGTGTTCTACTCTCCTGCAGCCCGTAGCAAGGCCAGGATCTGCATCAACCCTCTGCCAGCCTCCGACTGGGAAGGTTGGATCGACTCTGCTATTCGGGCCGCAGCTGTGAGGTTCTGAATCGGAGTACGGTATACCTTAGGCGGAGGCGGGAAAAGCTGCCGTCGACTGGACTCAGGGACCCGCTCCCGAGCGCGCTCGTCGAGAGCGCACTAAAGGTTCTCCAGTCGAGTGCGCTCAGCCAAATTAGCCAGGCGCACCTCTTCAAAGGCCCGAGCCTCGGGGGTTTCTCCAACCATGGGCGTGTGGAGTGCATCCATGTTGCGGCGACGAAGTTCTACCCTCTGCTACGAAGAAAGGGGTTCGGGATGGTACTCCTCATGGACGCGCGACGGATCGCCACCACCATCTTCGCCGTCTTCACGATGGAAACCGGGCGGACCACGCAGTCCATCGACCATCAAGACTTCAGCCGCAGGGTCACTGCTATCGCACTTGGATGCACTCTCCGTAGAGCCAGTCGACAGATCGAACAGGCCATGGAGAGTTTCGTCGGGCTCGATTGTCGCGACTTGATGGGTGGCCGAACGCCGAGCCACCACGTGTTTCACCCACCGCTGAAGCCGCGATCGACCGGATCGCTTGCGGCGGCGAACAGCGGGGAGGGAAGACACCATCAGAGGACTGATACTGAGTCGACGGCTGTCGGAGAAGGACGCCGTGAACGCACGCGCGAAAGTGCGTCGCCCCTCGGACGGGGAGCGCCTCAATGTCAAGGGGAGCTTCTTGAAGCCACGCGAAGTCGTCGGCGACGAAAACGAGCGCGCTGAGACGGATCTCGCGACCCTCAGCCAGTCCGCCGCCAGAAACCATGATGATGATGATCGGAAAAACTTGCAACTTCACCAACAAGTCGCTAAGACACCGGCCCCAAGGTGGGCGCCAACTGTCGTGGTTCTAAGGCTGACAGTAGAAAGGGGGGTAGGTATGGAGAGGCAAAATCTCAGCTATGGTGAAGGTGTACACACGAGGTTTACGAGTTCAGGCCCTTCTCAGTGAAAGTAACAGCCCTACGTCTCGGTGACCGGAGGCGGTCGATTGGATTATATGTGTGATGTTACAGGGGGTGCAAACCCTTGTGCCAGAGGAGGGGGGTGGCTTATATAGAGTACGCCAGGACCCCCATCGCCCTCCATTACAAGGGACTTAATGTACATAAAGTGAGGGCGTTACTGGTAACGCCAGCCTTAAGTGTTGTTAATGACCTTAAAGACTACGGAGTGAACGCCTGCCCGTTGTAATGCTGAGTGACTCCTGGTCTTCGATAGGTCGAGTGATCCTCTGGATGGTCGAGTGACAGTAGGTAGGAGGACTCCCGAGTGACATGATTGTCGAGTGGATTGCACTTGACATCTTCGGCTGGGGGTCTCTTGCTGCCTCCTGGACTTCTTATCTTCTAAGGTAGTGACCTTGGGTAGGATGTATAGGTCAGGTCTGTATCCTCATCCCCATGGGCCTCTTCCTATTGGCCGAGGGGGTTCACGCCAAAATGGACACGCCGCGAGCGCGATTATTTTGGGAAGGAACGAGTCTCAAGCGCAAATACCATATGGTCAAATGGGCTGCAGTATGCAGGCCCAAGTCCATGGGAGGACTAGGAATCACCAATACCAGACTAGAAAACATTACAGAGATGCAACAAATGGCACTAGAATTTTATAAAAATTTATATACTTCAGAAGGGGTGGAAGGGATAGAAGATGTTCTGCAGCATGTGCCGTCCAAAGTAACAGTGGCGATGAATGAGGGCCTGATGGCCCCTTACTCAGAGGAAGAGGTAAAGAGAGCACTTTTCCAGATGTTCCCAACTAAGGCCCCGGGGCCAGATGGGTTTCCGGCGCATTTCTTCCAACGCCATTGGGATACATGTGGTGCAGCTGTGACAAGGGCGGTTCTGAGCATCGTTAGAGGGGAGGAGAGCCCTGCCTGTGTGAACGACACCATGTTGGTGTTAATCCCCAAGGTATCAAATCCCGCACTATTGTCTCAGTTTCGACCGATAAGCTTATGTAATGTCTTCTACAAGATAGCATCGAAGGTTCTAGCGAATCGGTTAAAGGTAATACTCCCAGAGATTATTTCAGAGGAACAGTCAGCATTTGTCCCTGGCAGACTTATTACTGACAATATAATTTCAGCCTATGAGTGTTTACATTTTATGAAGAGAAATAAGTCGAAGAGCAATAATCATTGTGCTCTCAAGCTTGATATGATGAAGGCATATGACAGAGTGGAATGGGCTTATCTGGAAGCTATCATGAGGAAACTGGGTTTTGCGGAACCATGGATCTCTATAGTCATGAACATGGTCAGAACGGTTTCCTTTTCAGTGCTTTTTAATGGAAGTAGGTTGGAGGAATTTAAACCAACCCGTGGTATTCGTCAGGGAGATCCTATCTCTCCATATTTGTTCTTGCTAGCAGCAGAGGGCCTTTCATGCCTCTTAAAGTCTCAGAATGAATCATCCCAGCTCAGCGGCGTAAAGGTGGCGCCATCGGCACCGTCGGTGAACCATCTTTTATTCGCGGATGATAGCCTGCTGTTTTTCAAGGCAAGTGTCGATGGAGCAGAAGAAGTGTCACACCTGTTGGATACATATTGCAGGGCCTCGGGCCAAAGAATCAATAGAGAGAAGTCCTCAGTTTTTTTCAGTAAGGGATGCCCACAGATCATCAGAGATGCGGTCAAAGGATGCTTACAGGTACCTAATGAATCATTGAGTGACAGATATCTAGGCATGCCTACGGATGTGGGTCACTCCAGAATGGGCACCTTCAAATATTTGTCTGATCGAGTGTGGGACAAGGTGAAGGGATGGATGAGCAAGTGTCTATCAGCCGGTGGCAAGGAAGTTTTGATCAAATCCGTAGCCCAAGCAATCCCCGTTTACTCGATGTCTTGTTTCAAGATTCCGAGGGGTCTGTGCAGTCATATAAATTCTATCATTCGGAAGTTTTGGTGGGGTTGCAAACAGGGTGAGAGAAAACCGGCGTGGGTGTCATGGGAAGTTATGACAAGACCCAAATATCTTGGAGGTTTAGGGTTCAGGGACCTTGAACTTTTTAACTTGGCACTCCTGGCACGACAGTCTTGGAGGGTGCTACAGGATCCTTCGTCTTTGAGCTCTCGGATTCTCAAAGCGTCGTATTACCCTGACAGGTCATTCCTAAATGCAGAAATTGGGTCAAGAACGTCCCAGATCTGGCGGGCAATTCTGGAAGGCAGAGATATTCTCAAACAAGGGTTAATTCGAAGGATAGGGAATGGCCAAACAACGAGTATTTGGGACCATAACTGGATACCCAAAGAATCATCATTGCGACCTATAGTGTCCCTTGTACAAGACCCGCCAGAGAGAGTAGCGGAACTCATGCTACCAGCTATGGCTGCATGGAATGAGCAGCTGGTTCGATCTGTGTTCCTGCCTACGGACGCAGAGGCGATCTTAAGGATCCCGGTGTGCACCAGAAATACTGAAGATTTCTGGGCATGGCACCCAGAGAAGAAGGGCCGGTTTACAGTCAGTTCGGTATATAAGTTTATGGTGAAAACCAAGATAACAAGGGAAAACTGGCTTGAGGGCAGATCGGGATCATCAAGTACTGACAGAGAAGAAAAGGATTGGTCTAAATTGTGGAGCCTGACGGTGCCATCAAAACTGAGAATATTTTTGTGGCGTTTGGCTCGCCATTCACTGCCCACAACAGACGTGTTGAGCAGACGAAACATGGCTACCCGTGACGCATGTCCGCTGTGTGGGACGCCTGACTCATGGCGCCATGCCCTGATCTCCTGTACGTCGGCGAGGTGTACGTGGGCTTTGTCAGATCCTCAGTTGGTAGCAAAAATGGCGGAGAATACAGAGCCAGGAGCAAAGAGCTGGCTGTTTCAGATGAATGAGGCCCTTGATCACAGCTCGTTCACGAGAATGGTGGTGACCCTGTGGTCCATTTGGTATGCTCGGCGCCAGGCAATACATGAAGGAGTTTTCCAGTCTCCTATACAAACGTCTTCCTTTGTGAACTCCTATATTAGTGAGCTGGATCAAATTGCTAATACGGAGACCAAGCCAGTTATGGGATTTCAGCATCAGGAGGTCCCAAGACAATGGCTTCCTTCACCTAGTGGAGTGGCAAAGATTAATGCTGATGGTGCAGTTGCACGCAACATGCGCGGTGGGGCTGTCGCCGCTGTATGCCAAGATCACACCGGAGCTTATTTGGGGTCCTCGGCTGTTGTCTTCCGGGACACAAGAGACCCGACCGTTTTGGAAACTTTTGCTTGCAGAGAAGCACTATCACTTGCAGAGGATTTACAGGTTCAGAACCTGATGGTAGCATCTGACTGTCAGGGAGTTGTGAATGACATAGTTCATGGAACGGGAGGTCTTCACTCAGCCATAGTCCATGAAATAAGGAGTCGTAGAGATAGTTTTACTCAGTGCTCTTTTGTCCATGAGCGTAGGAATCATAATTTTGAAGCTCACAATCTTGCCAAATTTGCTTGTAATTTAGCCATAGGTAGACATACTTGGTTGGGTTCTCCACATAACCCAAGACTTGTACCTATGAACATTGTAGTGAATCAATAAAGTGGCGAGATTTTCTCAAAAAAAAAAAAACATTACTGCAGGCCCAAGTCCATGGGAGGACTAGGAATCACCAATACCAGACTAGAAAACATCGCGCTAATGTGCAAGTGGATCTGGAAGCTCTCGAAAGGGGCGACGGGCCTATGGGCTGATATCCTTCGGGCGAAATACTTCCCCAACACGAGGGGTTCCCCTTTCTGGCAGGACCTGCAAGCTATTAGACCGACTTTTGATCAGGGGGCCAAATTCAACGTCGGCAACGGCCGTTCCATCCGTTTCTGGATTGATTTTTGGGTGGGCACTCGGCCCCTTTGGGAGGATTTCCCGGACTTGTATGCACTCGTGGTGCATCCAAACCTTAGGGTGGTAGAGGCTTTGGCTTCCCCCCAAGCCATAGCCTTCTGCCGTAATCTAAATGCTCTGGAGTCAGCTAGGTGGGGTACCTTGTTGGATCTGGTTTCCTCCGTTGTGCTGACTAATGAGCCCGACAGGGTGTCGTGGCATCTAAACGCCTCCGGGAAGTTTTCGGTCAAGTCCTTATACAACCAATTGTGCCAAGGGACATTACGGAGGGAGGTGAAGGGACTTTGGCAAGCTCGCGTTCCGCTGAAGATCAGAGTTCTTCTTTGGCAACTGTTCCCGGATCGCCTCCCCACGTCCATCAACATTGCAAAACGGAACGGCCCGACAACGGGTCCATGTGCATTATGTGGGAACCCCGAGAACGCAAACCATGTCTTCTTTCTTTTCCGATTAGCTAGGTTTGCTTGGAGCGCTGTGCGCGAGGCTGCCAGTGTCCCATGGGACCCGCACGGTTCAGGGTCAACACAAGCGTGTGCTGTGAACTAGTATAGGGGCGATGTTATGGTCCTTATGGCTCACCGGCAACAAATTAACCATAGAGGGGTCGTTCCTATCGCACCCGGCTAATATCATATGCAAATGTTCTATCCTACTGCAGAAGTGGAGTCCGTTGGCCAAGCAGAAGGACTCTGAGATGATGAAGCACGCGGAAGATCGAGTTCACCAAGTCTACGTGGCGGCTAGGGAGCTGGCGACGCCTCCCTAACGAAGGGAGTGGTCTGTTGTTTTGTTTCGCGAGCCTGCGCACTCCTGTCCATCGGCTTCGGCCATGTATCGTGCTCGTAGCCCGGCTACGAACCCTTCCAGACTTAATCTTTACCTATGCCTTGGGCTTTTGCTTTTGGTCCATCCGTGTAATGACCGTCCGTTATGCTACTCTGCCTGTTCCGTTGTGGGCTTTATTAATTTAAAGCTGGACGCTCCCAGCGTCTTCGTTTTGAAAAAAAAAAGTTTATTGCCATTGCGCTTCTCTTTAAATATTGAGGTTAACCAAGTTTATTTTTTTAGCTGTGTCTCAGTTATTTATTGGCTCATGATGAAAATTAAATCAGAATCGAACCAAACACAGAGAAACGAAATGATTAAACCAACCATACAAGCTGGGACTCGTGGACACGACCCTAGCTAGTACGAGGGAAAGAACTGTCGATGACAGAAGGACACTCGAAGCCAAGGAGGACACAGCAGCAGGTGATCGAAGGAGAGTATCAACAAGGCACTAAAATCATAGGACCAGGAACAATCATCATAGGGCTAAAGAAACCGCGCACAGGGGAAACTAGGAATGCCGAAGTCGGCAGAAGGAGAACACCAGTTGTCATGAGAAGAACACCAGTAGCGACACAAAGAGAGGCGGAGAGCAGAAGCACCGCCCCTAGCCGACATAATCTCTCCACGCACACTGCGAGCCGACAAAAATATCGACCCAACACACGATGCACCCACTCCCCAAATACTGCAAGAGCAACGATGCGACGTTGCATGGGGGCGAATAACACACGGGATGCAACCGACAAGCGGTGTCGAACCTCCCACCCATGAAGCATGCCCCAATGCAACATAAGCAAACCTGCGTATGCCGTCCCGAGACACTCCAATTTGCACAAACTAGCTAGTTGGATAGCCTCCCCACCAGTCATGAAGCACGTCCCAACGCGACATGCGCAAACAGGTCGACGTCGATCTATGAGATACTATGATTCGCAAGAACCGAATACCCTCCCCGACAATCACCTCGTGGGGCACACACAGTGTACTAGGTCCTAGAACCGCGATAAAAAAAATATAAAAAAAGAGACCAATCCGGGCTAGACTAGCCTGTTGGCATTTTTTTACAGAAGAAAACTCCGTGAGCACCAAGTGCTCGAGCCGAGACTCGAATCCTGGTGAGCTGGCTGCGAACTCCCATGCCTTGCCAACTGAGCTACGCTCCGTTCTCAAGTCCTAGAAACGTTATGACTGCACAGACCGAGCAACTTGCCTCCCCATCGATCCTGCACACCACAACACCGAACAAAGGGTACCCCTAGCTAGACCCCCCCTCATCGAAATAGGCTTCCCCCGCTTTACAAATAAAGCAACGGTCCATACAATCCAAGTTTGAACAACACCCGACATATAAAGGTTGGGGCCACAACACAGTCAAGCCCAAAATAGTATAAAAGAAATAGAAAAAAAGCCACCTAATGACCGCCGCATAGCGGCACTACGAGGACGATAGTCGACGCGCCGAAGCCAGAAGCGCATCCATCAGCTAGACCCCCCTTCTCACCTGCCACCGATAACACACGGGGCACACCCCGGGCACCGGATATGAAAAATGCCGACCTAACACACATCGAGCAACCGCCTCCGAGGACCCGGCTCTCGAGCGATCCTAGGGACCCGACGAGCCTCGTTCCAAAAAATGCCGACACAACACACACCAAAAACCCACATCTCACCAATCCTGGGGATAGGACCACACACACACACACACACACACACACACACACAAAGCTGAATACACCACACAAAAGGGCCCACAAGCATCAGGGGTTCACAAGTCATGGACACTGGACTGGAGCCGTCGGGGTGGCGAGGCATGGGATTACGCGCTCGGGATGGAGGGAGGGCACCACGCATTTGCAGTGTGGCGCAGCGTGGACGCATCGAACAGCGCGGAGGCCATCCGAGGGTGCGGATGCCTCCAGGAGACACTACCGGAAAACGGTCCTACCCCGACGACCAAACCTATGCCTACGGCTGCCGTCGGCCTAGTTGGAGCTATGCCGACAGCCCAGTCCTGGCCGTCGGCCTATCCTGACCGTCGGGTTACACATAACTATGCCGACGGCAGCCGTCGGCACAGAATGGCCGTCGCCATAGATGCAGACATGCCGACAGCAGCCGTCGGCATAAATCAGCCGTCAGCATACCTGTGGGCCCTGGGCCGTAGGCATAGGCCGCGAGTCCGGTAGTGAGACATGTATTTCAGCATCCAAAGTGATAACAAAACGTAAGATTTCTGTCGTATGTAAACAAAAATAGGTAGCTTCAGCAGTCCAAGCCATATACAAGTGTATATACATGGCAAATTTATATCTTGATAATTTTAAAATCTGCCGAAAAATACCAGATAGTAGTTGAAAATTCTATTAATTGAGTACTAAGAAAACACTTCAACTTTGGACGGGTGACAACCATAGGTAGGTGCTTTAGCTTGGAGGTAGAGTTCATGTCATCTGCGAGCCTTGCATCGCTATCCTTTGAGAGCGGCCGGCATAAAACAAAAAGTTTTGGTCCACTAATAGATAAATCTATAAATAGCAATTATTTGTTTATATGGTTCCTTGTACATACAAGGAAGTTGATAATCTAGTTTGCTTTTAATTATTGTTTCTTAAAAAAGCCATAATTTTTTAACCAAACATTAAAATTAAGAACCGCTTTCACCACTGAAATTCTCGCGATGTACTTTTCAAAACAAGATCCCGCATGGATATGTTTTGACAAACTTTTCTTTGTGCAATTTTATCCTTGTTTGTGTAACTGGCTAGTTGTTGATGTGCAACTACCTAATAGTCGATGTGCAACTTTTTCTCTTCTATGGATGTGCAGTTTTCAATGACGACACCTCACCTCAAACTACCCAATATCAAGTGAGATGTGCAACTTCGTCTGGTGCCCCATCCAACTGCTTAGTAGTCGATGTGCAACTTTTCTCCTCTAGTTGGAAGTGCAATTTTTACTATTTGCTACCTCAGTCAACTGCCCAGCACTGAATGTGCAACTTCAGAAACTGTCCTAGCCAACTACCTAACGGTCGATGTGCATGTGTAACTTTCTCCCGTACCCGTGGATTGTAGTTTTCATTGCTAGCACCCCTTCCCACCCACCCCAACTAGTGAGATGTGCATCTTGAGGGTCTCACTTGTATACAACTTTTCTGCACCCTCATGGTCTATGGATATGCATTTTGTCACCATTCAACAAAGGGAAAACTTTGTTTTTGCCACTCTAGTTTTTGCCCACTTTGCTTATGCCACTCTAGAATTTGACATTTCACTTTTGCTACTCTAGAACTAGAGTGGCAAAAACAAAGTTTTCCCTTCAACAAATCCATGTCAGTAAGATGTGCAACTTTATATGTTACCCTAGCCAACTGCTTAGTAGATTCTGTGCAACTACTTCTATTCTATTGCCCCTGCCAACTACTTCCAATGACCGTGTCCAACTGAAATCAACTATGTGTGCAACCAGAACTACTATAAATGCCAACAAAAAATGATCGCCGTGTGTGCAACTTTTCAATGACCGTGTCCAACTGAAAACAACTATTGTGCAACTAGAATTATTATAGATGCCAACAAAAAATGATTGCCGTGTGTGCAACTTTCCAATGACCGTGTCCAACTGAAAACAACTATGTGTGCAACTAGAACTATTATAGATGCCAACCAAAAATGATCGCCGTGTGTGCAACTTTCCAATGATCGTGTCCAACTAAAAACAACTATGTGTGCAACTGGAACTACTATAGATGCCAACAAAAAATGATCACCGTGTGTGTGACTTCCGAATGACCGTACTAACTGAGAAAAATTATGTGCGTAATATCTAGAAGTACTATAGATGCCAACAAAAAATGATCGCTGTGTGTGCAACTTCTCAATGATCGTATCCAACTGAGAACAAATATGTGTGCAATTAAAGCTACTATAGATACCAACAAAAATGATCACCGTGTGTAACTTCCTAATAATCGTGTCCAACCAAAAACAACTATGTGTGTAACTAAAACTACTATAGATGTCAACAAAAAATAATTGCCATGTAAAATGGTGTGACGATATGAAGGAGCAACTCAGTCTCTCGAGCAGAATGGAATGACAGAAGAATCAGCTGTTAATGCGTAAATGTTGAGCAGTAGTAGTCCGTTTGTTTAATCAAAAATTAGTAACACACTACAAATGGAAGAAGCAGCAGTAGTAGTCCGAATCCATGGTTGGAGTCTAGGCATCGCCTGAAGCCACAGATGTAGGGAGCGCCCGAGCTCGGCAACAGCCCCAGGAAGCTGGTGACGCCCCAAAGTTGGCCCCCACGGCCGCCGCCATGGTCTTCCCCAAAGTTGGACCCAATCCCGTTGTGGAGGAAGGAGCCCAACTGGATGGGTAAGTCGCGGTGGCCCGAAAGCAGCGCCGCCGCGCTTGGAGGTGGGTCGACGGCCGCCTGCGCAAGTTGGGGCGGAGGCGGCCGGCGCGAGGTTTGGCGGCGGCGGCAGATGTGAGGGGATGGGGAGGAAGGTTTGTGCACAATGGTGGATAACGACAAACGCCAGCCGTCCGCATGACGGTTGAGAGCGTCCGACAAAATAGCACCTGACCGCGCGTGCGATGGTTCGTGGCGGGATCGGGCGGTCACCAGTCGGCCGCTCGGGTTGACGAAAAAGTGCGCGTGCACTAAGAAGAATTTAGGTAGATAAACAGTACCCAAAATTTGCTGGCAGCTGGACTCCTTTCGTGGAGCCACCCGGGTTAGGGCACCATACATACGTGAATCGATTCGATTCATGCACGCCATATCTCCCGAGTTCTCACGTTTCGTTCTTCCAACGTGATTGATCGACAGAGGAGAGCCGGCGAGAAGCCCACGGAGGAAACGAAGCGCACGCGGCGCACGGGGGCTGCCAGGACGAGGGTGCGGCAGTGCCCGTCCTTCTCCATGCTCCCCGACGACCTCCTCCTCATCATCTACCGGTTGCTGGCCGAATCCCCGAGCAGCCGCATGCGCTTCGCCACCGTCTGCAGGTCGTGGCGCGCCGCCGTCGCCGCGGAGCCGCGGGTGCCCGCTCTGCCGTGGCTGCTGCTCTCGCCGCGCAGCGCCCAGGACAGGGCTTGGCGCGCACACTGCCCCGAGGACGGCGCCACGATGCGCCTCCATCCCCAGCGCGGGTCCGTCGGGAGGGGCCTCATCGGCGGCTACGACGGAGGCTGGGTGGTCTCATCCCTGCCGCTGCTCAGGATAGTCAACCTCTTCACAGGCGCTGAGGTGCTGCTCTCCGAGAAACAGACGACGATGGCCTGCCCGCGCGGCAACCATGGGTACTGTGGTGATGCCCGTGAACCAGTCGTATCGAAAATCGTGCTCTCCCAGCCGCCCACCTCAGATGGTTGTATCATGGCCGCCATGACCGAGAAGCACGGAATCATGCTCTGTAGAGTTGGTTGTCGTGGTAAAGGGTGGACGATACATGATGCTTGTGATTGGTTCAGATTCAAGGGCATTGCCTTTTGCAACGGTGACCTCTATGGAGTCGTGCATCCTCACAGTTACCTCCTGAGGTATGAGATCGGGATCAACAAGGATGGCGCTCCGGTATTCATCGCCCATAACTGGATAGACATGCGAATGCTCGATCATTCTACATCTGCGAGCCCTTACAAGGAGAATGCATCTTACATGGTTAATCTGAATGGATATCCTACAGTGGTCGTGATTAACCGGTGGTGGGGTTACCCCAATCCTTTCTTTAGGATGTTCAAGCTCATCAACACTAACACTTGGTCGCAAGTGACGATGTTGGGCGACCATGCCTTATTCTTGGGACCGACGTTTTCCAAGGCGGTGCTTGTGCCAACGGGCAGTCATGGCGACATAGAGAGAAACCACATATACTACTCCAACGGTCTAAGTAGAAGGTCTGAAGCCAACGGTGATGAGGTATTCTTGACGATCTCAAACAATGATGTTGACCTGAAGTATAACATCAACCATAGGAAGATCATTGCCGGCAATTATAAGATCACATCAGTAGGTTACTTTGTTAAGGATGGTAGTCATGATAGCATGTGGCTTCTTCCTCCTGATATTTAGCTACTTGGTTATTAGTATACATATTCAAGCTTAGTTTGATTTCCAAATAAATTTAAATATACTCAAAAAATGAAGTTCACAGTAAGCTTTGTTCGTGTCGTCTCCATTCCAAGGGAATCTGTTTCACATACCAAGTTTGCAATCGCCACTGCGGCACTAAAAAATTGAGATTCCTGGATGCTGAAAACCAAAAGGCGGTACCATTCTTACTGGCTGATAGGCTTCATCAGGAACTCCATGCCCGCCAATGGTGTCGTCTTCGTCGTCTGCCTTTATCTCGGTGCTCCCCTGCTATCACTATGGATAAGGCCACCGACCAGCCAACCAAGACACAAGACCATTACTACGCACCAACCCCATGAGACGAAAAAACATTTTTCCTGTTAAATGGATCAACTTTCCAGACGACGTTCCGAGCCATGCCTTAGTCTCAATGTGCCAAACGGTCATCATGATTCATTCACATGAGAGCCTCTACAACCGAACTGGGCAAATCCAGCCCCCTAAACATCCGCGGGCTCGTCCATATGCGCCTGCGGACAGTGCCTGCCCATCCCTCAAATGCCCCTTTTGCAACCACAACCCCACTTTTAAAACCTCAAATTCATGCAAATACATGCACATAAATCATTACACGTAAACAACGAATACCATACACAAATTAAAATTATTGGTACATAATTAAAAATACATAGTTCAAGCATAAAAAAATTGGAGTGCATAATTGAAACATAAAATTCATTGATTTCCAACATGGGCCACATATGCTCCAAAAGATCATTAAGTAGTTTCATGTGGACCTGTTCATCTTGAAGTTGTCGATGCATCTCCTGAAAATTCACGACAGGCTCCGCATCTAGTTCCGAGAGGCGGACTTGGCTCTGGGATTCTCAAACTCGTGCAGGCTGGGTGTGGAAGATGTGTGTCCCCAAATCTGTTTCTATAGGTCTAGCGTTTTTTTTCATAGGTTTATCATGCCGTGTTGTCCTATAGACACATCGTGGATGTGCTTCTTGGTACTGCTGCCTAGTTTGGACCTAGGAAGGTTAGCCAGCCCCGCCTCAATGGAGTGTGTGGGATTTGTGCCATGACTCTGTCTGATCACGGTGTTATACAGGCTCCCTTCATATTTTATTCTTCAGAGGGACGATTTGTTTCGCAGACTGTGGCCCCCGACATCTTCTGGTCTACATCGATGAATTTTCCAGCCACTGCTCCTACAAGCTTCTTTGTTTAAATAAGTTTGATCCGTCGAGGGAAGGCTAGAGGTGAAAATTAATGATCTTTGCTCATGGCACACTCTCATGGATGTAAGAGAAAGAAGACTTCGGCACCCCCAAAGACTTGGATGTATTTTTTTTTCTGTAAGAATAATTTTTGACGATCTGTCCTACTTAATATTTGACCTTTGGCCTTTCCAAAAAATAATTGAAAGCTGCCGGTACTTAATTGTTGTCATGCACGTATATACAGAATGGCAGGTTCGTATGGAAATCTTCACGTTTTGATCTGGCCAGACAGGAGTGTATACAAGCGTGCATGGCAAGTATAGATCTGGGGAAAAAAATCTAATGGAGGCTGGGTGGTCGTGCCCCAGCCGCTGCTCAGGATAGTCAACCTCCTCACCTGCGCCGAGGTGCAGCTCTCCGAGAAACAGAGGGGGATTTCCTGCCCGCGTGCCAACTTCGTGGCTGGTGTTGCCCGTGGACCCATCGTCCGGAAAATCGTGCTCTCCTCGAACGGTTGTATCATGGTCGCCATGACCAATAAGTGGAGAATCATGTTCTGTAGAGTTGGCTGTACAGCTGAAGGGTGGGTGATATATGGATATCATTGGATGAGATTCAAGGACATTGCATTTTGCAACGACGGCCTCTATTATGTGGCGCATGATTTCACTAAAATCCTTAAGTGTGGGATCGGCGTGAACAAGGATGGCGCTCTGATATTCACCGCCTATGACTGGATAGACATGCAAATGCTCAATCATTTAACATCGGCAAGCCCTTACAAGGAGAATGCAGCTTACATCGTTGATCTAAATGGAAAGCTTATGGTGGTTGTGATTAACCGGTGGAGGGATCACCCCAAGCCTTTCTTCATGGTGTTCAAGCTCATCAACAGTAACACTAAAACTTGGTCTGAAGTGACGAGGTTGGATGACCATGCCTTATTCTTGGGACCAACATTTTGCAAGGCGGTGCATGTGCTAACGGACAGTCATGGCGTGATAGAGCGAAACCACATATACTACTCAACCGGTATAAGTAGAAAGTCCGAACCCTACAGTGATGCGGTATTCTTGACGATCTCAAACAATGATGGTGATCTCGTGTATCACATGGAAGACAGGAAAATCATAGCCGACAATTATGCGATCACATCACTAGGTTACTTCGTGAAGGATGGTCGTCATGATAGCATGTGGCTTCCTCCTCCTGATATCTAGTTAGTTGGTTATACATATATGTATGCAAGCTTACATCTATTTCGAAATAATTTTCAGTGTCCTAAAAAATTAAATAAACTGTTATCTTGGTTCGTGTCATCTAGCTTTTCATTCAAAGAGAATCTATTTCATAAAGGGATAATTAAATTGGTGCCCTTAGTTGTGTCCCACTCGGCAGGTTTACCTCTAGTTTCCATAAACACTTGTTCCTGCCCAAACCACTTTGCTCCTCTTATGCTTTCGTCCTTTGACCGTTTGACCATCAGTTTGAAAACTTCATAAAAAATTCATACTAACTCAGAAAAATTCAAATAAGATATCAAAATGTTCAGAAAAGCATCACCTGTATGTCATGTCATTTGCATTCATGAAAAAGTGTTGGTCAGTCCCCATCTTAGTTTTAGCTCATATGATCTTAGTATGAACAGTAAGATCTAAAAAATTTCAAAAAATTATAAAAAAATTGGTGGCAAACTTTGACCAAGGTTTTGAGTGCTTGCCAAGTTTCATAAGGGAATGGCATTCCTGAAAGTCGTGGTAAAAAAATGAAATTTTGGAGCATTAATTTTTGTTTTTTTTTTGCCACGACTTCCATGAATGTCATTCCCTTATGAAACTTGGCAAGCACTGAAAACATTGGTCAAAGTTTGCCACCAATTTTTTTTAGAATTTTAGGATTTTTTTTAGATCTTACTGTTCATGCTAAGATCATATGAGCTAAAACTGAGATGAGGACTGGCCAACACTTTTTTCATGAATGCAAATGACAAGCATATATAGGTGATGCTTTTCTGAACATTTTGACATCTTATTTGAATTTTTGTAAGCCAGTATGAATTTTTTATGAAGTTTTCAAAGTGGTGGTCAAACGGTCAAAGGGCAAAAGCATAAGAGGAGCAAAGTGGTTTGGGCAGGAACGAGTGTTTTCAGAAACTAGGGGTAAACCTACCGACGGGGCGGATACCAAAACCATCACACTATATAATAACAAACAATGATAAAAGTAAGAAAATTATACAAGCATCAATCTAAATCATACAAGTAAGAATTTTTCCTTTTGGAAAGATGATAAGAACAAGAGGCTCGCCATGGTGGTGCCGGCGACGAGATCGGCGTGGGCGATCGTCGGAGGTGAGGAAGGGGACTGGACTGGACGGACCGTCAAATCTAGACAAATCTTGAGAAAAATGGAGTGTGGACAAGGAACTTCGAGAGGAGAAAGCTTAAGTGTGGCTCGGGCGTTTCATCGAACACCTCATGTGCATAGGAGGTGAGCTAGAGCACCACAAAGCTCTCCCACAGCCGGCGAATAAAACAGAGCAGGGGGTATATATGGGCCTCTCTTTAGTCCAGGTTGGTGCCTAAAACCGAGACTAAAGGACCACATTTGGTACCGGTTCCAGACACCAACCGGGATTAAAGGTTGTGGGCCAGGAACGAGGCTAGAACCGGGACCAAAGGTGTCAGACGAACCAGGACCAATGGCCCCCCGAGGCCCGGCCGCCCCCTGGCCTCACAAACCGGGACTAATGCACACATTGATCCCGGTTCATAGGAGAACCGGGATTAATACCCTTTTCAAGCGTGGACTAAAGCCTTGTTTTCTACTAGTGCATGGGTTACCGGATAGACATGCAAATGGTGCATGGTCCAAGAATGGCGAGCAGATGCAAGGAGTATGCACCTTACATCATTGATCTAATTAATGTAAACCTGGCGGTGGTCGTGATCGACTGGTGGTGGCATTACCCCAAGTCGTTCTTTCGGGTGTCCATGCTCACCAACACTAACACTTGGCCGGAGCTGATGAGCTTGGGCAACCATGCATTGTTCTCGGGACCGACATTTTCCAAGGTCGTGCATGTGCCTGCCATCTGATAGGCATGCCGACATAGAGAGAAACCACACCTAGTACTGCAACCGTTGCTTTCTAAGTCCATTCTCCCATAGTGATGTGGTATCCTTGACAATCTCAAACAACGATGCTGAACTTAAGTATCACAGGGAACCAATGAAGAGCATTGCCGACAAATGTGTGATCACATCAGTAGGTTACTTCGTGCAAGATGGTCGATACGATAGCATCTTCCTCCTGATATCTAGCTAGCTGGTTATAAGTATGTGCATACATGCTTACTTGTATTTCCAAACAAATTTTAGGGTTCTCCCAAAAAAAACCAAAAAAAAAACAAATTTGAGGGTATTCAAAAATGAAGGTTCAGGGTTTCCAAAAGAAAAGGATTGGTATCTGAGAAAAATATTCATGTACAATAAAAAATAAACAACTAATAAAAATACAATATAGAGGTGAAGAGAAGGAACAAAAAAGGAGTAAAAAATATAACTAAAATTTCAAAAGATAAATTAAAGTTAATAGGGCAAAAGCACAAACAAAAAGGAAACAAGAAATATAATAAAACCTAGCTAGTGGGCCGACCAACATGCATATGACTACGCTTCATAGGTGAGATGCCTCAAACTTATCTATAACTTTATAGTTTTAATGCTTATTGAAGGTTAGAAAATGCACTAGGCGTAAGAGGGCGATGGGCCTTAGCTTACTGCTTAGGTGGCGTTTAAACGTCTTAGGCAGAACCTACCTGGACATACAATTTGGCTATGAGGGTGTATTTGGGGTGTACATGTATATCGATATTAATTTAGAGCATATATGTGTGTAAACAACCAGCTACTTCTGTTGGAATATGGGTCATTTGGACTGTCTATGCAATATGACATGATTTCTTGATTAAGTGGACACCTTCTTGCTTGCACTAACTAGAGTTCTGCTTATGCCCTAGCTGAGGCGTTTGGTCATTGCCTAGCACATAAGCATGCCTAAGCGCCCCCTAGCGAATTGTTTTTTTAATAGAGCTTATTTTGTAACAATTTACACATATTTAATATTTTACTTATACTAACGTACTACCTACCAGCCAGAAGGCATAATTGCATGTTTAAGTCCACGGCACTTGCCGAACACCAAACAAAATCTTAGAAAAATAAAGCGTCAATTTTACCAGAGGAAAAAAGAAGAGGGGCCAAAGTGGCATGTGGGAGCCACACGCCTTGACTTTTTTTGCATGGTAATATGTGTCTCATTTAAATCATAAGGATCATATAGTACAAGCCACGTACATACCGACTTTGTAAAACTGAACAAATAACAGAACGCCAGCCTTTGCACAAAGAAACATACCGACCCGGGAAAAAGTTCAGTTCACATTTTTCCGGAACTGAGGTTAGATCAAAAAACGGTCAAAACAGTGAATTTGTTTTTGGCCCCTGGAGAGAACTTCTGACCCAAAACCAAAGCCAGACGTCCTGGACAGTATTCCTTTTTAGCTAACTAGGCGGGTGGCCTACTTTATTCCAGTAGAAAAGGGGGACAACTATTACAAGGAGAACCGTACTAGTAGAAGTGAAGGGATTAAAATCACACCGGATATAACAGCTAGCAGTACAATAAAGCATGTCCGAGCGAAACTGCAAAGGAAAGCTGAGCTGAGCTCTGGTACTAAGAGCTTGGTTCGCCCACGAGTGCGAATTGTTGGATGGACGAGCTACCATTCCCGAACTTGCCTTTTCTCGAATCCTTGAACTCAGCCATGGTGAAACTCCGGTACCGTCGGGGCTTGTCTACCGTCACGAGGTCTGGGAGAGGCTCGATCATGTGGGAGTCGCTTGGATTGAAGAAGAGGGCGATGGATACCCTTGGTTCCTTCATGGACTTGACCCTCACCCTGTGATCTATGCTAATGTACTCATCGTTCGAAAACACCTGCATGCGCAGTTACATGATGTGCGCGCGTAAGTTGGTGATGGAAGCAGAAGCAGAACAATCGCAACGCATGCTTATATACTTAGCTTACCTTGAGCAATTCTGTGATGTTTACTAAGAGCGTTCCAGCCACCGGCGGCACATCCACCCACTCCCCACCGCCCCCGCCGTCGACATGCACCACGAGCCCTCCCACGGCGTCCTGCGCCAGCACCGTGAACAGGTATGGGTCGGTGTGGTCCATGCCGCCGATCACCTTCGCGGGCTCCGGGCATGGAGGATAGTAGTGGCTCGCCATATCCGCAGCCTCCATCTGCATGGTCTTCTCGAGCCACTCCGCACCTACACCGAGCGCCTCTGACAGCAGCGCCCCGATCTTCTTCTTACCGAACTCAGCCATGACCCGGTGGTACTCCAGCAACGGGTCCCGGACAACCGCGGGGAGGCGGCCGAAGTCCGGACCCGGCGGTGTGACGCGGATAGTGAGGCTGTCGCGCCATGGCAGGACGGGGATGGCGTTGGGCCTAGCAGCCTGCCGCGGCCGGTCGTTGCGGTACGTTGTGCAGAGGATGTCGCCGACGAGCGCGAGCGAATAGAACTCCGAGCGGATGGCAGGAGGTAGCTGGTGGAAGGCCCGGACGGCGGACAGGGCGGAGTCGATGGTGTCGGCAGGGACACCGTGGTTGGTGATGTAGAAGATGCCGCTGGTGCGCGCGGCGGCGTGGACGAGCGGCACGATGGCCGAGCGTGGGAGGGAGAGGTCGATGGTTGGGATGACGAAGCTCGTCGTCCCGAGTGGCGGTGGAGGCGGGCTGTTGGGCGCGAGGAAGAGCGGTGGCACGATGGTGACGCCGGACTCGACCAGGCCGCAGACGCCAGTACGAGACGCGTAGAACTCGTCCAGCGCCGCTGTGACGTCGTAGTCGTCTCTTGTCCCTGCCATCCTTGCGTTATGCTGGGTAATGAGATCTGATGAGATTGTCCTAGATGTAGTCTTCCCACTCAGCGTACTGGAGTATATAGGACACGTCTTGTCTTCTTGCAGTGGCCTGGTTGCTCTCGGAATATGCCTGCATGCATGCTAACGTATCGTGATTCGTGAAGGGACGCCGAAGCTTGGCTCTTGGGAAGCCCTAATCGGCACCAACCACATAAATATGTTAATTAAGGAGACTGTCTGCGGAGTACTAGTCGTGTAGTAAGTCTCAGTCTAGGTCTTCTTGTATTATTGTGTTCTTTCTTGGCCTAACAACCGATCGTGGCTACCGAGCTCGGCATTCCAACGGCTAGGCGGGCCCGTGCTCTCCGTTCTTCCCCTTTTCTTTCCTCTCTGTTTTTCTCCTTTTCCTTGAGCTCATCCCTCATTTTGCCTAAATTTTGTCAAGATTAGAAGGCCCCCATCCATCCAAGTGATCACAAAGGTTAGCAACTTTGACCTTTCATCTCTCATTGCTAGATTAGCTCTTGCAATGCTCTATAAGTATTAATTTGTGGGTTTTAGTTTGGGAGGAATTATATGTGGTAGTTTATTTGATTTATTTGCAATTTGAGCTCAAGATAACTCTTAGTTTGCATATGTATGTGTCGTTTACTTAGTGCCTTCCCGTCTCCCTACTAACCACCGTCGATCCCCCGCACCATCACGTCGCTTGCACTACCACCTTGTGGTGAGCCTCTTGTTCTTATCTTTTTTATATAAAAAAATCATGTTTGTGTGATTTATATATATAGTTACTTGTATAATTTTCTTACCCATACGTTGTTTGTTATACATAGTGCCATAGTTTTGATATCTGTCCCCCTCGGCCCTTGTCTGGTTTATGATTCGGATATGGTATATTCTCTTTTATAATTATTTGTTGCATTTCATGTTTATGAAAAATTATGCCCATCAAGTTGACATAGATATTTTTATCTAGGAGGTATGTGAACCGGAAATTCCAACCGACCCTCTTGTCGAGAGGTTAAATTTAGTTAAAAAAACGAATATTTGAAAGAAAAATTGAAAAGAATTGAGGAGGAGAAGATGGAATTGGAGTTGCATGTTGCCGATGTCGTCGATGATCACAAGATCAAGATGGAGAAAATGCGCTTGAAGATTAGAAAGATTAGAAAATATGCCATTGATAGTGAGGCTTGGTATTATTATGCTGTTGGATCAATTGTTACCTTAGTTGCGATCTTTATCGTATTTGTTGTTGCATTTAAATGCTTTAGCTTGAGAGTATGTATGTTGTTTTATGAGAATAAGTGTGTATGAACTTTATGTGTGAACTTTTATTAATTTGGTCTTTTCGATGCTGTGTAATGAAGATGGGTCCGCAATGGATGTACGATGACTGATGCTTTCCCCAGTTCGTTAATGGCGTGCACATGTTTCTGCTCGGCTGAGGCAAACAAGCGGGCGGATGGTTTTATTTGTTGTCACTGTGTTGTCTGTAAGAATGATTAGAATTACTCTAAGTCAAGAACCATTCACTGGCACCTGTTTGAGTCTGGTTTCATGCCCCACTATAATGTTTGGACCAAGCACGGAGAAACACGGGTTATGATGGAAGAGAATGAAGGAGAAGAGGACGACGACAACTATCCTGGCCATGGGTTCCCTGAATACGATGGTACAACAATGGGGGAAGAAGCTGAGCCGGCAATGCGGGAAGAAGCTGGAGAAGAGGCAACTGATGAGCCCGCTGATGATCTTGGTCGGGCCATTGCCGATGCAAAGCGAAACTGCGCAACTGAAAAGGAGAGGCTGAAGTTGCAGCGCGTGTTAGAGGATCACAAGAAATTGTTGTACCCAAATCGTGAAGCTGACAAGAAAAAGCTGGGCACCACACTGGAATTGCTGCAATGGAAGGCAGAGAATGGTGTATTTGACAAGGGATTTGGAAAGTTGTTGATAATGTTAAAGAAGATGCTTCCAAAGGACAACGAATTTCCCGAGAGAGTACGTACGAAGCAAAGAAGGATGTCCGCCCTCTAGGATTAGAGGTGCAGAAGATACATGCATGCCCAAATGACTGCATCCTCTACCGTGGTGAGTATGAGGATTTGAATGCATGCCCGGTATGCGGTGCATTGCGCTATAAGATCAGCCGGGATGACCCTGGTGATGTCGAGGGCGAGCGCCCCAGGAAGAAGATTCGTGCCAAGGTGATGTGGTATGCTCCTATAATACCACGGTTGGAACGTTTGTTCCAAAATAAATAGCATGCCAAGTTGATGCGATGGCACAAAGAGGACCGTAAGAAAGACGGGAAGTTGACAATACCCGCTGACGGGTTGCAGTGCAGAAAAATCGAGAGGAAGTGGGGGGACATTGCAGATGACGCAAGGAACATATGGTTTGGTCTAAGTGCAGATGGCATTAATCCTTTTGGGCAGCAGAGCAGTAATCATAGCACCTGGCCTATGACTCTATGTATGTATAACCTTCCTCCTTGGTTGTGCATGAAGCGGAAGGTCATTATGATGCCAGTGCTCATCCAAAGCCCTAAGCAACCCGGCAATGACATTGATGTGTACCTAAGGCCATTAGTTGAAGAACTCTTACAGCTGTGGAATGAAAAAGGTGTACGTGCGTGGGATGAGCTCGATCAGGAAGAATTTGACCTACATGCGTTGTTGTTTGTGACCATCAATGCTTGGCCTGCTCTCAGTAACCTTTCAGCACAGACAAACAAGGGATACCGCACATGCACACACTGTTTGGATGATACCGACAATATATATTTGGATAATTGTCAGAAGAATGTGTACCTAGGACATCGTCAATTTCTTCTGAGCAGGCATACCGTAAGAAAGAAAGGCAAGCATTTCAAAGGTGAGGCAGATCACCGGAGGAAGCCTCGCCACCGTACTTGTGATGATGTACATCATATGGTCAAGGATTTAAAGGTAATATTTGAAAAGGGTCTTGATGAACAATCTGTTCTGAATGACACTGACGGACGCGCACCCATGTGGAAGAAGAAATCTATATTTTGGGACCTACCCTATTGGAAAGACCTAGAGGTCCGCTCTGCAATCGACGTGATGCACGTGACGAAGAATCTTTGTGTGACCCTGCTTGGCTTCTTGAGCGTGTATGGGAAGACAAAAGATATACCGGAGGCACGGGAGGACCAGCAATGTATGCACGGAAAAGACGGCGTACATCAGGGTCATGCCAGCTATGCTCTTACCAATGAAGAGAAGGAAATCTTCTTGTAATGCCTGCTCAGTATGAAGGTCCCGTCTAGCTTCTCGTCGATTATAAGGCGAATAATAAATATGGCATAGAGAAAGTTCCAGAACCTAAAGTCTCATCACTGCCACGTGGTTATGACGCAGCTGCTTCCGGTTGCATTGAGGGTGCTTCTACCGGAAAACGTTCAATTAGCCATTGTGAAGCTGTGTGCATTCCTTAATGCAATCTCTCAGAACATAATCGATCCAGAAATTATACGAAGGTTAGAGAATGATTTGGTGCAATGTCTTTTTAGTTTCGAGTTGGTGTTCCCACCATCCTTCTTCAATATCATGACGCACGTCCTAGTTCACCTATCCAAAGAGATTGTCGTTTTGGGTCCTGTATTTCTACACAATATGTTCCCCTTTGAGAGGAATATGCTCATAACCGTGCTAGGCCAGAAGGAAGCATCTCCAAGGGCCATGAAAATGAGGAGGTCATTGAGTTTTGTGTTGACATTATTCCTGACTATAAGCTGATTGGTGTTCCTGAATCGCGACATAAGGGCAGACTAGGTGGAAATGGCACGCTACGACCGAATCAAATAATATGTATGGACGGGCATTCTCTCACTCAAGCACACTACATAGTTATACAAAATTCTACCTTGGTGGCTCCGTATATGGAGGAACACAAGAATATTCTACGCTCGAAATACCCGGAGTAGTCTAACTTCTAGATTACACGTGAACAAACGGGGACTTTCACTCCTTGGTTGTAGACATGTGCCATGCATGACGATGCTGTTGAAGATGACATGTACTTGCTGTCCCAGTTACCATCTTCGAATATAATAACTTTCAAAGCGTACAAGATAAATAGGAATACATTTTACATGATCACCCAATATAACAAGAGAACCAACCAAAACAGTGGTGTCCGTTTTGATGCAGCAACCAAGAGGGGAAAGGACACATATTATGTTTACATAGAGGAGATATGGGAACTTGACTATGGAAGTGATTTGAAGGTCCCTTTGTTTCGATGAAAATGTGTCAATCTGACAGGAGGTGGCGTAAAGGAAGACCCGCAGTACAGAATGACAACAGTGGATCTCAACAATCTTGCGTATGCAGACGAACCATTTGTCCCAGCCAATGATGTGGCGCAGGGTTTCTATGTGAAGGACATGTCTACCAAGCCGAGAAAAAGAAAAGATAAGGAAGCAAACACATCATACGATGAGCCAAAGCGCCACATAGTTCTTTTAGGGAAAAGAAACATCGTGGGGGTGGATGACTAGACAGACATGTCAGAAGATTATGAAAAGTTTCATGAAATTGCTCCCTTCACAGTAAATGTTGAGCCGAGCATCCAGTTAAAATGATGAAGATTGTCCATGGTTACGGCGCAAAGGGACACACGCGAAGAAAAAGTATTACATCCAAAGATCCCACTCTGGGATGTGACCGGCTTTAGTGTCATCACTTTCTTCTTTAGTGATCAAGTTTCCAGACTTATATATTTCGAAAGTCCCACTTTGGACAAATCGGAGGGGATCTTTGTAATAGTTAGGATTCTTATGTGTTTTGGTATTTGAAACGTGTACTTATGTGCTTCGGACAAACATCATCAATTTTCAACCCTTTCTGACATCATTTGCTATTTTTCATGCATTTATTGATATTTTTTAGCTAAAAGACCCTCAAATTGAAAAGCACTACAAATGGACTCTGAAAAGGTTGAAAGTTGGCATGGAATCATCATTTCACCCACATAGCATGTGCTAAAAAGTTGAGAGGGCTACGGCAAAAACTGGATGCACTTCGTGTACAAAATGGACAATCTCTTTCGAAATATCAGGGTTTCGGACGAAAACTCATCTGTTACAGAGGCATTTCATTTTTTAACTTATTTCAACTCCAGACTTTTTGTACGTTCAGTATGCACCATTCGAAGCCACGTCATCAATTTTCAACCCTTTCTGACTTCATTTGCTACTTTTCATGCATTTATTGATATTTTTGAGCTAAATGACCCTGAAATTGAAAAGCACTACAAATGAACTCTGAAAAGGTTGAAAGTTGGCATGGTATCATCATTTCACCCACATAGCAAGTGCTAAAAAGTTGAAAGGGTTACGACAAAAACTGGATGCACTTCATGTACAAAATGGACAATCTCTTTCGATGTATCAGGGTTTCGGACGAAAACTCATCTGTTACAAAGGCATTTCATTTTTTTGAAATTAATTCAATCCAGACTTTTTGTGTGTTCAGTACGCACCATTCAAAGCCACACCATATTGTTTCAACCCTTTCTGACTTAATATAATATTTTTCATGCATTTACTAAGTTTTTTGAGCTAGATGACCCTGAAATTGAAAAGCACTACAAATGAACTCTGAAAATGTTGAAAATTTGCATGGTATCATCATTTCACACACATATCATGTGCTAAAAAGTTGATAGGGTTACGGCAAAAACTGGATGCACTTTCTGTACAAAATGGACAATCTCTTTGGAAGTATCAGGGTTCCGGACGAAAACTAATCTGTTACAAAGGCATTTATTTTTTAAGTCATTTCAACTCCAGACTTTTTGTGCATTCATTATGCACCATTGAAAGCCACGCCATCAATTTTCAACCCTTTCTGACTTCATCTGCTATTTTTCATGCATTTACTGATTTTTTTGAGCTAAATGACCCTGAAATTGAAAAGCACTACAAATGAACTCAAAAAATGTTGAAAGTTGTCATGGTATCATCATTTCACCAACATAGAATGTGCTAAAAAGTTGAGAGGGGACATACAAACATGGCAAGTGTATTTTTGTAAATGTTGTATCGGTCTAAAAGAAACGAAAACTTTCATTTGAGGTAAAAAAAGAGGGAAAAAACGAAGATTATGAAAACAAAAAAAAAATCTAGTTTCACATTTCTTGAGAAAAAGTGCAGCTCGTATTGAAAGGTGGTTAGAGTTGCACATTTCTTGAGAAAACAATACGACTCATATCAAAAACCGGTCAGAATTGCACATTTATTTACTAAAATGCAACTTATATCCAAAACCAGTTGCTAGTCGCACCTTTCTTGAGAAAAGTGCGGCACGTATAGAAAACGATAGAATTGCATATTTCTTGAAAAAAGTGCAACTCTTATAACATGTCATTTATTTCATGTTTAGTGAAAAAAGTGCAACTCATTTAGAAAATTACTTCCTAATTGCAAACTTTTCAAGAAAAGTGCAACTCATATCGAAAATCCGTTGCTACTTACACATTCGTTGAAAGAAAAGCGACTCTATAGGAAATCTGTTGTAGTTTCTCATTTCTTGAGAAAAGTGCAACACATAAGTTTCTTGCAAAAAGTGCAACTCATTTGGAAAAACGTTTGGCGAAAACTTGCATGATAGTATCGCGCGGGTCCAACTGAGATGGATTAGATGAGCGGGGAAAAGAAGGGATGGGCCGCAGAATAGGGCCCCGGCCAATTGGCGAGGGAGGCCCAAATGAGTTCGCCGACGCAAAGATCAACGACTCCTAAACAGAGGCGGTGCCAAATGGCGTCGAGATTCGAAAACATGTTGTCCGCAAAGGAATCTGTGCGAGCTGCTGGGAAGACGAAGCTTGATCCTCGGAAGAACAAATGGCACATAGTACTAGGATGTCAGCAGATTCTCAACGTCGACACTTCTTTTTCTGAGGAAGATCACTCAGGCTCATGCGGTGCGATAGTACGAGACAACCCTGGGCATCAACTGCCAATTTGTTGCACGTTGCCGACATAGTTTTGGCAGGAGCTGCATCGCTTCTAGAACGCCTAAAACTCTTGCATACTCTGGGGTGCACTAATGGCTTGGTAAGGATGGATAACATCATGGTGGTGGATGCTGTTCTGCAGAATGGTGGGCAATCTATGGTGGCTAGCCCTGTGTTGGAAGATTGCAGGAATTTACTGGGCGATTTCGGGAAGGTTACTGTCGAGCATTATAATAGAGAGTCAAATGTCGTTGTTCATGAGCTAGCTCGTTGGGGCACTGAAAACAATCCTTCTGTTTGGATTGATGCACCACCTAATTTTATTCGTAAATTTTTAGCAGATGATGTAAGTTTTATTTGATTAATAAAGCTAGCCATGAAAGCCTTTCCCTCAAAAAAATAGAGGCAAAGGCAAAAAAAAAAAACCCAGAAAAATGGGAGAATCAGTGCCAAGTCTAGGACTTGAACCTTGATGGTTTGATTTCACCNGATGTCGTCGATGATCACAAGATCAAGATGGATGCAATGCGATTGAAGATTAGAAAGATTAGAAAATATGCCATTCATATCGAGGCTTGGTATCATTATGTCGTTGGATCAGTTCTTACCTTGGTTGAGATTATGATCGCATTTGTTTTCGCATTGAAATGTTTTACATAGTTTCAATGTATGGTTTAATTAATTTAGATGTTCTGCAAAGCTTTATGTTGTTAGATGAGAACTATGTATGTACTTTGGTTTTAATGTGATGATGATCTTCTATTAATTTGGTCACTTGATTATCTATTCATGATGTTCTGTAATGATTTTTGACACACTTAATTATATATAACGCACGCAGATGAACCGGCAATGGATGTCCGCTTTGATGCAGCCACCGAGATTGGAAAGGACACATATTATGGTTACATATAGTGGATATATGGGAAAAAAATAATGCAGAAAACAAAACAAAAAACTGGAAACAAAATAAAAATAGCAACAATAAGTATTTTGTTGTAAGTAGAAACAAAATAAAATGAATAAAGCAACAAAAAAACAAAAAAACAAAAAAAGTGTTTTCAAATTTGAAAACTAATGGCACTAACAAAAAGTTAATAATTTTTCTAAAACTAAAAGGAAAAAGAATTAAAAAATAAAGTAAAAAACAAAAGAAAATAAATAATGCAAAAAACGAAACAACAAAACTGGAAAAAAATAAAAATAATGCCACCTATTGGGCCACCACGGCGTCAATACGACTAGAAACCCAACCTGGGCCAGGATTCAGACCCGCAGAAGGCCCAATAGGCCCACAGGCAGCACAGTGTGATATTAGGCCCATAAGCCTGCATTTGAGAGGAGCTCGAGAGGGTAGCCGCAGTGGGGCTTATAAACCACTCCGAGCCCCTCTCAACTAGCGAGGTGGGACTAAACTTTTGACCGCGGGTAGCGCAAGGCTTTGGTCCCGGTTGGAGGCACCAACCGGAACTAAAGGGGGGCATTGGTTTCAGTTCGTGGCACCAACCGGTACCAATGCGATTGAAGATTAGAAAGATTAGAAAATATGCCATTCATATCGAGGCTTGGTATCATTATGCCGTTGGGTCAGTTGTTACCTTGGTTGCGATTATGATCGCATTTGTTTTCGCATTGAAATGTTTTACATAGTTTCAATGTATGGTTTAATTAATTTAGATGCTCTGCAAAGCTTTATGTTGTTAGATGAGAACTATGTATGTACTTTGGTTTTAATGTGATAATGAACTTCTATTAATTTGGTCACTTAATTATCTATTCATGATGTTCTGTAATGATTTTTGACACACTTAATTATATATAATGCACGCAGATGAACCGGCAATGGATGTCCGCTTTAATGCAGCCACCGAGATTGGAAAGGACACATATTATGGTTACATATAGTGGATATATGGAAAATAAATAAATAATGCAGAAAACAAAACAAAAAACTGGAAACAAAATAAAAATAGCAACAATAAGTATTTTGTTGTAAGTAGAAACAAAATAAAATAAATAAAGCAACAAAAAAACAAAAAAACAAAAAAAATGTTTTCAAATTTGAAAACTAATGGCACTAACAAAAAGTTTATAATTTTTCTAAAACTAAAAGGAAAAAGAATTAAAAAATAAAGCAAAAAACAAAATAAAATAAATAATGCAAAAAACAAAACAACAAAACTGGAAAAAAAATAAAAATAATGCCACCTATTGGGCCACCACGGCGTCAATACGACTACAAACCCAACCTGGGCCAGGATTCAGACCCGCAAAAGGCCCAATAGGCCCATAGGCAGCACAGTGTGATATTAGGCCCATAAGCCTGCATTTGAGAGGAGCTCGAGAGGGTAGCCGCAGTGGGGCTTATAAACCACTCCGAGCCCCTCTCAACTAGCGAGGTGGGACTAAACTTTTGGCCGCGGGCAGCGCAAGGCTTTGGTCCCGGTTGGAGGCACCAACCGGAACTAAAGGGGGGCATTGGTTTCAGTTCGTGGCACCAACCGGTACCAATGCCCTCCTTTAGTCCCGGTTGGTGCCACCAACCGGGACCAAAGGCCGCCGCTTCCCGCCCTTTGGGCTGCCGAAAATTCGCCTTTGGTCCCGGTTGGTGCCACCAACCGGGACTAAAGGGGCATTGGTCCCAGTTGGTGCCACAAACCGGGACCAAAGGCCTAGGTATATAAGTAGCATTTAGGAAAATTTGACGAACACATCACCAGTTGCCCCCCGGCCCGCCCGACGACGCCGAGCTCATCGACGCCGCCAGGCTGCCCAGATCGACGCCGTCCGCTGCCCCGACGCCGCCCGCCGCCCCTGCCGTCGCCCCCGCCCGACTGCGCCGTCGTCGTCGCCCGTGCCTCGCCGTCGCCGTCGCCGACGTCGTCCCCGAGCCCGCGCGCCCTGACGCCATCCCCTGCCCCGCGCGCCACCACCTCTGCCTCAGGCCGGCCCCGACCTCGGCGTCCCCGACGCCGCCCATAGTGAGCCGCTGCGCCCCTGCCCTGCAACCTGCCGCCCATGAAGGTCTTTCCTAAAAAAAAGAGGAAAGGTGCTCGAGAGGTACAATCTGCCATCCGCTCGGAGGGCAACACATTAGCCAGCGGATCAGAGCTGGCATTGGGAGCAGGGCTAGCCATGCGGGGCGGTGAGATGGAGTGTCTGTCACGGTGGCGGGTGGGCGTAAAGTGTCGGGGTCGGGGCAGGGAGGCGTCACGAGGCAGAGAGTGTGGAGAAGGGAGCGGCTGGTTGCCTGTGATGTCGGCTCACTCAGGTGGCGGCTGCGGTGGCGGGAGCCATCCAAGACGGGTTGCAGAGGAGCCGCAGGCCTGGCCTAGCATGGCGGTGTCACAACAGTGACCCACCAGAGCGGGGACGCGACGCGGCAGATACCCAGTGGGGCCGACACATCAGAGACGGGTGGCTAGTGAGCCGTGTGAGCGCGTGTGACCGCGCCAGGTTGTTGGGCGGTGGCGTGTGTAGCGTGAGTACTATATGTGGTGGCTGAGACTCCTGTAGCGGGCATCGAAAAAGTACACAAATGAACGAAGCGAGAGGAAGCTGATCTTCCCTCACCTTCTCCTACCTACCCCCTCCCTGCTCCAGATCTCGAATCCTCCCCTTCCTCCTCCTAGATCGACCTGTAACAACTTGGTATCAGAGGTCAGGCGCCGATCTGGAGCCACCGGAATACCTGCGGAAGCCGCGCTACAACACCAAGCAAGCCCTTCGCACAGCCGGGCGGCCAACGACGCAAAGCTCGAGGCCATCCAGGTCTCCCTCGAGCTCCGGCGCCCCGCCGTGACCAATCTGCAGCACCAGCTCGACGAGCTCCGCACGCAAGTGGGCCGGATCGCGCTCCACCCGGCGCTCGCCGATCCAGCAACTGCAACACCAGATCCAGTGGTGCAGCCCGTCGCGTCGCCTCCAGCGGCCAACCCGGGGCACCACGGGCCAAGTGGCCACGGCGTCGCCTACGAATCCGGGGGTCTGGCACCTGGGGTGGTCACCACCCTAGCGCCGCCTCCGGCCAACGGTGCGTGCAATAATCCGTCTTCTTCCTTCTTTCCGCGCATGGCAGTAGAGGTTGTAGATGGGGGGAGAGAGCCCGACCACAGGCAGTTTTCCTCGCATAATTGGGCCCTGCCGAAGTTAGATTTTCCTTCGTTCGACGGTGACAACCCCCAATTTTGGCAGAGTAAGTGCGAGAAGTATTTTGTTGTGTATGGTGTGCAACCGGAGTTGTGGGTGCGCGTCGCGACGCTCCACTTCACCGGCAATGCAGCCCGCTGGTTGCAGTTGCAAGAATCGCAGAGGGCATCCTTCACTTGGGAGGCCTTGTGTGCAGCGCTGCGGGGCAAATTCGGTCGGGAGCAGTATCAAACGCAGTTGCGGCAGTTTCGCACTCTGCGCCAAACAGGCACAGTTCATGCCTACATGACACAATTTGAGGAAATTATGCACCAACTCTTGGCTCATAATTCTTCGTTTGATTCTGTCTTTTTCACTACACAATTTCTCGAAGGGCTTAAGCATGAAATTCGTATGGGAGTGCTATTACATCAACCGAAGGATTTGGACTCTGCCTTTTCTCTCGCTGCATTACAGGAGGAGCTAGTGGAGGCCCTTCCCCAGCGCGAATTCAGGCGGCAAGAAGTACCGGTGGTTCGGCAGCAAGCACGGCCACTGCTGGCATTGGGAGCTCCGCCCGCGCGACCTCCTCAACATGGGCTTCCCGCGGCGGCGGATGACAGGCGTGGCCTGGACGCGGCCAACGCGCCGGAACGACAAGGGCGCGGGGACGACCGAGTCGCAGCGCTCCGCAATTACCGCCGTGCTCGCGGCCTGTGCTTCAAGTGCGGTGAAAGGTGGGGGCAAGGCCACCAATGCGCTGCTACGGTGCAGCTCCACGTGGTGGAAGAGCTGTTGGATCTCCTCCAGGCAAATGATCCACTCCCTCTTCTTCCTGAAGATGACTTGGACGAGGAGGTTCTGATGTCGATCTCCAAGGTGGCTACTACAGGGCAAACCACTCCCCACACTGTCAGATTGGTGGGCAGGATTGCGGGCAAGGAAGTGCTCGTGCTGGTGGACTCTGGTAGTTCACATAGCTTTATCAGCGAAGCTGTGGCCAGCCGTTTGCCTGATCGGGTCCGGCCAACCCAGGGAATGTCAGTCAAGATAGCAGATGGAGGTGTGCTTCAATGTTCGGGTGTTGTTCCGGCTTGTCAGTGGCAGACTCAGGGGCATACATTTGAGTCAAATCTGCGAGTTCTATCCTTGGGATGTTACGATATGGTAGTGGGTATGGATTGGCTGCAACAATGTGGTCCGATGTGGGTTGATTGGGAGCAGAAACAGCTGCAGTTCACACACCGCGGCGAGCTGATAATGCTTCAGGGTGTACAAGGGAGATTGCAGCCAGTGCCTCAGATATCGATGGACCAACTTCAGATGTTAGAAGCTGATGATGCAATAGCTTGCGTGGTCACTGTATTCCAGATAACTGATGCAAAGGAGACAAAGGAGCCTGACGCTGTACCACCAGAAGTTAGGGAAATCTTAGACCAGTTTCAAGTGGTGTTCTCAGAACCGAAGCAGCTGCCGAAACACAGACCGTGGGATCACTCCATTCCTTTGATCCCTGGGGCGAAGCCAGTGAACATCAGACCATATCGGTACACTCCGGAACAGAAAACTGAAATTGAGGAACAAGTGAAAGAGATGTTGAAGGCGGGGTTGATCGTGCCCAGTACCAGTCCTTTCTCCTCCCCCGTGCTGTTAGTCAAAAAGAAGGATCAGACATGGCGATTCTGCGTCGACTTCCGGCACCTGAACATGATCACGATCAAGAACACCTACCCCCTGCCAGTAATAGATGAACTGCTCGATGAACTTTCTGGATCTCACTGGTTCTCCAAACTTGATCTGCGAGCGGGTTATCACCAAATCAGATTAGTGGAGCAAGATGAAGAGAAAACTGCATTTAAAACCCATCAAGGGCACTATCAATTCAGGGTTTTGCCGTATGGTGTGACTGGAGGTCCCCCAACATTTCAGAATGGCATGAATGTTGTCTTTGCACCCCTCCTACGCCATGGAGTCCTTGTCTTCATGGATGATATCCTGATCCACACTCGCGCATACAGTGCGCATCTGAGGTTGTTGCGTCAAGTGCTGCAGCTCCTGAAGGAAAACGAACTCTTTGCCAAACGCTCCAAATGCTCATTCGCACAAAACAGCATAAGCTACTTGGGGCACAAGATCAGTGGAGAAGGCGTGGCTACTCTGGAAGAACATATACAGACAGTAAAAACTTGGCCACAACCGCAGACGGTGAAGCACCTAAGAGGATTCCTAGGGCTGGCAGGTTACTATCGCAAATTTGTCAAGAACTTTGGGATTCTCAGTCGTCCACTCACGGATCTCCTCAAGAAGAACTCCTTGTTTGTTTGGACACCAACTGCGGAGGAAGCATTCCAGGTCCTGAAACGGGCATTGATTGAAGCACCCGTGCTGGCCCTGCCCGACTTCTCCAAGCAATTTGTCGTGGAAACTGATGCGAGTGCAACGGGAATCGGTGCAGTGTTAATGCAGAATTCGCATCCCGTGGCGTATCTGAGCAAGGCGCTCGCGCCGCGTAACCTGGGGCTTTCAGCATATGAAAAGGAATGCCTCGCCTTACTCCTCGCAGTGGATCGGTGGCGCCCATACCTGCAACATACAGAGTTCTTGATTCGCACGGATCAGAAAAGTTTGTTGAACTTGACTGATCAACGCCTGAATACACCAATGCAGCAGCGAGCATTCACAAAGTTAGTGGGGCTGCAATTAAAATTCAATATAAGACTGGGGTCTCCAACAAGGCGGCTGATGCACTCTCGAGACGCTGCCACGATGGCACAGCAGAGTTAGCAGCTATTGCAGTCTGTCGCCCGGCGTGGCTGGAAGCAGTCTTAGCCAGTTACAATCAGGACGAGAAAGCGCAGCAGCTACTGTCACGACTGGCGCTCAGCTCCCAGGATGAGGAGGGTTTTACTCTCCAGGATGGTGTCATCAAATTCCAGAGGCGCATTTGGATCGGCAATGATGTAGAGATCCAAAACAACCTGATCAGGGCTCTCCACGATAGCGCTACTGGGGGGGCATTCTGGATTTCACGCTACCTATCATCGAGTCCGTCGGCTGTTCGCTTGGAAGAATCTGGAGCAGATGGTCAAGGAGTTTGTCCGTCACTGTGTCACTTGTCAGAAAGCAAAAACGGAGCGTGTCTCGCCAGCCGGACTGCTACAACCGCTCCCAATTCCGAAGCGTCCCTGGGCAGTGGTGTTACTTGATTTCATCGAGGGCCTGCCCAAATCGGGAGGGTTTGATGTGATTCTAGTGGTGGTGGATAAATTCTCCAAATACGCGCACTTCGTGCCTATGAAGCATCCGTACACAGCACTGCAGTAGCAACGACATACATGCAGCAGATCTTCCGTCTGCATGGCTTGCCCCTGGCGCTGATTTCGGACCGGGATAGAATCTTCACCAGTGCACTGTGGCAAGAGTTGTTTCGACTGTCCCAGACACAACTCCGCATGAGCTCGTCGTATCACCCTCAAACGGATGGCCAGACGGAACGAGTCAATCAGTGTTTGGAGACATATCTGAGATGCTCCGTTCACTCTTGCCCCCGCAACTGGTACCGTTGGCTGTTCCTGGCCGAGTACTGGTATAACACGACCTTCCACTCAGCTCTGGGGAGGACCCCATATGAAGTGGTCTACGGAACACTGCCTCGGGAGTTCGGAGTCGAACAATTGGAGCCAAGCACCGTGCCAGACCTGTCGACTTGGCTCAAGGAAAGGGAGATCGTGATGGAACTATTGCAACAGCAGCTAAAGCGCGCACAGGATAGAATGAAAGCACAGGCAGATAAAAAGCGCACCGACCGAGAGTTTGCAGTGGGGGATTTGGTTTTTCTCCGGCTTCAACCGTTCATCCAAACTTCGGTGGCTCAACGTCCATTCCAGAAATTGGCATTCCGATACTACGGGCCGTACAAGATCGAAGCTCGGGTGGGGAAAGTAGCGTACAAGTTGAAGTTACCAGCCACCAGCAAGATCCACCCGGTGGTTCACGTATCGCAGCTCAAACAGGCTCTGGGATGTGACATTCCGGCCGAGGAAGCTCTGCCCCCCGACAGCGACATTCTGCAAACAGAACACACTCCATTGAAGATCCTGGCTGAACGAATGGTGACTACCGCGGCAGGTGAGCAATCGCGTCTCTTCATCCTATGGTCAGAATTGCCCCCTTCGATGGCCACTTGGGAGGATCCGGAGGACTTGCAGCGCCGTTTTCCAACTTCACTGGCTTGGGGACAAGCCAGGACTCAACAGGGGGAGAATGTCACAACAGTGACCCACCAGAGCGGGGATGCGACGTGGCAGATACCCAGTGGGGCCGACACATCAGAGACGGGTGGCTAGTGAGCCGTGTGAGTGCGTGTGACCGCGCCAGGTTGTTGGGCGGTGGCGTGTGTAGCGTGAGTACTATATGTGGTGGCTGAGACTCCTGTAGCGGGCATCGAAAAAGTACACAAATGAACGAAGCGAGAGGAAGCTGATCTTCCCTCACCTTCTCCTACCTACCCCCTCCCTGCTCCAGATCTCAAATCCTCCCCTTCCTCCTCCTAGATCGACCCGTAACAGGCGGCCACGGATGAGGAGCGCGCTCGCACCAAAAACATTGCAGGCCCTCTTCACCATCGTAGTCGGGGCACCAGGACGAAGGAGTGTTGGGCCGGAAACCACTAGCAGTAGCACTGCTATTGGAGCTACCTACAATCGCTTGCCAAAGTCCACCAGGCGGCACGGCTCGTGAGCTCGATTCCGAGCAACAGAAATGCATGCGCGAGCAATGGAGGGGTAGAAAGTGTGGTGCGTTGAGGGGCAGCTCCTCGGGTCTTTTTTATTGAGGGGAACGGTTGCGTGCTCTCTCTGGACAAAATCTAGCCGATGATGGAGCTCGCGGTATTAATGGCCCTTAAGAGCATATTCAATAGACGCACTAGATAAGTCGCGCGCTGGAAAAAACAAATATATTGCGCGCGTGGGACCAAAACTGGCAATCCAGCAGCCGCGCTAAAATCGCACGTGCAGTAAAGTTGGTTCAGCGCGTTGAGAAAAACGGCATCGCACGCTGCGTATTTGATGCGCCCGCTCACGCGCGTTGCAAAATCTGGGCTACTGCGGATGGGGCTGCCGGATTGGTTGCCGTGTTTTTACGCTTCTAATAAAGCAAAACACTAACCCAGAATGCCAAAACGCTATTTCGGCGCTGCAAAAAAATTAGCATGCCGCGCAACCGCGCTTCTGTTGAAGATGCTCTAAGGCCACAGTCTGGTACAAAAAGATGCAGAGGGGGTTGGGGTGCTCCTGAACGTGCATGCGGGCAAGGGAGAGGTGTGGACAACACACACGTGTGAAGGGCGTAGTCTCGCCAAGATGGCGGAACTGTCCGGAGGGGGTGGGGGAAGGTGTGTCCGTGTGTGTGTGTTTGTGAGTACCAATTCTTTTTTGACCAGTGTGTGAGTACGAATTCAGATGCCCGATGTTGCCCCAGTACCGATTCGGTAGGTGAGGAAGCGCAGGTTATGTCGGTTTGTTGGATCGTCATTTGACGGTCTAGATTGGTTGGTTTTTTTAGAAAAAAAGAATTCGAAAAGAAATGTAAATTCATTTGGGATAGATTTTAATCTTAGGAAACGTGTTGGCTTCATTTAGGTGCTCTAAATGTTTAATAAAAAATAAAAACCAATAATTTAAAATAGCTAAAGTTGAGGGAAAATGTATTCCACCCAATTTGATGCTATCTTTTTTTGCGAGTTACGAATTTGATGTTATCATAAACCTGTTTTTATTAAAATACATGTTTATGGCTATTTTATTAAATCAATAACTTACTTAATAATAAATTGGCATAAATTTTTTAAAATATAACCATGCAACATTGATATAGTGCAGATGATTTCTAACTTCACCGGTTTGCAGGAAAGTCATTTAATTCCCTCCCATTATTTGAAGTTGAGAAATTCAAATACACTGACAGAAAGTTATCAAAATTTATGAATATGCATTTGATTTTCTGAAACTGAAATCAGGGGAGGTTCCTGAGAATCTAAAAGAACTAAAGTTGGAAATTCATGGCAAAACTCTTCTGGCCTTGCTGCTAGTGCCTCCTGCCACTGTGAGTAGTAGATTAAGTAGTAGGGTTTTCCATGTTGCAACAGTTATATGTACTTTTTGGGTTATCTCCTTCATGTTATATATCCTTGCATCACTCGACTGATGTTGTTTATCAGCTATTCATTAATCCTTATTTCAGTTCGTGTTCTGACAATGGGTGTGTTCACTAGTAGAAAAGGGGCAATGGTCCAGGCCGGGTCAGCCCATTAGTCCCGGTTCAATCCAGAATCGGGACCCATGGGGGCATTGGACCCGGTTCGTGAGCCCCGGGGGCCGGCCGGGCCACGTGGGCCATTGGTCCCGGTTGGTGGGACGAACCGGGACCAATGGGCCTCGCTGTTGGCCCACCACCATTGGTCCCGTTTAGTGGCTTGAACCGGGACCAGATGCTTCCCTTTAGTCCCGGTTCGTGCAATGAACCGGGACCAATGAATTGCCTATATATACCCCTCGCCCGCGAGCAGAGCACGTCACTGCTCTGTTTTTCTGCCCGGCCGTTGGAGAGCTTTGTGGTGCTCTAGCTCACCTCCTATGCACACGAGGTGTTCGATGGAATGCCCGAGCCACACTACTTAACTTTCTCCTTTCCAAGCTCGACCTCCAAACTCCATTTTCCTCAATATTTGTTTAGGTTTAGCGGTCTGTCACGTCCCGTCTTCGTCTTCACCGCCGTTGATCGCCCGCGCCGATCTCATCGTCGGCACCACCGTGGTGAGCCTCTTGTTCTTATCTTCTTTCTAAAAGAAAAAATATTCTTACTTGTATGTTTAGATAGATACTTGTATTATTTTCTTACTTTTATTATTGCATCTTATATAGTGCGATGGTTTTGGTATCCGCCCCCGTCGGCCCTCGTCCTGTCTATGATTCGGATGTGGTATATATTATCTTTTCATAACTATTGGTTCATTTATTGTTTATGAAAATTATGCCGACCAACGTGACATAGATTTTATTTATCTAGGAGGTTGTTGAACCAGAAGTTCCAACCGACCCTATTGTCGAGAGGTTAAATTTAGTTGAAGAAGAAAACAATTTCTTGAAGGAAAAAATAAGAAAAATTGAGGAGGAGAAGATGATATTGGAGTTGCATGTTGCGGATGTCGTCGATGATCACAAGATCAAGATGGATGCAATGCGATTGAAGATTAGAAAGATTAGAAAATATGCCATTCATACCGAGGCTTGGTATCATTATGTCGTTGGATCAGTTGTTACCTTGGTTGCGATTATGATCGCATTTGTTTTCGCATTGAAATGTTTTACATAGTTTCAATGTATGGTTTAATTAATTTAGATGATCTGCAGAGCTTTATGTTGTTAGATGAGAACTATGTATGTACTTTGGTTTTAATGTGATGATGAACTTCTATTAATTTGGTCACTTAATTATCTATTCATGATGTTCTGTAATGATTTTTGACACACTTAATTATATATAATGCACGCAGATGAACCGGCAATAGATGTCCGCTTTGATGCAGCCACCGAGATTGGAAAGGACACATATTATGGTTACATATAGTGGATATATGGAAACAAAATAAATAATGCAGAAAACAAAACAAAAAACTGGAAACAAAATAAATAGAGCAACAATAAGTATTTTGTTGTAAGTAGAAACAAAATAAAATAAATAAAGCAACAAAAAAACAAAAAAACAAAAAAAGTGTTTTCAAATTTGAAAACTAATGGCACTAACAGAAAGTTTATAATTTTTCTAAAACTAAAAGCAAAAAGAATTAAAAAATAAAACAAAAAACAAAAGAAAATAAATAATGCAAAAAACAAAACTGGAAAAAAATAAAAATAATGCCACCTATTGGGCCACCACGGCGTCAATACGACTAGAAACCCAACCTGGGCCAGGATTCAGGCCCGCAGAAGGCCCAATAGGCCCACAGGCAGCACAGTGTGATATTAGGCCCATAAGCCTGTATTTGAGAGGAGCTCGAGAGGGTAGCCGCAGTGGGGCTTATAAACCACTCCGAGCCCCTCTCAACTAGCGAGGTGGGACTAAACTTTTGGCCGCAGGCAGCACAAGGCTTTGGTCCCGGTTGGATGCACCAACCGGGACCAAAGGCTGCCGCTTCCCGCCCTTTGGGCTGCCGAAAATTCGCCTTTGGTCCCGGTTGGTGCCACCAATCGGGACTAAAGGGGGCATTGGTCCCAGTTGGTGCCACAAACCGGGACCAAAGGCCTGGGTATATAAGTAGCACTTAGGAAAATTTGACGAACACATCACTAGTTGCCCCCCGGCCCGTCCGACGACGCCGAGCTCAACACAGACTACGTTTCCGCAGTACCGGTTATGTTGCAACCCTAGTGAGCGGCTCGCCTGATGTATCTGAGGATTTACCGGAGACACACAAGGCGCTTGCCACGTCCCCAAGATCTCCATCGTAGCAGCGCGGGCGTCCCCTGAAGCACCTACGTGACCCTCATATCCCCTTCAACAGCGTCAATCGAGGTATGCCCTGAGTAGCAGCAAAGAGCTTGGCAATTGGAGGGAGATATAGGTGAAGGAGAAAGGCAGGAAACATAATCTATACTATACTATTAAAAGAGCAAACATGACTTTTCTCAAAGCCACACAACAAACTGTACACGGGATAACCATGACCCTCAGATCAAATCAACTTAAGCAAATCCTACTATCCGTATTACACCAATAATCTAACACTCAGATCTATGGCTCAGATCAAATGTTCTGCCAGGCAGACGCACTGGTTTTGCTGATTCTGTTAGCGCTCCGCGTCCCCTGATTCCAGCGGCCCCGCCAGGCGAAACCCTGATCTGCGGATCGTATCCGCCTGAATCGCATTAATGACCTGGTTATCCCTCTAATTCCTCCGTTCCAGTCCTTCCCAAATCACGCGGCCCCCGGTCCCCTCCGCCCTTCTCTACCACCGCGAACGCAAGCCAACGCCGCCGCACTCCCTTGTCGTCCCCACGCTTGCCACCAATGGGGCGGCTTCACGCGTGGCGCCACCATTTCCGCCGCCTCCTCGACATGAGGCTGCCACCAGCAAAGCCCCACTCCGGCGCGCCCGTGTGTCTTCTTTTTCATCGATTGTGGCGGTCACTGCCACCGCGCCCCATGACGCCGGCGATTCTGTCCTAGGGAGCTCGGCCTACTGGGCAAGGACACCGTTGTGGCCAGGGTACAACTGAGCAAGGGCACTTGTGCGGCAAGGGCCTGGATCGTGGTGGCGGCGGTGATTTGGATCGGGCGGTGACAACTGAGCAAGCGCGCAGAGGTACAAGTTACAACTCTTCCCTCTCTCCCTGCCCCCCTCCGTCTCTCTGCCCCGGCGGGGTCGACGTGAGCCCGTGATTATGGATTGGCTGGAACGGGTAGCTTCCGCAGAGGGGAATCGGGAGCACGGGTGCTCCGCTAGCGGCCGCATGTTGCGGGGACGGGGAGACCTCCGACGGTGGGGAGTGGAGAGGGCTTTGGATGCGAACTGAACTTCATCTCTCTTGGTTTTTTTTTTTCTGCAGTGGAGAGCCAGAGGAACACTGGTAACATTCAACCCGCGAGAATTAGTAGCTAATTTTTGTGTCGATTAGATCATGATTGGATCCCCGTATATATGGAGGGCCCTGTCAAAATTGGGTTTTCTCTGTTTATCTATATGAGATTGTTTTCTGATCATTGGAGTATGGGAATAGCGTGGTGTGCAGCTGCGCCCTTGTGAGCAATCTCTGATGCTACCGATGTTTATATATACTAGCAGTAACAGTGTACTTTCAGGTATGACAAAGTAAATTTGCTTCAACAACCAATTCCAGTGCAGCATTTTTGTTTTTGTTTTATGGCCTTTCTATTGCAATCTGCACTGATTGTTGTACGCTGATGTCATGTTTGCTGGTTTTGCTTCAATTGGTGTTCTCAAGGAAACCATGTTCAATTGGCATCTTCTGCTTTGGACCTACCTTTCTAGAAATCCGTATGTGTTCTTATCTGGCTGGTTGGACCTACCTTTCTAGAAATCCGTATGCTTTCTGTTACCAACTACTTGAATGCTGAAATATCATACAGTACATACATCATGTAAACAACATATATCTCTTTTGATTTCACATGTGCAGAGAGAACTTTCCATGCGATGTTGTCCCCTCGGCAATAGTATGGAATTCAGAAATTATCTTGCTATCTTTGCCCACTAGCATTTTTTAGACTGATAATGGCAGTGCAGATATCAGTTAGAGATTGTAGAGTTCTAGAATATGTTGGCCAAATCGTTTCTTCGGAACCTGGTTGATACCAAAGCTCTCACGAAAAGGGCTTGTCTGTTTTAAACTCAAAACAAGACAATGAACATAGAAGTATACCTTGATCTCTTATTTGTCAATATTATGTTATAATACCTATTTTTCTTTTTCTCTTGTTTAACATTTTGTATTTTTGGGCAACAACACAAGAACCGACGATAATGTATTACTTATGACACTTGGATTCGGTTGAAATTCCATCTTCTTGGTTAGAATACACAAAGGATTTGAACTGTTAATCTTGTAAGGACATAATTTTTTTGTGTGAAATTTAACAGGACTAATTTGAGATCGGCAAAGAAGAACGGCCCGAAGAAATGTTGATATTGAGCTCTTCGTAGCCTGGTGTCAGTGGCCTATTTGAACAGGTGCCCCCTTTTCCTTTTTATGTGTTTTTGAGTCTCTTTATGTGTAAACGTAGGCTGTAGATATCCTGCGTTGTGATTTTATTTTTCCGAGTTGAGCTAGATGTTATCATTGGGAGATCAAGAAGCAGTTTCATAAATTAGCAAAACTACTGAAGGATTTGCAGGTGAGCAATTATTATATGAGTCTGGATGACCAAATATCAGTAGTACATAAAAAATCTACAGCTTTATATACTTTGTCAGATACTGTCATATTCATATATGATAATCATATCAAGTGTTGTGTACATTGCTTCCAGTGTAACAAGAATGGGAAATAAGATACTCTCTAAATAATGTTATCTTTTATCCGGCCTCCAGTGCCTCTCTGATGCTTCGGACGCCCGTGCGCTCTTCTTTTATCCATTGCTGCTGTAAATCATTTCCTGTTCAGGCTATTTGAGGGATTTAAGGCATTGGCAAGCATTTTCCCTTGTACGCAATCACACTCTTTAATTTTCTGTATCTAGATTGTGCAGAAGGACAAAATGATTGGCCAATATGAACATAAGTGGAGTTGATACTCTTGTTGTTATGTAGCCTCACACAATTAATATAATTTGATGGAATTTATGTTGATCCCTTGCTTTAAGATCTCTAAGCAAGAGATGCAGATCCTGTTTGTTTTCAATAGTTAGAGAGGAAAAACGAACAAGTGAATTCACGCAGATCCTGCTATTATTTATTCTGTTTGCAGAACAACTAAACTGTAATTAAGTACCATGCAGTACTAGCATATGACTGCCTTATTTAATTGCAGACCATGGTGTGAAAGGTATTACGAATAGCGAATTACAAGTATGAGTAATCTCTTTCCAATACATTGTCATTCCACGGATTTATACTCACTTTATAATTCAGCACAGTTGAATTGTCAATGTCCAAGATGCATTTACTTCTATCTATCACAGACATTCTGGTGTTGGCTTTTGATCGTTGCTAGATCAAAATCACCCAGGAGCTCACACGTACATGCAAAGCTAGCTAGCTAGCAACCAAGCCAGGCAAGCTGCTGGATCGTGTCTAGCCGGCGACTTGCGTATCTACGTATGCCTTGCCGTAGCTTCCGTACGTGAGCGAGCACTTCGGCGCCTTTGGCGGAACTCGTGCGTAACGTGACGATGGGAAAACACAGATCGATATGATGGCCAAAGGCTCTTGTCGAGCCTTGTACACTTTTTATTGCTTCTGATTTTCTGGTTACAAGGAGCATCCCTGGGGTGCTTTTTATACACGTCCATAAGGGACTATGGAAATAGACTAGGACTAGGAATCCTAATACTACTAGGACTCATACTTACTCCTTTTCCTAATCCTACGTGTACTAAGGCAACGTGGTTAACTTCTACATTCACCTCCTTAACCTTGTTGCTTGACTTCATCTCATGTACTCCGACTTTGTTCCTCATCTCGATGAACTTCTGTCGGCCGAGGGACTTCGTGAGAATGTCGGCAAGCTGGTCCTTGGTGCTCACGTGCTGAACCTCGATCATCCCTTCCTCAATGCACTCCCGGATATGGTGGAACCGGGTATCTATGTGCTTGCTCCTTTCGTGATAAACCGGATTTTTGCACAATGAGATTGCAGCTTGGTTGTCGATCTTCAATGACACCCTCTGCACCTCCCGCTTTGCAAGATCAGCTAGGAGTCTTCTCAGCCACACTGCTTGACAAGCCGCCGTGCTTGCCGCTATGTATTCTGCCTCGCATGAAGACAGTGCAACCACCTTTTGCTTCTGAGAATTCCAGCTGATAGGATTTGGGCCAAGATAGAATATCATGCCCGTTGTGCTTTTCCGGTCATCCACATCACCTGCCATGTCGCTATCTGAGTATCCACGAAGGATCAATCCTCCCTTTCCCTTTCGGTACGTGCAGCCAAGATTACTAGTGCCTTTCACATAGCGCAAGATTTGCTTGACCGCGCTCATGTGTTCGGTTGTCGGATTCTCCATGAAATGACTCACGATTCCGACTGAATAAGCCAAGTCAGGTCGGGTATGCACCAAATATCTTAGGCTGCCCACAACGCTTCGATACATTGTGGTGTCCACCGGCGGATTTGAGCTACGCTTGCTCAACTTGTGTCGTTGGTCCATTGGAGCATGTGTCTCGTAGCAATCTGTCATGCCACACTTGTCCAATAACTTGACCGCGTAAGCCGATTGACATAGGGAAATCTCTCCGGAGCTTTGCTTCACTTCGATGCCCAAGTAATAGCTGAGTAATCCCAGATCGCTCATGCTAAACTTCTTCTTCATCTGCGCCTTGAAACGTTCAATTTCTTGCGCGCTATCTCCGGTGATAATCAGATCGTCGACATAAACTCCAACTAGCAGGTTTGATCCTTTGGAGTTCTTTGTATAGACCGCGTGCTCGAGGGGACATCTCTTGAACCCGAGCGAGATCAAACTTCGGTCTAACTTTGCGTTCCAAGCTCTTGGCGCTTGCTTCAACCCGTAAAGTGCCTTCTTGAGCTTGTAAACTTTCCCTTCTTCGCCTTTCTTCTCGTAGCCGAGGGGTTGTTCCACGTACACTTCTTCTTTGAGGTCGCCGTTGAGGAAAGCGGATTTCACATCCATATGATGAACCTTCCAATCCTCTTGTGCTGCCAAAGCTAGGAGCACTCTCACCGTCTCGATTCGAGCAACTGGTGCAAACACCTCCTCATAGTCAACTCCTTGACGTTGTACGTAGCCCTTTGCGACGAGTCTTGCCTTGTGCTTCACAATGGCACCCTTCGTGTCCTTCTTCAACTTGTAAACCCACTTCAAACCT
>LR880968.1:953127640-953143038 GCA_904067115.1 Aegilops sharonensis
GGGAGTGGTGCGCCATTAGTAGTACTAATGGCGCACCACTCCCACGGTGCGCCATTAGTAACTTGGCCACCTTCCACCGACGACGTACCGTGGAAGGTGGAAGGTGGCCAAGTTACTAATGGCGCACCGTGGGGTGGTGCGCCATTAGTAGTTGTTCAACTACTAATGGCGCACCACTCCCGCGGTGCGCCATTAGTAGTTTTGAAAAAAATAATAATAATAAATGATATTTTTTTTGATTTTTTTTAAAAAACTTAGTAATGGCGCACCAGTGGAAAGTGCGCCATTACTAGTTAAAACTAGTAATGGCGCACCACTCCAAGGTTCGCCATTAGTAACAAAAAATTTTCTTATGTTTTTTTCCCAAACTACTAATGGCGCACCACACACCAGGTGCGCCATTAGTAATATATTACTAATGGCGCACCGAGACATGGTGCGCCATTAGAATATACTAATGGTGCACCACATCACAGGTGCGCCATTAGTAGCCATTCCATCTATAGCCCTTTTTGTAGTAGTGTGATGTGGATGATGCAGATGATAATGAGCTGGTTTGTTTGTATGACAAAGAGAACCCAGTTATTGAGGTGGGAAAGTTGTGGCCAAGCATGAAGGAGTTTAGGATGTCTTTCAGGACCTATGCAGTGAAAAAAGAGTTCGATGCCAAGACTATGTGGACTGATCGAAAGAAATTTTATGCTCGGTGTAAAGGTTATGATGGTGGTGGCAATCCTTGCAAATGGTACTTGTCTGCCAGACTACAACCTGATGGAAGTACAGTAAGGGTAAATCAAATACCACACCAGCATACATGTATGACCACTTCACAGAGAGTTTCAAAGATGACATCACAGCTTTGGGTTACAGAGAAGATTACTCCTATTTTAGCCAAGACTCCAAACACTACTGCAAAGAGGCTTAAAGTTGACTTGGAGAAGCTGTACCCCATCCAGCTTCAATATACCACAGTGTGGAAAGCAAAACAAAGGGCCATGAAATCATTGTATGGTGACTGGGCAAATACATTTAGGATGTTGTATAGTTTTAAAGCAGAGGTGGAGAAGAGGTCACCTGGGAGTGTGGTGGAGATAGATACAGAGGTAACAGAGGATGGCAAGGTTTTATTCAGCAATTTTTTTATGTGTTTGAAGCCTTGCATAGATGGATCCAAAGCAGGTTGTCGTCCATATTTGAGCATAGACTCATATTTTTGGACTGGAAAGTGGAATGGTCAGTTGGCTGCATGCAATGCTCTAGATGGACACAACTGGATGTTCCCAATTGCAATAGGAATGTTTCAATCAGAGACAGAGGCATCATGGATATGGTTCATGATGCAACTGAAAAGATGCATAGGGCCAGTTTCTCCTTTGGCCATCCACACACATGCATGTAAAGGGTTGGAAAATGCAGTAAAAAATGTTTTCCCCCATGCTGAGCAGAGGGAGTGTTTTGGACATATGTGGATGAATCTGATAAAAAAATTCAGAGGAGATGAATTTGGGTGCATGTGGCCTGCAACAAGATCCTACACCAGACAAACACATTCCTATCACCTTGGTAAGATATTGGCATCATGTACTGATAATGAATTTGCTTCATGGTTGAACACCCACCATTCTCTGTTGTGGTATAGATCAGGTTTTAATACTACCATAAAATGTGATCATATCAATAACAACTTGGCAGAAAGTTTTAACAACAAAGTGAAGGATTTGAAAGACTTGTCTGTGCATGACATGGTGGACCAAATAAGGATCATGATCATGCGTTTGTGGGAGTTGAGAGGAAAAATTGCTAATATTTTGGAAGGGGACAAGCTTCCAGCAGTGGTACAACAGGTGGTCAACAGGAGTAGAAATCTTTCACATCTATCTGTTGAGAAATCTTCCTTATGGGGTGCTGAAGTTAGAGATACAAAGAGTGGCAAGAGGCATGTGGTAAATACTGAGTTGCATGAGTGCACTTGCCAAGAGTGGCAACACACTGGAAAACCATGTGAGCATTCCATACTTTTTTTGGCATCTAAACCCAGGTTAAATATGCACCCATATTTGCATGAGTATTATTCAGTACAAAAATTCAAAGCTGCATATGCAAGTCCAATTCCTGCACTGACTGACCAATCTCAGTGGACTGAGGTGGAAATAGAATTTACCTTATGTCCCCCTGTCACTAGAAGAAAGGCTGGGAGGCCAAAACAGAGCAGATTCAAAGCTTGGTTTGAGAAAGGTGGTTGTAGTAAGAAGGGGAAAAAGGAAAAGGAAAAGAATGATAAGCCCAGAAGGGCTCAAAAAGGTAACAAAAATAGGAGCAAGTTGTGTGAGGTACTTGGGCATAGAATTGGTTCATCCAAATGCATCTACACTCCTCAGAGGACAAAGTATGTTTATGTTACTGTTTTTGCAAGTTTTTGATTTTGCTACCTGTTCTAGTATCTAACCAAGTCAAATGCTTTATTTTTTAGGAGGAAGCATGCAGAAAGAGCCCCACCTCTTGTTGTTGAACAATGCTGGCCAGTGAAAAAAGCAAGACTCAATGGCTTTAGAAGGAAGAGCAATAAGAAGATAATGTTTGCTGACAAAGATATGGAGCAAACTGAAACGGTTACTGTTGAACATGAGCTAAGTGTTTCTGTTTTGGACGATGTGATGCATACTGAATCTGTTTTGCAGGCGCTAGGGCAATCTGAAACTGTTGCAGATGAAGCAACTGTTGTGCTGCCATGCGAATCTGCTTTGACAGTTGTGTTGCCATGTTTGGAGGTTGTGCTGCCAAGTGTTGAGTTGCAAACTGAAGTAGTTGAACAATGTGTGCCATCTACTCAATCTGCAGAAGTGCAAACTGAAGAAGTGGGACATGGTCAGGTGCAAAACTTGAGGGGGCCTAGTGGAGTTGGCAACAAAACCAAGGGGCCAAAAAGCAAGAGCATCAGCATCAACAAACTATGCACCGTGGAACCAAACGGTGGAAAAAAGGAGAAGAAATCGAGTGGTAGAAAGAAGCAAAAGAAATAGAGTCGAAATCATTCAAATTTGATGTGAAAATTTAAGTTTGTTGTCATTTGATGTGAAAACTTATGGTCTTTCATGTGAAAACTTATGTGCTATGATGTTGATTTAACTTGAAATAAAATTCAAATTTGAACCGACATTCAAATTTGAACCTATCTCCAATATATTTGGGGTTCATTTGTTTGTTCTGTGATGTTGCATTGTTTTATGTACTACTATGCACTTTAGTTCATAAATCCAACCCTTTTTGTGAAGTCCAACTCATAGTCACTGAAAATGTTGTCCAAACAGGCTCCAAAGTAAGGGAAAATGGCCCCATTTCTAAGCAAGTTTTTTTCGACCATCTCAAATTCACCCAAAAAGATTTTCTTAGCTTATATTATACCTATATAGGATCAATACGAAGTCTCACCTTTTTTTGAATAAGTATTCATATTATTTAATTTATTTTTGAAAAAACACCCTTTAATACAAAGTCAGCAATAAAACAAGTTTAAAAATTTAAAAATGCAAAAATAACTTCAGATCCTCCTTAGTCACTCCAAAATGAAGCTAAGGTGAGGTTTTTGATTTTTTGCATTTTCAAAACCTCAAACCCTCTTCTCACTCCTTTGAACTCTATGCAACCTCAGTCGAGATAGTCCAATTTGTGAAGGTTTTTTTATGCAAAGATCATTAGATCAAGTTTATCATTTTATATCGTAACTATGTAACATAAAAAGACTATATGCACAGGGTTTTCATTTTTAAAATTTTTTTGAATTAGTTATACACATTTGAATGTTCGGTCAAACCTTTCAAAACCCCGTTGACTGCCTCCAAAACCCATGTAACCCTAGCACCAAACGTCCACCGTCGATCTAACCCTAACGCCAAACTGCGGCCGTCGGATAGGCCTTCTAGAAGGATTCCGCGGGGACGATCCGTGGGAGCCCTGATTCTCCAATCTGATTGGCCACCGTTTTTTCTCTCGGACGAACAAATAACTTGAGCGGGGGAGCATCTCAGTGACCATTGGGCCAAGCGGATCGGGCCCGGCAGAGCCTGGCATGCGTGCGCACGGCCGTCGAGAGGGGGGGATGGGCTGCATGCGAGAGGGTCAATGACATGTGGGCCATCCCTGTCCCATGCATGCCATGCAACATCGCGGCCTAGCTATTCTCTGCTCGTGAATGCTGTGACACAGCCTAGCCATTTGCATGCGGGCTTGCATGCATGCATTGACGCAGTAAAGCACGGCAGGGGAGCAGCGTATAGGTACGTCGCATCCAAGCTATTTTAACAAATGCATGTTTGAACCTGAGACACGGGACGAACGCGTCGGTGGTGCAGCTCCTTTTTCAGTGTCACGCGTGGATGAACGGGCATGTTTCCCACGCGGCGTCACCGCCGATGCAAGTGCACGAAACGATGCATCTCGCCTGTGCTGTCAGTGCCTCTTTGGATGCTCTGCCCGCCGTTTTTTAATTAATGCCCGCAATTACTTATGCCAGTACGAAACGGAGAAGAGAAAACAATCGAGAAGGCACCGTGTACACATTGACCACGGCTGCAACGCGGCTATAAAAGGGCACCATTTCCTCATCACTCATCTCTCAAGCCTCCTCCGCTTCTTCTTTTCGAGCCAAATCCATCACTCGAGCCACCATGCAGTTCAACGGCCCTACCTACCGTCGCCCTCGCACCGTGCCGGAGAGGGAGTACCCGGCTGGAGTCATCGTCGAGAATAGCCTGAGGGTGTGGGCCATCTCAAGGTGGAGGGGCCCTAGAGAGTTGGCTCGCTTCTTCCTCCAAGCCGGCTACCGCCACCTCCCTCCGGGCACTCCGCCCATGTTCCACCTCCACGAGCAGTACGATGGCAATGCCAACGGCCTCGTCATCGGCCTCTACGTCATCTTCACCAACCCCTACGACGCTCACCACCTCCTCGGCGAGGTGTTCTGGTGTGGATGCGAGTTTAACGCGTTCACGACCTACAACGTCTTCACCAACTTCCACCACATCTTCCCTCACCCCAACGGCATGCACACCCTCCCCTACCAGATGCCGGAGAACGACGAGTGAGGCCGGCTAAGGAGGAGGGGCCAAGAAGTTGTTCGAGTGCGAGTCTTTCTATCTATCTAGCTTGTGTTTGTGTTGGTTCGGGCGTGTGTGCCTGTGTCTTCTATCTATCTAGTTTTAATTATTTTCCTTTCATGTTTTATGAAATATATGTTGTAAGGGGATGCCCCTCTATATGTTCTATCTATCTATGCTACTAGGGTACCCGATGCCCCTCTATCGTGCTATCTATTAATGTTTTTTCGGGCTATCGTGCTATCTATTAATTCTTTTTTGATTTGTGCTATGGTGTTTTCAAAGTTTCTCCATTGCATTTTATTTATGTGGCCATGTGAACTAAAAAATGCACTAAAACATGATCCAATCATATAAGTTGTTGTTAGCACGTGTCTAGTTAATTATCTTCCTTTTATGTTTTATGCACTATATGTTGTAAGGGGATGCCCCTCTATGTTGTAAGGAGATGCTACTAGGGGCACACTAGATGTCTTCTTTTTTTGAGAGGGGCACAACCTTTTTCGGTTGAAACACACGAGTAAAAACTTTGAAAACACCATAGCACAAATCAAAAAAAATTAAAAATGGTGCTTGGTTGAAATAAACTAGAACCAAACAATTGCAACTTTTTTGGTTCACAAAGACTGCAAGTTAGACTGCTAACTAGAACAACACGGGACCCTACCATCGGACACGATAGCTTATGCATAAAAATAGCTCAAATAATTATTAGATGAGTTATCTAAAAAAAGGTGAAGGCAGGAAACTTAAAATTTGTGAAATAACCTAAAGCCGAAAAGATATATCGATGTCAATGACCGTGTGCACTTTTTTTGCACTAGCTACACTTCTTTTATCAATGGGCCTGGATATGTTCTATTCGGCCCTGCCTAACTTCTATATGGGCCTGGCCTTTTCGGGCAACTGTGGACGAACCTTTTTTTTTCTTTTCTCCCTCTACCACTGAAACTGAAACTGATGACGAACTGAAGAACTGAAAAAATGAAACAGAGTGGAGAAGACATGCCGAATTTGTACATCGCAACACTTTTATTCAAATGTACATATCATTACGATTACAAATGATGCCCAATCTATTCACTTACGACTAATTATCATCACATAAACAAATGCAAGAGCAATTACACAAACATAAAAAAGTCCGGCCATCAGCCCCATCAAATCGCCCTGCTTCTGCAATTCGATGAGTTTCTTCATCTGCTTGTTCAGCTTCTTCAGCTCTGCCGTCACTCCTGCATCCCCCACAGTAGCACCAATGGAAGGGCGGGCGCCCCCAATGGAATTGCCAGATCCAGGGGCCCCAGATCCAGACGCGCCCGATCCAAACTTGCCCAACTTCTCCGCCACCAACGAAAAATCGAGCTCCCCTAGTGCACCCTCCAGTTGAATCCGCTCTATGTACTCATCTAGCCACTCAAAATGGGTGCATTGCTTTAATTTCTGAAATCGGAAAGATGAACCCTAAATCCCAAATCCGATGGGGGAAAATGGGCAAATATGAAATTGGGAGACAAAAACCAAAATTGGCATATTGAGAAGTAAAATCTCACCTTTCCCTGCTCTTGTTTGCTCTCGCATTTCACGAATTCCCGCCCAAGGTTGCCATTCTTGTCGGTCGTTGTGACTAGCTGCTTCAGGGGTGCGATACGTGGGCATGCAGGGCACCTTGTCATGGGCACTGCGCCATAGCGCGGCCATGAGTGGCGGGAGGCTTAAGCGGAGCTCGACATTGCTAGGTCACGGCCCGTAAAGGCGTTGCTGCGCGTCGTCGCCGGAGAAGAAGAACAACAACGGTCGGGGAGGGGGGGAGGATGGGCTCGGGTGCTGCACGGCTCGGTGTCCTCTTGTACCAATGCTGACCTGGATAAGTTAGTGGGTCCCACGCTCTGGGTCCCACTAACCTGACCAATGCTGAGTTGGATAAGTTAGTGGGTCCCACGCTGTGGGTCCCACTCACCTGATTCGAGTTTTAAACATGTGTCTTTTGGATTAGGCAGCAGTATCGCATGGGAGCTATTTTTCCCAACGCAGATGTCGCATGAGAGCTATTACAACCAACTACGTCGCATGAGAGACAATTCATACCAACAACGTCGCATTGGAGCTATTTGCCCGGCCAACATTCATCACATCACCCACCTCAGTTGTTCAGCAAGCAGTTGAGACACGAAACCTATGGGAAGCAGAATGCCCTAATCGTCCAATTCCTTAAAAAAATAGTGCTAACAAAAAGTAGGCGGCAATGTAACTAATAGAGTATTCAGGTACCAGCAATTTTTTGTATGCCCTCTCTACTAATTTGTTAATTGCGTGTTGCTCCAGGCTCCTGCAGACAAAATTTTGGAATTAGACACCGCAATAGTTTCTACTCAGTTACATTAATAAAAAAATAGACATAGGAAGAACCATTAATACCTTTCCTCCATGTTTTTAGTATTTCGAATTGCTTTTTCTAGCTTATTTAATTGGCATTTCTGTTGATTCACCTGAAACAAGTCGAGAAGCATCTTATCTTATATATATTTACTAATTGGAGGCACCTTTAAAGATCTCTCATTAATCCACATCAACAAAATTAGTTAAGCCGTTAGATTGTGAAATTCACGGCCGGGATAAAAAGACAATTTGTGTAACGCATATGATGCCGTCCTATCAAAAATGCATCTGACTCATCCAACTTTTGTTAAACAAATAAGAAAAGAAAAAACTCACATCCAACTTTTGTTAAACAACAAAGAAAAGACTCAAGTAAAAAAAGGAAAGCGCACACCTGTTTCCCACAAATTAAGAAGCAAAACATCCTTCACGTAAAAAAATCCCAACGATCTTATATTATACTCCCTCCGTTCGGAATTACTTGTCGTAGAAATGGATGTATCTAGATGTATTTTAGTTCTAGATACATCCATTTGCGAGACAAGTAATTCCAAACGGAGGGAGTATAAGATAAAACACACATCCAACGTGAGTTAAAAGGAAAGCCTCACGTAAAAAAAACAAGAAGTCCTCACGTCAATTATTAGAAGACTCTATCTTACAGACCACACTATGTAAGTAGAAAAATGAAAATAAAAGAGAGGCACTGCCTATTATTAAAAAGAGACATCACGTACAAAAGAGTCCTCATGCGATAAAAAAGCAACCATCATTATTTGAACGAAAAGACATCAAGTCACACGGCCAAGTTCCAAAAAGGCACGTGCCCCCTCTCTTCTGAAATAAAAAAGCGTACACATAAAATATATTCTCCTCACGTTAAAAAATTGAGCCCATATTCAATTCCCAGCGGCAAAACCATGTACATGTCCACTTGAAGAAAGGAAAAAGACACATACAAATAAGAGTCCACGAGTCTAGAAAAAAATCAGCACATACAAAAAGAAGACTCGCCCAAATAAAACAAATTAGACACAAACGTACATAAATCTCACCCTAATGTATCCTAGATATTATTACCAACAATGTCCTTAATTTAATATGGGAAATCACATTATTTGTACACAAGAAGGGAAATATGCATAAACTGTCACTCATCAAAAAATATTATATGAACCCATGAGGAAATATAATTAAATGCTTTTCATGCTCAGGTTTGGAAAAGTATAATGTCAAGCATTTCAAATAGGGACGTTTCACAAACAGAACCATTAATTCTAATTTTTTATTAACGTCATGTGATCCATTAGAGAGTTTATCGCTTGATTTGATGGTAGATAGATATATTATTCTCCATTCCAATGCTTAAAAAGATTTCCAATTATCCCGATTCACAAGAACACAAATATATATATCTGTCCGCTACGAGTAAGAAAAAAGAAACATACTAATAAGGCCTTCTCAAGCCTCACATTAAGAAAAATAAGCATGTTTATAATTGTAAAATAACTTTCAATCCCACATATAGTAGTCGCTCCCCACTGGATCACAAATTCACGGCTACCAAGGTCATTAATTTTATATGTGAAATGACCTAATTGTAAGACAAGTAGAAAATTATGCATAAGGTCATTCTTTTATATGTCAAATGCACTGAAAAATCATATATTAACAGATACATGTTAAAATATATCCGTTGAACGAATATCATTGATTTGTTTCTAGGGTCTCGCAAGGTCGACTGTCGGTCTTTTAACAAGGTATACTTTACAACCACATCTATTTTAAATTTATAAGGTTATTATTTTCAAGTTTAACGGGATATTGTACTTTATAAATTGATGATATGTAGACACATTCTGAATTGAGTATAGAAGTTCTTTTTTGGAAGTTGACGCACCATATTTAAATGACAGGTGTAGCAGTATTATTGTGGTATACGTATATACCGACCGGGTCAATTACATAATGGAATCCATCACTAAATGGAACACATATCTGTCACTAGAATTGTCTTTAGAAATCACTCAGTACCACTTCTAATAAAAACATTATGCGACTCTTATTATATATACATCATCTTGGAAATAATCTATCCATGCATCTTGTGCCTCTGATTTCAAATATTTGTTGAGTGGTGTGTGTGTAGTGTATATTTCTCGGGGCTTTTTTGGAGATGTGATACATATATGGTACCTAGCCTTATGGATCATAATAGTACATACTTTCTCCATCCCATTTAAATGGCACATAATTCAACGATTATGAAAGGAAAGGTTCTTTCAGACCAAGCTTACAGAACATCGATGGGAAAATAAGACATTACATCAAAAAGTAAAGCTTATAATACATGCCTTTATTGTTTTTTCATCATTGTTTGAGTAACTTACCATTTGTACTATTGTATGACATCTGGAATTTATCCTCCTGAACTTTACATGTCAGTAGACTGTTGTTAATTATCATGTATACTGATAATAGCTAGGCCGTGCTGATGCACGGGTTGACGACTAGTATATATTAATTAGAAAAGCATATCCTTTCCGACAAAAATGTGCAAGTTGCACAAGTACTAAGAAATATGCCAAACTGAATGTTGACAAAAGGACACATGCAAGGAGGTATTTTTGCAATAAAATAAATTTTTGAAATGTTTTTAATGCATAGAATTGCTGTAAATCCAACGACAAAAGGAAATCATCAACACGTGAAAAATGAGGACAAGGCTGCTAGAATTAGTTGAAGTGTGTTGCATAATCTCATTTGGTTTAAAGCTCCCTATGTGGGACCGTTTCAAATTGACTCAAACTATTCCAAGTTATGCAATATTGCCATATTCAAACAGCCCAAAATAGTGCTCGGGTGCGTATCATGCTCTGGTTGACCTACGAAGTTCAGTAGTAACTTGATCCAAAGTTTCGTGATCATTATCATTTGCTTCCTCTCTAGTTAATGTAGGCACCTCGGAAACGGTTTTCTGAGATGTACTATTCTCAATTTCGTGAGAAGGTAAAATTATCTCATCAAGTTCTACTCCCCCCCCCCCCCCACTCATTTCTTTCGAGAGAAACTCCTTCTCTAGAAAGGACCCATTCTTGACAATAAAGATCTTGCCTTCAGATATGTGGTAGAAGGAGTACCCAATTGTTTCCTTAGGGTATCCTATGAAGACGCACTTCTCCAATTTGGGTTCGAGCTTATCAGGCTAAAGCCTTTTGACATAAGTGCCGCAACCCCAAACTTTATGAAACGACAGCTTAGGTTTATTGCCAAACCACAATTCATACTGTGTTGTCTCAACGGATTTAGACGGTGCTCTATTTAACGTGAATGCAGCTGTCTGTAATGCATAACCCCAAAACGATAGTGGTAAATCGGTAAGAGACATCATAGATCGCACCATATCTAATAAAGTACGATTACGATGTTCGGACACACCATTACGCTGTGGTGTTTCAGGTGGTGTGAGTTGTGAAACTATTCCACATTGTTTTAAATGAAGGCCAAACTCGTCACTCAAATATTCGCCTCCGCGATCAGATCTTAGAAACTTTATTTTCTTATTACGATGATTCTCCACTTCCTTTTGAAATTATTTGAATTTTCAAAAGTTTCAGACTTGTGTTTCATTAAGTAGATATACCCATATCTGCTCAAATCATATGTGAAGTTTAGAAAATAACGATACCCGCCGCGTGCCTCAATACTCATCGGACCACATACATCGGTATGTATTATTTCCAGCAAGTCATTGGCTCGATCCATTGTTCCGGAGAATGGAGTTTTAGTCATCTTGCCCATGAGGCATGGTTTGCAAGTATCAAATGGTTCATAATCAAGTGATTCCAAAATCCCATCAGCATTGAGTTTCTGCGCTTCACATCAATATGACCTAAACGGCAGTGCCACAAGTATGTTGCACTATCATTATCAACTTTGCATCTTTTGGTATCAATTTTAGAATATGTGTATCACTACGATCAAGATTCAATAAACCATTAATATTGGGTGTATGACCATAGAAGGTTTTATTCATGTAAACAAAATAATAATTATTCTCTGTCTTAAATGAATAACCGTATTGCAATAAACACGATCCTATCTTGTTCATGCTCAACGCAAACACCAAATAACATTTATTTAGGTTCAACACTAATCCCGAAAGTATATGGAGTGTGTGATGATGATCATATCAATCTTGGAACCACTTCCAACACACATCGTCACTTCACCCTCAACTAGTCTCCATTCATTCTGCAACTCCTGTTTCGAGTTACTAATCATAGCAACTGAACCGGTATCAAATACCCAGGGGTTACTACAAACACTAGTAAGGTACACATCAATTACCTGTATATCAAATATACCTTTGTTCATTTTGCCATCCTTCTTATCCGCCAAATGTTTGGGGCACTTCCGCTTCTTGTGACCATTTCCTTTGCAGTAGAAGCACTCAGTTCTAGGCTTGGGTCCAGCCTTGGGCTTCTTCACGGGAGTGGAAATTTGCTTGCCATTATTCTTGAAGTTCCCTTTCTTTCCCTTTTCCCGTTTCTTGAAACTAGTGGTCTTGTTAATCATCAACACTTGATGCTCTTTCTTGATTTCTACCTTCGTCGATTTCAGCATCACGAAGAGCTCGGGAGTCATTTTCGTCATCCCTTGCCTATTATAGTTCATCACGAAGTTCCAGTAACTTGGTGGTAGTGACTAGAGAACTCTATCAATCACTATCTTATCTGAAAGATTAACTCCCACTTGATTCAAGCGATTGTTGTACTCACGCATTCTGAGCAAATGCTCACTCATTGAGCTATTCTCCTCCATCTTGTAGGAAAAGTATTTGTCAGAGGTCTCATACCTCTCGACATGGGCATGAGTCTGAAATACCAATTTCAGCTCTTGGAACATCTCATATGCTCCGTGGAGTTCAAAACATTTTTGAAGTCCCGGTTCTAAGACATAAAGCATGGTGCACTAAACTATTAAGTAATCATCATATCGAGCTTTCCAAACGTTCATAATATCCGCATCTGCTCCTGCAATAAGTCTGTCACCTAGCGGTGTATTAAGGACAGAATTCTTCTATGCAGCAATGAGGATAATCCTTAGATCATGGACCTAGTCCGCATCATTGCTACTATCATCTTTCAACTTCGTTTTCTCTAGGAACATATCAAAAAACATAGGGGAGCTACAACGCGAGCTATTGATCTACAACATAATTTGCAAATACTACCAGGACTAAGTTCATGATAAATTTAAGTTCAATTAATCAAATTACTTAAGAGCTCCCACTTAAATAGACATCCCTCAAGTCATCTAAGTGATATGTGATCCAAATCAACTGACCCATGTCCGATCAGCACGTGAGATGGGGTAGTCATCAATGGTGAACATCTCTATGTTGATCATATCTACTATATGATTCACGTTCAACCTTTTCGGTCTCCAGTGTTCCGAGGTCACTTCTGTACATGCTAGGCTCGTCAAGTTTAACCCAGGAATTCCGCATGTGCAAAACTGTCTTGCACCTGTTGTATGTGAACGTAGAGCCTATCACACCCGATCATCGCATGGTGTCTCAGCACGAAGAACTGTCGCAACGGTGCATACTCAGGGAGAACACTTAAACCTTGAAATTTTAGTTAAAGGATCATCTTATAATGCTACCATTGTACTAAGCAAAATAAGATGTATAAAAGATAAACATCACATGCAATCAAAATATGTGACATGATATGGCCATCATCATCTTGTGCTTTTGATCTCCATCTCCAAAGCATCGTCATGATCTCCATCGTCACGGCTCGACACCTTGATCTCCATCGTTGCGTCGTGGTCGTCTCGCCAACTATTGCTTCTACAATTATCGCTAACACATAGTGATAAATTCAAGCAATTACATGGCGTTTGCATTTCATACAATAAGGAGACAACCATAAGGCTCCTGCCGGTTGCCAATAACTTTTACAAAACATGATCATCTCATACAATAATGTGTATCACATAATGTCTTGACCATATCACATCACAACATGCCCTCCAAAAACAAGTTTGACAACCTCTACTTTGTTGTTGCAAGTTTTATGTGGATGCTACGGGCTACTAGCAAGAACCGTTCTTACCTACAGCACAGAAACCACAATGGTGATTTATAAAGTTTGCTGTTTTAACCTTCAACAAGGACCGGCCGCGGTCAAATTCGATTCAACTAAAGTAGGAGAAACAGACACCCGCCAGCCAGCTTTATGCAAAACTAGTAGCATTTCTGTCGGTGGAGCCGGTCTCATGAACGTGGTCATGTAAGGTTGGTTCGGGCCGCTTCATCCAACAATACCGCCGAATGAAAATAAGACATTGGTGGTAAGCAGTATGACGATCACCGCCCACAACTCTTTGTGTTCTACTTGTGCATATCACCTACGCATAGACCTGGCTCGGATGTCACTGTTGGGGAACGTAGCATGCCATTCAAAAAAATTCCTACGCTCACGCAAGATATATCTTGGAGATGCATAACAATGAGAGGGGGAGAGTGCGTCCACGTACCCTCGTAGGCTGAAAGCAGAAGCATTTCACAATGCGGTTGATGTAGTCGAACTTCTTCTAGCTCCGACCGATCAAGTACAGAACGTACGGCACCTCCGAGTTCTACACATGTTCAGCTCGATGACGTCCCTCGTCCTCTCGATCCAGCAAAAGGTGTCAAGGAAGTAGATGAGTTCCATCTGCACGATGGCTTGGTGACGGTGATGGTGATGTGATCCGCGCAGGGCTTCGCATAAGCACTGCGAGAATATGAACGGGGTTGTAAACTGTGGAGGGGGACGCCGCACATGGCTAACGGTTGTTGTTCTATGTTGTAGGCATCCCCCTCCCACATATATATAGGTTGGCGGGGAGGAGAGGCAGCCAAGGGGGCGCCCCAAGTAGGAGGAATCCTACTTGGGTTCCTCTCCCAATTCGGCCAATCCCCCTTTCCTATTCCTATTCGGAGTAGGAAGGGAAGAGGGGGAAGGGGGAATCCTATTCCCTTTTTCCTTTCCTCCTTCCCCTTTCCTTCTTCAATTTGGACAGCCCATATGGGGGGCGCACCATCCCTTTTGTGGCCGGTGCATTTCCCCTCTTGGCCCATAAGGCCCATATATTTTATCGGGGGTGCCTGGAACCCTTTCCGGTGACACAATAAGTAGCCGGTGCTTCCCGAAACAGTTCTGGTGTCCGAATACCATCGTCCTATATATAAATCTTTACCTCTCGACCATTTCGAGACTCCTCTTCATGTCCGTGATCTCATCCAGGACTCCTAACAACATTCGGTCACCAAATCACATAACTCATATAATACAATATCGTCATCGAACGTTAAGCGTGCGGACCCTACGGGTTTGAGAACTATATAGACATGACCAAGACACCTCTTCGATCAATAACCAATAGCGGAACCTGAATGCCCATATTGGCTCCTACATATTCTACGAAGATCTTTATCGGTCGAACCATTATGACAACATACGTTATTCCTTTTGTCATCGGTATGATATTTGCCCAAGATTCGATCGTCGGTATCTTCATACCTAGTTCAATCTCGTTACCGGCAAGTCTCTTTACTCGTTTCGTAATACATCATCCCACAACTAACTCACTAGCCACTTTGCTTGCAAGGCTTCTTATGATGTGTATTACCGAGAGGGCCCAGAGATACCTCTCCAATACTCGGAGTGACAAATCCTAATCTTGATCTATGCCAACCCAACAACCACCTTCGGTGATACCCGTAGAGCATCTTTATAATCACCCAGTTACATTGTGACGTTTGGTAGCACACAAGGCATTCCTCCGGTATCCGGGAGTTGCATAATCTCATAGTCGGAGGAATATGTATTTGACACGAAGAAAGCAATAGCAATAAAACTGAACGATCAT
>LR880968.1:953143220-953154488 GCA_904067115.1 Aegilops sharonensis
GAGAACTATATAGACATGACCAAGACACCTCTTCGGTCAATAACCAATAGCGGAACCTGAATGCCCATATTGGCTCCTACATATTCTACGAAGATCTTTATCGGTCGAACCATTATGACAACATACGTTATTCCTTTTGTCATCGGTATGATATTTGCCCAAGATTCGATCGTCGGTATCTTCATACCTAGTTCAATCTCGTTACCGGCAAGTCTCTTTACTCGTTTCGTAATACATCATCCCACAACTAACTCACTAGCCACTTTGCTTGCAAGGCTTCTTATGATGTGTATTACCGAGAGGGCCCAGAGATACCTCTCCAATACTCGGAGTGACAAATCCTAATCTTGATCTATGCCAACCCAACAACCACCTTCGGTGATACCCGTAGAGCATCTTTATAATCACCCAGTTACATTGTGACGTTTGGTAGCACACAAGGCATTCCTCCGGTATCCGGGAGTTGCATAATCTCATAGTCGGAGGAATATGTATTTGACACGAAGAAAGCAATAGCAATAAAACTGAACGATCATAATGCTAAGCTAACAAATGGGTCTTGTCCATCACATCATTCTCCTAATGATGTGATCCCGTTCATCAAATGACAACACATGTCTATGGTTAGAAAACTTAACCATCTTTGATCAACGAGCTAGTCTAGTGGAGGCTCACTAGGGACACAGTATTTTGTCTATGTATCCACACATGTATCAAGTTTCCAGTTAATACAATTCTAGCATGAATAATAAACACTTATTATGAAATAAGGAAATATAAAATATCAACTTTATTATAAAATAAAGACGACATTTCTGAGCGGGTATTTAAAAGAAAAGGTTTACATGAAATAACCCAAGGGTTTTATCATGTAAGGCAAGGAAGATATGGGATGTCGCCTGAAGATATCTATTTATGGATTAAGGCAAGCCTCTAGACAGTGGTATCTAAATTTTAATGAGACAACTAAAAGATTTGGTTTTAAAAGAAATATTAAGGATAACTGCATTTATGCAAAGTTTAAAAATGGGAAATATATTTTCCCAATCTTGTATATGAATGATATCTTGCTTGCTAGCAGTGATGTTAGTCTGCTGCAAGAAACAAAGAAGTTTTTGTCCTCAAATTTTGATATAACATATCTTGGTGAAGCACCATATGTTTTGGGCATAGAAATTCACCGAGATAGGAAAAATGGAATTTTAGGACTATCGCAAAAGGCATATTGAGAAATGGTTCTTAAAAAGTATAATATGCATGCGAGTAAATCCACACCTGCTACTATAGTCAAGGGAGATAGTTTTGGGAAATTCTAATGTCCCAAGAACTAGTACGTACGAGATCGATCAAATGAAAGCAGTACCATATGCTTCGGCTGTTGGAAGTTTACAGTATGCACAAGTGTGCACTCGCCCTGACTTAGCTTTTGTCACTGGAGTACTTTGTATATATCAAGAGAATCCAGGCATAGAGCACTCGAAGATGGTAAAGAATGCATTGCGTTATGCGCAAGGCACGGAGGACCACATGCTAACATACAGGAGATCTGATTCCCTAGAAATAACAGGGTATTCAGACGCAGATTTTGCGGGAGACAGAGATGATAGAAAATCCACGTCAGGATACGTGTTCACTCTCGCTGGAGGGGCTATTTCGTGAAGAAGCTCCAAACAGTCAATAGTTGCATCGTCCATGATGTATGCAGAATTTATAGCATGTTATGAGGCCACGGGTCAGGCAATATGGTTAAAGAAATTCATACCCGACTTGAAAGTGTTAGATTGTATTGATAAACCACTAAAGATGTACTGTGACAACCAGCCTGCAGTATTCTATGCTCACAACAACAAGTCGAGTAATGCTGCCAAAACAATAGAGATAAAGTATTATGTTGTGAAAGATAAAATCCAGGATCACACTATAAGTCTCGAGCATATAAGGACAAAGGATATGCTTGTGGATCCGCTTACGAAAGGCTTACCACCCAATGTGTTCAAGGAACACTTAGCCGGCATGGGTTTAAGGAAAAGCCTATGATTTCTGGATCATGAGAAACCCAAAAGGAACATAATTTGTTTCAAAACAGAGAGGTATGTTGTAGCTGATACTATCGACAATTAAGCTGTGATGATGAAACATGTGCTATGTATTGATATGTGATGAAACGAGTAAAGTAAAAAGTACAAAAGTTAAAAGTAAAGTTGAGATCAAGGGGGAGAATGTTAGAATGATCTCCACCCATTTGTGCCCAATGGCTCAACGGGCCCCTTGGCATGCGCCCTGATCGGGGGGCCCCAACCCTCTTCTGGTTGGTGGGCCCCTGTCGCCAGCACTATAAAGAGAGGTGGGGAGCCGGACGCACATATCACGAGGTTGACTGTGCGCCAAACACCCCACTGACATCCTAACCCGATCTAGGGTTAGCGCTAGGCCGACGGGAAGCTCCGCCGCCACCACTTCGCCCACTCATTGCCATCGCCGGCCACTGTCCACCATGGCCACCAGCTCGGGCTCCTCAAGCCAAGGAGAAGGTAGCACAACCGATCTACTCTAGCCTAGATGATTCTAGGGTTCTAGATTTATATCCTCACAAAATCTAAACCTTGCCCGCGAACTATGGTATCTTACAGCATCCGCGGTCGCCTACGCCGGCTGATCCAATCTCGGGGACGAACGCTTCTGAGTGGTCCCACGTCACGTAGTTTATGTAGCAACCTTATCCTCTCACGCGGCTCACTGTCACGCCTCATCTACTCCGTCTCTCCTTACCCAGGCTCCTCCGTGGCCACCCACTACCTATGGCCAGGTCGCCGTCCTCCAAGCGTCACCACGCACCACCAGCTCGGGTCCTCCTCCATCGTCCTCCTTAGAGCATCTTCAGCCGTTCGGCCCCCCAGGGCGCCGAAAAAGAGCGTCCTGGGGGTGCGCCGGTGATAAACTTAACGCTGGGGCGGTTCGGCACCCAGCCGTCGCCCCTAGGTCGCCCCAGGCGCCGAATTCAGCCCAGCTTTCGGCCCAAATATGTCCAAAAACGGCCCGATAACTGCATGAATAGGCCCATATTCGGCACGGTTCGACGGGTTTCAGCGTGAATTTTCGTATACAAATAGGAATCAATTAGCTCGTCACATAGTTCAGCGTGTTTTGGCATGTTTCATCACATAAATCAAATAGTTCACTACAAATTATATCGTCTAACAAATAAAAACTCAAGTTTCATCACACGTCATTCCCGCGTCGCCCCGACCTTGCCCTTGAGCCTCCATAGGTGCTCCACCAGATCGTGTTGCAGTTCTTGATGCACCTGTGGGTCTCGGATCTTCTGACGCATATTGAGGTAGTCAGTCCAGTTTGCCGGTAGCTGGTGATCAACTTGGGCAAGAGGACCCTACCTGTGGTATGGTTCAGTGTCAAACACTGGCTCTTCCTGCTCGCTCTAAATGATCATGTTGTGCAAGATGACACAGCAAGTCATGATCTCCCATATTTGATCTTTCGACCAGGTCTGAGCAGGTACCGGACAACAACAAATCGAGATTGGATCAAACCAAATGCCCGCTCGACATCCTTCCTGCAAGCCTCCTGAATCTTCGCAAACCAGGCGTTCTTGCCTCCTGGCACAGGGTTTGAGATGGTCTTCACAAATGTCGACCATCTCGGATAGATGCCATCAGCTAGATAGTACCCCTTGTTGTACTACCGTGCATTGACCTCGAAGTTCACAGGAGGAGAATGACCTTCAACAAGCTTGGCAAAGACTGGGGAGCACTGTAGGACGTTGATGTCATTGTGAGTTCCTGGCATCCCAAAGAAAGAGTGCCAAATCCAGAGGTCCTGTGTGGCCACTGCCTCAAGCACCACACTGCAACCGCCTTTGGCGCCTTTGTACAATCCCTGCCAAGCAAATGGACATTTCTTCCATTTCCAATGCATGTAGTCGATGCTTCCAACCAGCCCAGGAAATCCTCTTGCTTTATTATGTGCTAGGATCCGAGCAGTGTCTTCCACATTGGGTGTTCGCAAGTACTGCGGTCCAAACACTGCCACCACTGCCCTGCAGAACTTGTAGAAACACTCAATGGTGGTGGACTCGGCCATGCACCCATAGTCGTCGAGTGAATCACCGGGAGCTCTGTATGCAAGCATCCTCATAGCCGTGGTGCACTTCTGGATCGAGGTGAATCCAAGTGTACCGGTGCAATCCTTCTTGCACTTGAAGTAGCTGTCGAACTCCCGGGTGGAATTCACAATCCGGAATAAAAGCTTTCGGCTCATCCGATAACGGCGCCGAAATGTTTTCTCACCGTGCAATGGAGCGTCGGCGAAGTAGTCCAAGTAGAGCATGCAGTAGCCTTCCAGACGATGCCAGTTCTTTGCTTTCACCCGCCCAAGTGTCGAGCCACCTCGCCGCGGCTTCTCACTGCTCGCGAGCAGGCCGGCGAGGGCGGTGAGCACCATGAGATGCTCCTGCTCCTGGACGTCGATTTCGGCTTCCTCGTCCAGCAACGCCGCGAGCGCCTCCTCATCTTCGGAGTCCATCGCCGGGCCGGGCAATTCACCGAACACCTTGTGGGCGAGGTGGGCGCAAGCCCGCCGGCGTACATGCCCTGCGCGGCCGGAGCGTGCCGGAAAAGGTGCCCGAGGCGGCGGCGAAGAGGCTGCCTCTGTGAAACCCCTTCTTTTTCCCGGCTGGAGACGGTCTACCTAGCTGCGGTGGGTGGTGGTCCGCGCCGGGATCGGCAGGGTGGCGCAGGGTGGCGGCCGAGCACGGGGGGCGGGAGGCGAATCTGGGCAGGTGGCTTAACTTTTCGCGTGTCAATGTGGCCCCAGGTAAACCCCAGGAACGCTTTTTCCTTACGCCGGAGCACCAGAGCGCCCCCCAGTGCGGCGGGTTCGGCCTGCGAGCGTCGGGCGCAAAAACGGGCCGAGCCGGTGGAATTCGGCGTCCTGGGGGTGCGACTGGGCCGTTTTTTCGGCACCGGCGCTAATAAATCGCCTGGGGAGGCCGTCCTGGGGGCGCGGCTGGAGATGCTCTGAACTCCTGCGCCGCAACCCCGAGACCCTCGCAGCACCTGCAGAAGCCGCGCCGCTACCCCCGTGATCCCGAATCTCTCATGATCTATGTGCCCATGGATTGCTCTGTTGTTTGGGAGGTTGGGGCTCTTTGTGCTATGGCTGAAGCAAGCAGGTGCGTAGCGACACAGCGATGGGTCCCGATCTGATTGCAAATGGGTGTGAAGGAACGAGGTGGAAGGCGAGTGCCAGGGTCCCGGGGGGATGCTCGCCATGGGGATGGCAGGTGAGTCTCTCTGCATTGCCGCATGTTCTAATGCCATACCCATGGAGAGTTGCCAAGTGTTCTTTGTCGAAAAAAATGTAACCGAAGTGTTGCCGTTTACTCTTGCAACTTAACTAGCTCAATTTCTTGTGGCTTCCCGCACTAGCATAATGGCAGTGATGCCTGATTTTCTTTTAAGTCATCGGCTTTGTGTTAGTACTTAGTAGTTAACATGGTCTCTCATATTTATCCCAAGTTGGGGATCGTTGTTATTTTTGTGGTTTTTCACGCATTGTATTTCTCTTGATTACTTTACCAAAAGAAAAATCTGCTCTCGAGATGTAACTTTTGCGACTCTGTGTAATATGTTGTTTCTTTTTAATGAAACTTCTAGATAATTCTGCTCCCTGTATGTAACTTTTGCTAGTCGATGCAATTTTTTTGTCTCTTTTCTATGAAACTTATAAAATAATTCTGCTCCCTAGATGTAACTTTTTGTGATTTGATGTAATTATGTTATTTTTATGAAAATTTTAAACTATTTCCGTTCCCTGGATGTAACTTTGCCTTTTAATTTTTTACATATTCTTCTCCCTAAATGTAACTTTTGTGACTTGATGTAATTCGTTTCTTTTTATGAAACTTTTAAAAAAAATTGTTCCCTGGATGTAACTTTCTCTTAATTTTTTACATTTAGAACGATAGAAGGATGTAACTATACGAGAACGGCGAAAGCGCGGACGAGCTCGCATGCTCCTGCGCGTGGCCGGACGTGGCATTAATTGATCGCGGAATAAAATAGTTCACATACAGCCATGCAGTGATGGGCCCCATATATCAAAACTAATGAATGGTGTGTTGCGATGATAGCAAAGTGTCAATGTTCAGTCGGAACAGGATGCCGACCTTCCTGAACCGTGGTGCGCAAACGGCGTTCGGGTGAGAAAAAAAGTGGGACCGATTTGAGGGTATTCCTGTCCGGTGGACTGGCCGCTGGTGCCCTTCAGCCTGTGCCGTAGCGGAGGTTTGAGAGGGAGATCAGGGGATTAGGCATGCTAGATTTCATTCATTATTGTTGCCTTCATCTTACACAATGAAAACTTTTCAGTGAATGGTAAATGTTTTTGAATTACACTCTAAACACTTTCAAATGCACTATAAACACTTTTCTAAATACACGGTGAATGGTTTTCTAATTTGTGATGAACACTTTTTAAACGCATAATCAACATTTTCTAAATACACGATAAAACGGTTGTCTAATGTGTGACGAACACCTTTTAAAAAGTGTTGACGCAATTTAAAAAATGTTCATGTAAATGTAAAAAGTGTTAATGCACAATGAATTTTTTAAATTACGTGATGAACATTTTAAATATACAATGAATAATTTTTATGAGTGATATCTTTTTTCTGAAATACATGACGAATGTTTTTCAAATATTCACGTATGTTGCCATATGAAGCAACGATTTGACATGTCTCGAAAAAAAAATTGTGCATGTAAAAGTAGCATGGTCCGGCACTGCAATTGCCATGGAAGGAAAGTTTGAATTTGCAAATGGATGCAATACTTGTCGTTGTCCAGGAAAACATAAATTGCCATAGCTCTGAAAATAAATTTACATGGTCTAGCGATGCAATTTGTCATGGTAAAATATGTTTTCTTACATTTTGAATTTTTTTGCCATTGATGTAAAACTAGCCATGGACCAACAACGCAATTTGCCGTCACTCAAAAGTTTGAATTCGTGAAATGGATGTAAACTTATTATGGTCAAGAAAAATATAAATTCCCATGGCTTTAAAAATAAATTTGCCGCAGATCTGATTTTTTTTCTTGCAATGGTCTGGTGATGCAATTTTCCATGGTAAAATGTCTCGCCACCTTACAAATCTGTGTAGTTTTCTTACATTTTGATTTTTCTATTTGCCATTGATGTGCAACTAGCCATGAACCAGCATGCAATTTGCCATCGCTCAAAAGTTTGAATTCACGAAATGAATGTAAACTTGTTATGGTCAAGAAAAAGGTAAATTTCCATGGCTTTAAAAATAAATTTGTCGTAGATCCTTTTTTTTTTTGCAATGGTCAAGCAATGCGATTTCTTATGTTAAAAGTGTTGCCATGCTAAAAATTCTATGTTTTTTAGGTTTCTTGTGCATCTAAAATTTGACAAGAATTTTGTTGCCATGCTCCGAAACTAACCATGGTCCAACACTGCAATTTGTCATGTCTCGAAGTTGAATTTGCAAATTGATGTAAATCTTCGCATAGACCAGAAAAGGTAAAGTCCCATGGCTGCGAACATAAATTTGTCATGGTCCAACATGATATTTTCCCATGGTAAAAAATGTTGCGATGATACAAACTCTACGTGTTTTGTTTCTATTTTGTGCGTCCAAAATTTGACAGGTAGATTTTTTCCATGCTACACACAATTTGTTTTGTTGCCAAAAGACAAGGTCAATAATTTTGCCATGATATAACAACTAATTTGCCGTGGTAAAAAATACAAAAAGAATTCAAAAGCATCAAAATCGCCATGGTGTTGTACGAGAAACATGTGACTTACAATTGTCCTTTTTTTAAGAGAAAATGTTCCATAGATCATGGAAAACTTAGGAAAAATAATTCCCTAAATCATGGCAACTTAGGGGCATGGGGATTTTAATACGCGTAGCAATTTTAGGATTTTTGTTCTTTTGAAAAGATGGCAAATTTAGGAATTTGAATGGGCGCATGATAAAAGTATGAATTTTTTTTCTCAAAAACATGGCAAATTAATAAATTTGCCATGCTACCGAAGGTAAATTTGCCACATGTTCAATAACTACAGGGTGGGGAAGTGGTGGCATATATAATCTACCAAGTAGAATCAAAAGAATTTAATCATGGAAAAAAAACAGCTAGTAAATCACATATGTAAACAAGGAGACCTCTAGCAATTAATTTAATTGAGTCTTCCTCTGACCAACGGGATCATCTTAAAATATCTCAATAAAATGAGTGATCACGGTGTGTCCCAGCCCTCCATCTGCCGGCGTGCACATGTCTGGCCGTTACGTAGTGTATTCTTTTACCAGATCAAGACTCGTTCTTTTTTTGCTATAAACTTGCGGTGGTGCCGGAATGGGGGGAGGAGAAGTGCACGAGGGCTGGGGGCGTGCGGGAGGGGTAGGTAGTGTTCCAGGGTCCGCATGTTGTGTTCTTACTTCTTATAAGTGACGGCAGAGTAGGGATTTACGCACAGGAGAGGGAACGTGGGTGGCAGGACTTTTCTATTTTGGGAACACGGGGGCATGATAACCTGGTTATTTCTATTTTTGGGAGGGGCAGTGCGTAGGGCATGATCGTGCCGATTACAGGTTCCATCCGAGGTTAAATCGCCATGGCGGACATGACAAGCGAGTGAGCGGGTAAGGGGAAAAGGTATTGCAGACGTTGGATCATGGATGGGCGGCTACAGACAGGCATGCATATTCAGCCACTGCTAACTGAATTTGACAATTGGATCGTCAGGTGCAGGGTTCCTGACAAGTAATGGATGGCATCCGCAGTCACCACTGTGATTGCACTTTTGACTGAAACATAGCAGCACAAGTTAAGTAAGCAAGCTAGGCACCACGTGATATACTCCCTCCATTCCGATTTACTAGTCGTGGTTTTAGTTCAAATTAAGAAACCCATTAAATGAAAAAAAGTAAGCAAGCTAGGCACTCAAACAGATCGAATTAGCCTCTTCTCATCATCGTTAGTTAAAACTCCACTTGTACCGGTTAATTACTGGTACTCCTGCTACATTGTCTACATCTTCTATCGTACGCGCGCGTTATATTTTGTACTACGTGCTGGTAATTTCTCGACGGAAACAGCCGACCGGTACAGGTTAGTGTACAGTCATGGGTTAGACAATATTTACAGGTTTAGGCAGCTCATTGGCCATGATGGCGCTTGAAGATGCGATGACAGCGTTGCAACCAAGGGCAGACGATGACAGTGTTGATCTTCACGCGGGAGACGCCTAGCAGATTCAGGGTGCACCCTCGCTTCCAAATTTAGGGGGGTCCTTCACATCTGGTAATTATAAATCACAAAATAGTCACCTCGCAAAAAAAACTAAAAAATCACAAAATAGTCACCTCGCAAAAGAAAAACTAAAAAATCACATAATAGTCAAGGCTTGCATTGCGATGAACTTAACTTGTGCAAAGAAAACTGTGAATTTGACGGCTTTCTCCAAAATGATGTAAGATGGTGTTCCAAACATCCCGAGCGAGCCAACTGTCAACGAACAGACCCAGAGTCTAGATGGGGTTGTTGTTCGGCCACCCTCGCCTTCAGTCAACCAAATGTTCAGAAAAGAAGAAACATGTGGAAAATAGCAATTATGACAGCACCTACACCTGAATTTCACCCGCTCTCTGAATCTCTCTGTTACTGACGAAACTGAAGAAATGTGCGAGAGAGAGCATTTTGGCGCAGCGTAACAAATGCTCCTTTTCTGTTTCTCCTTTTATTCATGCGTAATACAAAGGTGTGCCGTGGTAATCGCTTCGTTCTGACTGGATCGTGCTATCCCACGATCAAACAAGCCGCACCCAGCGATCCTAAAAACTTAGGTTGCACGCACAGGCCTTGTCATACCCTGAATGAACGGGATATCCCTAACTGAATAACTGAAACTCTGAAACAGCTATAGACTATCCTAACAGCTAGTTTTATTTAACGCTTCCACCCAAGACTAGCTGTCCTGAATTACTTGACGTCGACGACACCAATGCGGGAGACATTTGCCCTGAACGGCCAACCAAGCGACACCTTGGCCCTCCAGATCTGGTAATTATAAGCCACCTGCAGATGAACAGTCAAGTCCATCAACTTTCTTCACAAATGTTAAAGAAAAATGGCTCTGTTCCACTGCACAAATAAGCATGCTAGTATCAGCTCATCACCGCGACAGTGCAGAGGCATACCTTCAGTTAACGACCACGAATAAAACGGCATTCTGGGAGTACAACATATGGAAAATAACAACTATCAGTTAACGGAACCTGAATAAAACGGCATTCTGGGAGTACAACATATATACATTTCAAAATCACAATCAGGTCACTTAACATCGCATACATGCTTTGTTATTTATTATGGGTCAGGTTGGGAAGACTTGGTTTCGGATTGGATATGAATGCTAAGAGAAAGATTCAGGCTTTAGTTTGTCAAAAAAACACAATACTCCAAATGGAGAGCAAGCATATTCCAGGGTAAGTTGGAAATGGAGGGCCCACTACTAGAAAAAGGGCTATAGATGGGATTGACACTAATGGCGCATCAGAAAGATGGTGCGCCATTAGTATATAGTATATACTAATGGCGCACCACCATCTGATGCGCCATTAGAGTTTAAACTACTAATGGCGCACCATGCTATGGGTGCGCCATTAGTATCAAATTTTTTTTTTAACTAGTGCGCCTGTCCAAACATACTAATGGCGCATCCGGCCCAAGTGCGCCATTAGTAGCTGTAACTATTAATGGCGCACCAGGCAGTGGGTGCGCCATTAGTATAGAAATTTTTTTTTTGAACTAGTGCGCCTATCCAAACATACTAATGGCGCATCCTGCCCAAGTGCGCCATTAGTAGTTGTAACTACTAATGGCGCACCAGGTAGTGGGTGCGCCATTAGTATAGAATTTTTTTTTTGAACTAGTGCGCCTATCCAAACATACTAATGGCGCATCCTGCTTAAGTGCGCCATTAGTAGTTGAGGTGCGCCATTAGTAAGTGGGCAGCAACAAGATATTTGGGACAGCCTCTCCTACCCACACACTCACTTTCTCCCCACTTCATTCTCTCCACCTCCTCCTTGTCTCGGGTGCCTCCTCTTTTTCACCTCATTTCCACCATAGATTCATTCAAATTAAGTGGTTAAATTACCTTGTTTTAATAGGTAAGTAAGGGGGGAAGCTATATTTAGGTTGTTCTCCC
>LR880968.1:953168109-953178746 GCA_904067115.1 Aegilops sharonensis
AGAAACAAAACTGCACTAAGTACAGCATCAAGGATACTGTAGCAGCACTGTAGACGTACTGTAGCTAGCCTAGGGCCTGGGGCTTAGCCAGATCCTGTGTCTGCCCCTGGGCGGCGGGCCGACACGGGGCTACAGCTGCGGCATCATGGGACAATGGTGGTATGATGATCCCCAAGGGGGGTAAGGCATTTCCCCAAACACGCTAAAAGCGGCGGGGTGACGCGGGGCTGCAACTGCGGCATCATGGGACGATGGTGGTATGATGATCCCCAAGGGGAGCGAGGCATTTCCCCAAACACGTTAATAGCGGCGGGGCGACGCGGTGCTGCAGCTGCGGCATCATGGGACGGTGGTGGTATGATGATCCCCAAGAGGAGTGAGGCATTTCCCCAAACACGTTAAAGGCGGCGGCACCACCATCGTCCCGCCCCTTGCCCTGGCGGAAGTTCTGCAGCAAGGAGGGCCGCGCGGACCTTGGTGCCCCCACTAGTCACCGCCTACGCAAGGAGGACCGGAGGCCACTCGAGCTGGCTGGAGCCAAGCTCCACCTAGTCCTCCCCTGTCACCATGCATCCAGGCCTCAGGAGCCGAACGACAGCCTCCGGAGCCGAACGGCAAGCTCCGCCGTGGCTTTTATTTTTCTGCAGCAAGGGAGGGCCGCGCCGTGGCTGGAGAGGAAGTTTGGCTGCCACAGTCGCCGCTACATGGTATAGAGCCGCCGCGTAGCTTGCGCCGAGCACGGCTGGCCACCGTTCCCCGGGCCGGTGCGCTCAGGACGGCGCCGTCCATGGCGGGCTGGAGGCGCGGGAATCGACCGTATCATGCTGGAAATTGGTGTGGGAGGCGGCGGCTTGTACTCCAGCGGCAGGAATCGAGGCGTGGTGGTGGCTGCACGCCTGATTTGGTGGGACGGCGCACTCCCGGAGAGAGGGGGAGCAAGGGAGGGTCGGGACGATAGAGAACGCCGTCGTTTTTTCAAGCTTATGGCCAGTACTCGGTCGCTGCGTCGCGGGCCAGGGTCGTGGGTAGGCCCCAATCGCTTGACCGGAGAGGCCCTGCTCGCGGTAAAATAAATCTAACTTACCAGCGCCAGTGGACGATCCAGATGGCTCCTCATCCAAAATCCAACGCATAAGAACGCAGGTGGCGGTAGTGGCCTCAGCTGGCTGGGCCATCAACAAGCTTAAAGCTTAGCATAATATTCAGACGCAATACATGTACAAGACTTATTCCAAGTCTTTGTGTACGCGTACTACTTTTTTTTTTTTATCAAAGAACGGCTTGCCTCTTCCGATTTTCATTACTGAAAACCAACCTTACAGAATTCAGAAGAAAGACACTACATAACAGGTCCAAACTATCAGCATGACAATTAACCGACCAAAAGGGCCAACACAGGTCGCAGCCAACCAAGACTCTGAGAACCAGCCAGGCCCAGCGCAAACAAAGTCCACCATACACCACAGAGACATCGACATTATAGCTAGTAGCTAACAGATACAAAAGACTAAGAACACCAACAGAAGATGGAGATGTCGTAGCCGTTCATCCAGGGAGCCTCGCCACATTGATCCGCCACCCCTGCCCAGCTGTGTACACCTCATTTGCTACCCGTTCTAGCACTCTTGCCCCCAGTTCCAGCATTTTTCTTGATGGCTCCTTTATCTGCAATATGGACCAATCAACCAACCATCGACTCATTAGTTTGATTATCTGAAAAGGATCATTAATCCTTTTTCTTTCAAATACAATTGCATTTCTACTTTTCCAAATTGCCCAAAATAAAGCAGAAACCCCAATCATCACCATTTTCTTGTCTTCTTTGTTAAATTTGCTAATCCAACCCCCAAAACAATCTTTAACACTTAAAGGAATGGTCTTCAGACCACAAACACATCTGACCAAGCTCCAAAGCAAAGAAGCCGCAGAGCATGTGAACAGTAGATGATCAATTGATTCATCTTGTCCACAAAACACACATTCTTTCTCCCCTTTCCACCCTTTTTTGACTAAGACATTCCTAGTCAAAATACTCTTCTTATTTACTAACCACAAGAAGACTTTTATTTTTGCAGGAACTTTGATTTTCCAAAGGTATTTTTGTGGAATTTTCAGTCCTAACGTAATCAATTCTTTGTATAAAGATCTTACAGAGAATTTATTATCAGCAGTGAGGGTCCAGTTAATCTTATCTTTCCCCCCATTCATTTTAATCTTTTCACATCTACTTTTTAAAGTATTACACAACTCCAGAGTTTCTCCATGCAGCGTCCTTCTAAATTTGAAACCCTTCCATCCTTTTTGGATGGCCTCATATACAGTAATCTTGTGATCAAAACAGATGTCATATATTCTAGGATAGGCATCTTTTAAAGGCTTGTTATCCACCCAAGTATCCTCCCAAAATCTAGTGTTTTTCCCATCTCCAGGCTCTTTCTTAACAAATTTATATAAGATATTCTTAATTTTCAATAGACTAGTCCAGAACTGAGAGTCTCCAGGTTTTTTCCACTAGAGCTAGACATTCATTTTTCCTATAATTTTCTTTTAGAACATCTGGCCACATCCCCTCCTCTGTTTCCATTTTCCAGAACCATTTAGCCAGCAAGGCTATGTTCATCACTTCCAGATTGAGAATCCCTAGCCCCCCTACCTCTTTGGGTAAGCAACACTCCCTCCAATTAACTAAATGATATTTTCTAATATTCTCATCTTCTTGCCAAACCAATCTTGCCCTGAATAAATCAGCTTTTTAATGATTCCTTTTGGGACAGCATAGAAGGAGATCATAAACAGAGGAATATTAGTCAGGCAGGCTTGCACCAGGGTGATCCTGCCAGCAATAGATCCCAGCAATTTCCCTTGCCAACACCCACATCTTTTCTCAATTTTATTTGTTACACAAGTCCAATGTATGTTCCTGATCCTAGTCTCAGATACAGGCATACCTAGATATTTGATGGGTAAATCTCCCATTTTGTAGTTCAGTATTTCCTGGTAAAGCAATTATTTTTCTTTAGCTTTTCCAAACAACATTAGTTCACTCTTATGAAAGTTTATTTTCAAACCAGACATCTGTTCAAAAGCCCCTAGTATGAATTTGAGGTTCCTCACACTTTCTTCCTCATCTTTGATCAGAAAGATAGTGTCATCAGCATATTGCAACATATTTACACCCTTATTATCATTTTTACTAAGGACTCCCTTAACAATATCCAGTTCTAAGGCATTATTCAATAAAATAGCTAAGGCATCAGCAGCCACATCAAAAAACAATGGTGGCATAGCATCTCCCTGTCTCAAACCTTTATAGGTTTTAAAGAAAGGGCCAATTTCATCATTAACCTTGACTCCTACATGCCCCCCTCTCATAGTCTCCATTACCCAATCACACCATTTATCTGGAAAACCCTTTAGTTCTAGCATCTGTATAACAAAGGGCCACTTAATTTTATCATATGCTTTTTCAAAATCAACTTTAAAAATTAGAGCATCTTCTTTGTCTCTATGAAAAGTATTCAGAGCTTCATGTAAAATAACCACTCCTTCCATAATGTACCTCCCTTTGATAAATGCAGTTTGTGTTCTAGAGATTACAGGTGCAACACATTTGTTCAATCTGTTCATCAAAACTTTTGTAATAATCTTGAAACTCACATTTAGTAGGCATATGGGCCTAAATTTTTGAATTTGTTTGGCATCATTGGTTTTGGGGACCAGGGTAATAATGCCATAGTTAAGCCTGGCAATGTTAATTTCCCCCTTGGCAAACCCATCAACCAAGGCTTTCAGATCCCATTTAACCAGATCCCAAAAATCTTGATAGAAGTCAGCAGGGAACCCATCAGGCCCTGGGCTTTTGTTTCTTTTCATACCATAAACTACTTGATGAATTTCATCTAAGGAAAAGGGGGACAATAGCTCCTCTTTGTCCTGTGCTTTTATTTTTTCCATTTCTAATTCCCTCAAAGATATGTTAGACTCTTCAGGGTGTCCAAAAAGATTTTTATAGAATTTGGTGATATATTCCATCAGGCTGCTGTCTCCTTCTATGACCCCTTCTTCCTGTTCTAAAGAGATTATTCTGTTTTTTCTTCTCCCCCCATTCACTTTTGCATGATAGTATCTAGTGTTTCCATCCCCATCTTTAATCTCTTTGTCTTTATATCTCTGCATCCACTTCATTTCTTCTTGTGTCATGATTCTTTTAAGTTGCATTCTCAGTTCTTTTTGCTCAATTCTATCTGCAGAAGTCAGACCCATTCTCTCAGCTCTCTTATCAATATCATCTAGTTTTTTTTATAATTTCTATTTTAATTTTCTTATACCAAGCATCCATGTTTTTATTCCATCCTTTAGCTTTTCTCCTCAAGTCTCTCATTCTTAATTGCCATCTATCCAACACATCTCCTCTGTATTTTTTATTCCAGGTTTTATATATCAACTCCTTAAAGCCTTCGCTCAAAAACCAAGCATTTTCATATCTGAATGTATATCTAATTGTGTGTGTCTCCCCTGTGTCTAAGAACAAAGGGGTCTGGTCAGAGATTTCCCTAGCAAAGGCTTGTAAAATAGCCAATGGATATTTTTCTTCCCATGCAGGACACATCAATACCCTGTCAAGCTTCTCATAAGTGGGATCCTCCTGATTATCGGCCCAGGTGTATTGTCTCCCATTTAGAGGTAATTCTCTCAATCCAGCTTGTTCAATTATAGCATTAAACATAAAGGACCATTGTTCATTTATCATAGGTTTGTTTTTTTCCTTATTGTTTCTGATGATGTTAAAATCCCCTCCAACCATACAGGGCAAAGGATTGTCATGATATAATCTAGCTAACTCAGCAAGGAAATTAGCTTTTCCTTCCTTCTGTGCATCCCCATAAACTGTGACTTAATTCCAATGCATTTTAATATTCTTGTCAAATAGCAGTACTTTTAAGAAATATTGTCCTTTATCAACATGTTCAACATCAAACATCTCTTTATTAATGCCAACTAGGATTCCACCAGACATCCCTCTGGGTGGATTCCAGCACCATTGGTAATTTTTGCCCCCACAAAGATTATGCAACTCATTTTTTGTAAACTCTTGTTTGATTGTTTCAGAAATCCCAACAAAATCCAACTTGTGATCTATGATCATTTCTCTGATATACCTTTTTTTGTGATCTTGACCTATGCCTCTCACATTCCAGAAGACTCCTCTCATTTTTGAGTAAAATCTGATTTTATACCTATTCCAATAAAGGATTATCCTTCTGCCGAAGCAGTTTATATACTCCAGGGTTAGAGACTAATCAGTCTTCTTCCATTTTTTTCTTCTCAGCACCCCAATCCCAATTGATTGCTTCACACAGCTCAATGCTTATTGAGCTTTTTTTGCCTCCTTTTTTCCCAGAGAACATTCCTCTAAGATTTTTATATTGTTGCTCCTCAATTTCAGCATCAGAACGATCCAGATCAGAGCATAATCCATCAGTATCCACATCTCCAGTATTTATGTATACCGGTGTGTCTCCTCCTTCTTCCACTACTCCTCCTAATTCTTTCTCCTCATCTTTTTCTTCTCTTTTGATACTTTGGAAATATATCTCTCTTCTAGCTTTCTCCATTTTATTAATAATATCTATATTTTTCTCAATCATATCAATGGAACATCCTAAATCAATTGCTACCATGGAGCTAATTTGTAATAGGGAGGGGTTAACAAATTCAGAAATAGAATCCTTACCATAATTATCTCTTTCTTCAGCTCTGATTTTGGCCATCTCTTCTATTTGCTGATCTTCCTTCCCTTTGTTCCTAAGACTTCTTTTTATCTCCACTTCTTTCTCCTCCCCCTCTTTTTCTGCAACCTCAGCACCATGTATGTCTGCCATTTTCTCACCCAGGGTCCCAATTGATTCCTGACTGGCATTATAGTTAGTAGGTTCATTGTATTTTCCAGATTCAGATTCACCCTTTTTTTGTTGGGTTTCCTTCTCATAATCTTCCAGATCCATGTTAGCCAGCTCCATTTCATATTGTTCCCTGTTAACAGCCTCTTGTATTAACTTTTGGATCTCATCTTGTTGTTGGTTGATCTTATTCTGCATTGTATATTGATTTTCCTCAAGATCGTTTATTTTCTGTTCAGCTTTAGCCCACAATGCACTGTGTCTAGCTTTGTCCTCTTCCAAGGTCTTAATCTTGTTGAACATGATGTCACTCTCTTTTTGCCACTTCCTTCTCTCAGCATACATTTCATCTTGCCATTGCATCATACTTTCTTCTAATTGTTTTTTCATTTTGATTAGTTTTCGATCTACTTCCTCACTTTGTTTGAGAGACAAACATCCCAGTGAAATGCCTCTGTGTTCAGTTTCTTCTACCCTGAATCTTTTCCTGTTCTCTGTTTCTCCATCCCCATCTTCTATCTTATGTGTGTTTTCATTTTTCCTCTTATCCTCTTTATACCAGCCAATTTCCACCACCTTCTCCACTTCCACACCAATCTTGAACATGAGTAAATCAGGGGCAGTGATTTCCACTTGAGGTGGAGTTTTTTCCACATCTCTGATTCCACATTTGACCCTCACTTTTTCTTCATTAACTGTATCCATATCCACTTCCAACACAGGTCCCATTGCAGCAGAAATTTCACAGATGCCCAAGAAGTGTCTGAAACAATCAGGCACCCTGCTCAGTTTAACCCAGACAGTATGCATTTTCCCCATAGCTTGATGATCAGGGACCAGGGCTGTACGCGTACTACATATTCTTGGATTCTTAATTAGAAGTTGCTTAGCGCGTCCAGACTACAATGAAGAACTGGTACCCTAGGGTATGGCGAATACGGGGCGATACGTAACCGCCGCCGCCACTACGTACATCCATCGTCAGCGAGGACAGCGCTAGGTCCACACGGGGATCCCATCTCCGGGGCAGCCATGTTGCGGCTCTGTCCGCCATCGCGGCATCATCCGCCAGTGTGGCCTCGTCCGCTATCGCGGCATCGTCCATCATCGCGGCCTTGTCTGCCAGTTCTGCAAGTCTAATGAGATCCTCACATGAGATGAAAGCGAGCGGGAGACTGCACTTGCAAGCAGATGGTGATGGCCACGCAGAAGAAGCAGACTTGATAGAGGAAAGCAATACTCTTTGTCCACCAGGCCTGCAGTCAGGTGTGCAGTTCGATCCTGGAGGCTCCATCAGGAATCCTAATGCTATACCGCTACCTGTGCACAGAATGACACCAGGGGGAGTATTGAACGGCTTGGTGTCGAATTGTCAAGGGATCGGTGGCTCCCGGACTGTTCGCGACCTTGTGTCCCTCAATAAAATCCATCATCCTCGCTTCATCTTCTTATGTGAGACCAGACAAAACAAAGACAAAGTTCGGTGTCTGTGCAAGCGGCTTGATCTCAAAGGCTTTGCTGGAGTCAGTAGCAAAGGGACTAGTGGAGGGTTGGCCTGGCCCTCTTCTAGGATGAGCACTTATATGTCAAAGTAAAAGAGATCAATGACAGATACATTGATGCATACATTGGCACTGCTCCGGACAGTGTGACATGGCGATTAACTTGTGTTTATGGTGAACCCAGGGTGGAGAATAGACACCTAATGTGGGACAAACTACGGGAGCTCAAATCAAAGTCAGATTTACAATGGACCGTCATGGGAGATTTCAAGGAGGTCAGCGGGCAATTCGAGCATTTTTCCTTCACCCCTTGTGCCGAGAACCAGATGGAGGCATTTCGTGAAGCTCTGGATGATTGTGCACTTACTGATCTAGGGTTCAGAGGTGTTCTATTCACTTATGATAACAGACGCGCCGGGAGGAAGAATGTACGAGTACGACTCGATCGGGTCGTCGCGAATGATGTTTGGCGGGATATTTTTCCGGATGCCTTGGTGGAACATATTGTAACATCTTGCTGTGATCATTGCCTCCTGCTAGTCCGGTTCCATGCTGAACAGTTGGTACAGAACAAGAAAAGATGCAGGCAATACGAGATCTTTTGGGAGAGAGCTTCAGACCTACCCGAGATAATTGAACAAGCATGGGCTGCTGCTGGTGATAAAAGCGACCTAGAGGCCATACAAAATTGTCTCGGCAACGTCATGAAGTCATTGCAAGGTTGGACCAGCCGCAAATTTGGCAATATCTTAAAGCAGCTATAGGAGGTGTGTATTGAATTGGAAGGGCTGTTAAGCAGTGGTGCTGATAGTGCCATGGTTCGTTTGGTGTCGGATAAGCTGAATGAGTTGCTGTACAAAGAAGAGATGTTGTGGCTTCAAAGGTCAAGAATTAATTGGCTTAGAGAAGGCGATCGGAACACGAAGTTCTTCCATGGGAAAGCTGTATGGTGAGCTAAGAAAAATAAAATCACAAAGCTACAAGATGCAAATGGGAATTGGATATCTTCCCCAGCCGAGCTGGAATCATTGGCTACCACTTATTTCCAGGACCTCTTTACTCGCGATGCCAACCTTAATCCGGAGGAAATTTTCGCATTATTTGAGAACAAGGTCTCGGTGGAGATGAATGATATGCTATGCCAGGAGTTCACGGACAGGGAGATTTCAGATGCGCTGTTTCAAATAGGGCCCTTAAAGGCACCTGGCACAAATGGTTTTCCTGCGAGGTTCTATCAACGAAACTGGGATATTGTGAAAGAACAAGTTATCGTAGCAGTAAAGATTTTCTTCGCCACAGGGAAGATGCCAGCTAATATTAACCACACTGCCATTGTCCTAATACCCAAAGTGGATCAACCAATGACACTCAAAGAGTTCCGGCCCATAAGTATTTGCACAGTGCTATATAAAGTGATTGCTTGCCTCAAAAAAATATAAAGTGATTGCTAAGTGTTTGGCAAACAGATTGAGACCCATTTTGGGAGAGATTATTTCCATCAACCAAAGAGCGTTCGCTCCTGGGAGATTGATCACGGACAACACGCTATTGGCTTTCGAGTGCTTCCACTTCATTGAGAAAAAAAAATCCGGAGAAGAACTTCTGTGCATATAAGATTGACCTCTCAAACACGTATGACCGTGTGGACTGGGGTTTCTTGGAGAATACGACGAATGGCCTAGGTTTCGCTCACCGCTGGATCTAGTGGATCATGTCATGTGTGTTGGGGATCGTTGCAGAAACTAAAAAATTTATACGCATCACCAAGATCAATCTATGGAGAGACTAGCAACGAGAGAGAGGAGTGCATCTTCATACCCTTGAATATCGCGAGACGGAAGCGTTACAAGAACGCGGATGAAGGAGTCGTACTCGCAGCTATTCAGATCGCGGTTGATACCGATCTAAGCGCCGAACAACGGCACCTCCGCGTCCAAAACACGTGCAGCACGGGGACGCCTCCTCCTTCTTGATCCAGCAAGGGGGAAGGAGAAGTTGGGGAAGAACTCCGGCAGCACGACAACATGGTGGTGGAGCTTGCAGTTCTCCGGTAGGGCTTTGCCAAGCTCAACGGAGGAGGAGGGGGAGTTCTAGAGGGGGAGGGCTGCGCCTTGGATGAGGTGCTGCTGCCCTCCCTCCCCCCTCTATTTATAGGGAGAAGGGGCATGGGGGCCGGCCCCTCTAGATGAGATCTAGAGGGGGGATGGCGGCTAAGGGGAGGGGGCTTGCCCCCCATGCCAAGGGGGGCGGCCCCCTTAGGGTTCCCCCCCAACCCAGGCGCATGGTGTTGGGGAACGTAGTAATTTCAAAAAATTTCCTACGCACACGCAAGACCATGGTGATGGCATAGCAATGAGAGGGGAGAGTGTCTGTCCACGTACCCTCGTAGACCGAAAGCGGAAGCGTTTTAACAACGCGGTTGATGTAGTCGTACGTCTTCACGATCCGACCGATCCAAGCACCGAACGTACGGCACCTCCGAGTTCTGCACACGTTCAGCTAGATGACGATCCCCGGACTCCGATCCAGCAAAGTGTCGGGGATGAGTTCCGTCAGCACGACGGCATGGTGACGATGATGATGCTCCACCGACGCAGAGCTTCGCCTAAGCTCCGCGACGATATGACTTCTCCGGCGTAGGGCTTCGCCTAAGCTCCGCGACGATATGACCGAAGTGGAATATGGTGGAAGGGGGCACCGCACACGGCTAAGGAACGATCCGTAGATCAACTTGTGTGTCATGGGGTGCCCCCTGCCCCCGTATATAAAGGAGCCAAGGGGGGGGTGCTGCCAGCCCTAGGGGAGGCGTGCCTGGAGGAGTCCTACTCCCACCGGGAGTAGGACTCCCCCCCCCCTCTCCTAGTTGGATTAGGATTGGAGGAGGGGGAAGAGGGAAGGGGGCGCCGCCCCCCCTCTCCTTGTCCTATTCGGACTAGAGGGGGGAGGGGGGCGCGTGGCCTGCCTGGCCGGCCCTTCCTCTTCTCTCTTATGGCCCATCAAGGCCCATATACCCCCCGGGGGGTTCCGGTAACCCCCCGGTGTTCCGGTAACTTCCTGTTTTCATCCGGAACCTTTCCGAAGTCCAAACATAGGCTTCCAATATATCAATCTTTATGTCTCGACCATTTCGAGACTCCTCGTCATGTCCGTGATCACATCCGGGACTCCGAACAACCTTCGGTACATCAATACTTATAAACTCATAATGAACTGTCATCGAAACGTTAAGCGTGCG
>LR880968.1:953180494-953210088 GCA_904067115.1 Aegilops sharonensis
GTACCTTTGGAGACACCTGTAGTACTCCTTTATAATCACCCAGTTACGTTGTGACGTTTGGTAGTACCCAAAGTGTTCCTCCGGTAAACGGGAGTTGCATAATCTCATAGTTTACAGGAACATGTATAGGTCATGAAGAAAGCATAAGCAACATACTAAACGATCAAGTGCTAAGCTAACGAAATGGGTCATGTCAATCACATCATTCTCCTAATGATGTGATCCCATTAATCAAATGACAACACATGTCTATGGTTAGGAAACATAACCATCTTCGATTAATGAGCTAGTCTTGTAGAGGCATACTAGTGACTATCTGTTTGTCTATGTATTCACACATGTATTATGTTTCCGGTTAATACAATTCTAGCATGAATAATAAACATTTATCATGATATAAGGAAATAAATAATAACTTTATTATTGCCTCTAGGGCATATTTCCTTCACATGGGCCCTAGGGGGATGGCGCCCAGCCCACTTAGGGGCTGGTTCCCTTCCACATACAGCCCATAGGGCCCTCCGGGGCAGGTGGACCCCCGGAACCCCTTCGGTGGTCCCGGTACAATACCTGCAAACCCCCGAATAGTTCCGGTGACCGTATGATGACTTCCCATATATAAATCTTCACCTTCGGACCATTCCGGAACTCCTCGTGACGTCTGGGATCTCATCCGAGACTCCGAACAACATTCGGTAACCACATACTATTTCCCATAACAACTCTAGCGTCATCGAACCTTAAGTGTGTAGACCCTACGGGTTCGGGAACCATGTAGACATGACCGAGACATCTCTCCGGCCAATAACCAACAGCGGGATCTGGATACACATGTTGGCTCCCACATGTTCCACGATGATCTCATCGGATGAACCACGATGTCGGGGATTCAATCAATCCCGTAAACAATTCCCTTTGTGTACCGGTATGATACTTGCCCGAGATTCGATCGTTGGTATCCCTATACCTTTTTCAATCTCGTTATCGACAAGTTTCTTTACTCGTTCGTAACACATCATCCCATGATCAACTACTTAGTCACATTGAGCTCATTATGATGATGTCCTACCGAATGGGCCCAGAGATGCCTCTCCGTCACACGGAGTGACAAATCCCAGTCTCGATTCGTGCCAACCCAATAGACACTTTCGGAGATACCCGTAGTGTGCCTTTATAGCCACCCAGTTACGTTGTGACGTTTGGCACACCCAAAGCATTCCTACGGTATCCGGGACTTGCACAATCTCATGGTCTAAGGAAATGATACTTGACATTAGAACAGCTTTAGCAGACGAACTACACGATCTTGTGCTATGCTTAGGATTGGTTCTTGTCCATCACATCATTCTCCTAATGATATGATCTCGTTATCAACGACATCCAATGTCCATGGTCAGGAAACCGTAACCATCTATTGATCAACGAGCTAGTCAACTAGAGTCTCACTAGGGACATGTTGTGGTCTATGTATTCACACATGTATTACGATTTCCGGATAACACAATTATAGCATGAACAATAGACAATTATCATGAACAAGGAAATATAATAATAACCATTTTATTATTGCCTCTAGGGCATATTTCCAACAGTCTCCCACTTGCACTAGAGTCAATAATCTAGTTACATTGTGATGAATCGAACACCCGTAGAGTTCTGGTGTTGATCATGTTTTGCTCGTGGAAGAGGTTTAGTCAACAGATCTACGACATTCAGGTCCATATGCAGTTTACAAATATCTATGTCTCCATCTTGAATATTTTCACGAATGGAGTTGAAGCGACGCTTGATATGCCTGGTCTTCTTGTGAAACCTGGGCTCCTTGCCAAGGGCAATAGCTCCAGTGTTGTCACAGAAGAGAGTCATCGGGCCCGATGCATTGGGAATAACTCCTAGGTCGGTAATGAAATCCTTCATCTAGATTGCTTCATGTGCTGCCTCCGAGGCTGCCATGTACTCAGCTTCACATGTAGATCCCACCATGACGCTTTGCTTGCAACTGCACCAGCTAACTACCCCTCCATTCAAAATATACACGTATCCGGTTTGTGACTTGGAGTCAACCAGATGTGTGTTGAAGCTAGCATCGACGTAACCCTTTACGACGAGCTCTTCGTCACCTCCATAAACGGGAAACATATCCTTAGTCCTTTTCAGGTACTTCAGGATATTCTTGACTGTTGTCCAGTGTTCCATGCCAGGATTACTTTGGTACCTTCCTACCAAACTTACGGCAAGGTTCACATCAGGTCTGGTACACAGCATGGCATACATAATAGACCCTATGGCCGAGGCATAGGGGATGACACTTATCTTTTCTCTATCTTCTGCCGTGGTCGGGCATTGAGCCGTGCTCAATCTCACACCTTGCAATACAGGCAAGAACCCCTTCTTGGGCTGATCCATATTGAACTTCTTCAATATCTTGTCAAGGTATGTGCTTCGTGAAAGACCATTGAGGCGTCTCGATCTATCTATATAGATCTTGATGCCTAATATGTAAGCAGCTTCTCCAAGGTCCTTCATTGAAAAAACGCTGATTCAAGTATGCCTTTATGCTTTCCAAAAATTCTATATCATTTCCCATCAATAGTATGCCATCCACATATAATATGAGAAATGCTACAGAGCTCCCACTCACTTTCTTGTAAACACAGGCTTCTCCATAAGTCTGCGTAAACCCAAACGCTTTGATCATCTCATCAAAGCGAATGTTCCAACTCCAAGATGCTTGCACCAGCACATTGATTCAGCACTGGAGGTTGCACACCTTGTTAGCATTCTTAGGATCGACAAAACCTTCCGGCTGCGTCATATACAATTCTTCCTTAAGGAAACCATTAAGGAATGCCATTTTGACGTCCATTTGCCATATCTCATAATCATAGAATGCGACAATCGCTAACATGATTCAGACGGACTTCAGCTTCGCTACGGGTGAGAAGGTCTCATCGTAGTCAACCCCTTGAACTTGTTGATAACCCTTAGCGACAAGCCGAGCCTTATAGATGGTCACATTACCATCCGCGTCTGTCTTCTTCTTAAAGATCCATTTATTTTCTATGGCTCTCCGATCATCGAGCAAGTCTGTCAAATTCCATACTTTGTTTTCATACATGGATCCTATCTCGGATTTCATGGCTTCAAGCCATTTGTTGGAATCTGGGCCCGCCATCGCTTCTTCATAGTTCGAAGGTTCACCGTTGTCTAACAACATGATTTCCAGGACAGGGTTGCCGTACCACTCTGGTGCGGAACGTGTCCTCGTGGACCTACGAAGTTCAGTAGTACCTTGATCCGAAGTTTCATGATCATCATCATTAACTTCCTCTCTAATCGGTGCAGGCACCACAGAAACATTTTCCTGAGCTGCGCTACTTTCCGGTTCAAGAGGCAGTACCTCATCAAGTTCTACTTTCCTCCCACTTACTTCTTTTGAGAGAAACTCTTTCTCTAGAAAGGATCCATTCTTGACAACAAAGATCTTGCCTTCGTATCAGAGGTAGAAGGTATACCCAATAGTTTCCTTAGGGTATCCTATGAAGACACATTTTTCCGACTTGGGTTCAAGCTTTTCAGGTTGAAGTTTCTTGACATAAGCATCACATCCCCAAACTTTCAGAAATGACAGCTTAGGTTTCCTCCCAAACCATAAGTCATACGGTGTCGTCTCAACGAATTTCGACGGAGCCCTATTTAGAGTGAATGCGGCATTCTCTAAAGCATAACCCCAAAATGATAGCGGTAGATCGGTAAGAGACATCATAGATCACACCATGTCCAATAGAGTGTGATTACGACGTTCGGACACACCATTACGATGAGGTGTTCCAGGCGGCGTGAGTTGTGAAGCAATTCCACATTTCCTTAAGTTCATGCCAAATTCGCGACTCAAATATTCTCCCCCACGATCTGATCATAAGAAATTTATTTTCCTGTCGCGTTGATTCTCTACTCACTCTGAAATTCCTTGAACTTTTCAAAGGTCTCAGACTTGTGTTTCATTATAGACATACCCATATCTACTAAAGTCATCAGTGAGGGTGAGAACATAATGACAGCCACCGCGAGCCTCAACGCTCATTGGACCGCAAACATCAGTATGTATGATTTCCAATAAGTTGGTTGCTCGCTCCATTGTTCCGGAGAACGAAGTCTTGGTCATTTTGCCCATGAGGCATGGTTCGCACGTGTCAAATGATTCATAATCAAGAGACTCCGAAAGTCCATCTGCATGGAGTTTCTTCATGCGTTTGACACCAATGTGACCAAGGCGGCAGCGCCACAAGTATGTGGGACTATCATTATCAACCTTACATATTTTGGCATTCACACTATGAATATGTGTAACATCACGTTCGATATTTAATAAGAATAGGGCATGACCATAAAACATATCTCTCATATAAATAGAACAACCATTATTCTCAGATTTAAATGAGTAGCCATCTCGCATTAAACAAGATCCAGATACAATGTTCATGCTCAAAGCAGGCACTAAATAACAATTATTGATTTTTAAAACTAATCCCGTAGGTAAATGTAGAGGTAGCGTGCCGACGACGATCACATCGACCTTGGAACCATTCCCGACGCGCATCGTCACCTCGTCCTTTGCCAGTCTCCGCTTATTCCGCAGCTCCTGTTTTGAGTTACAAATATGAGCAACCACACCGGTATCAAATACCCAGGAGCTACTATGAGTACTGGTAAGGTACACATCAATAACATGTATATCATATATACCTTTGGTATTGTCGGCCTTTTTATCCGCTAAGTACTTCGGGCGGTTCTGCTTCCAGTGACCGTTTCCCTTGCAATAAAAGCACTCAGTCTCAGGCTTGGGTCCATGCTTTGGCTTCTTCCCGACAACTGGCTTACCGGGCGCGGCAAATCCCTTGCCGTCCTTCTTGAAGTTCTTCTTACCCATGCCTTTCTTTAAACTAGTGGTTTTATTGACCATCAACACTTGATGTTCCTTTTTGATCTCCACCTCCGGTGATTTCAACATTGAATATACCTCAGGAATGGTTTTCTCCATCCCCTGCATATTGAAATTCATCACAAAGCTCTTGTAGCTAGGTGGAAGTGACTGAAGGTTTCTGTCAATGATCGCGTCATCCAAGAGATTAACTCCCAGCTGAGACAAGCGGTTGTGCAACCCAGACATTTTGAGTATGTGCTCGTGATGTCTACTACATAACCTTCTTCTTGTAGACGTTCTTGGGCCTGCAAGTGCACAGGTTTGTAGGACAGTAGCAAATTTCCCTCAAGTGGATGACCTAAGGTTTATCGATCCGTGGGAGGCGTAGGATGAAGATGGTCTCTCTCAAACAACCCTGCAACCAAATAACAAAGAGTCTCTTGTGTCCCCAACACACCCAATACAATGGTAAATTGTATAGGTGCACTAGTTCGGCGAAGAGATGGTGATACAAGTGCAATATAGATGATAGATATAGGTTTTTGTAATCTGAAATTATAAAAACAGCAAGGTAACAAGTCATAAAAGTGAGCGTAAACGGTATTGCAATGGTAGGAAAAAAGGCATAGGGTTCATACTTTCACTAGTGCAAGTTCTCTCAACAATAATAACATAGATAGATCATATAACAATCCCTCAACATGTAACAAAGAGTCACTCCAAAGCCACTCATAGTGGAGAACATACGAAGAGATTATGGTAGGGTACGAAACCACCTCAAAGTTATCCTTTTTGATCTTCTATTCAAGAGTTCGTAGTAAAATAACATGAAGCTATTCTTTCCGCTCGATCTATCATAGGTTCATACTAGAATAACACCTTAAGACAGAAATCAACCAAAACCCTAATGTCACCTAGATACTCCATTGTCACCTCAAGTATCCGTGGGCATGATTATATGATATGCATCACACAATCTCAGATTCATCTATTCAACCAACACAAAGTACTTCAAAGAGTGCCTCAAAGTTTCTACCGGAGAGTCAAGAAGAAAATGTGTGCCAACCCCTATGCATAGGTTCATGGGCGGAACCCGCAATTGGTCACCAAAACATACATCAAGTGGCACATGATATCCCATTGTCACCACAGATAAACACGGCAAGACATACATCAAGTGTTCTCAAATCATTAAAGACTCAATCTGATAAGACAACTTCAAAGGGAAAACTCAATCCATTACAAGAGAGTAGAGGGGGAGAAACATCATAAGATCCAACTATAATAGCAAAGCTCACGATACATCAAGATCGTGCCATAGAGAGAACACGCGAGAGAGAGATCAAACACATAGCTACTGGTACATACCCTCGGCCCTGAGGGTGAACTATTCCCTCCTCGTCATGGAGAGCGCCGGGATGATGAAGATGGCCACCGGTGATGGGTTCCCCCTCCGGCAGGGTGCTGGAACGGGCTCCCGAGAGGTTTTTGGTGGCTACAGAGGCTTGTAGCGGCGGAACTCCCGATCTATCTCATGTTCTGATGTTTTTAGGGTACGTAGGCTTATATAGGCGAAAGAAGTCGGTCGGGGGAGCCTCGAGGGGCCCATGAGAGGGTAGGGCGTGCACAGGGGGTGGGCGCGCCCCCCTATCTCGTGGCCTCCTCTAGGATCTTCTGACATGAACTCCAAGTCTCCCGGATCATATTCTTCCCAAAAATCACGCTCCCGAAGGTTTCATTCTGTTTAGACTCCGTTTGATATTCCTTTTCTTCGAAATACTGAAACAGGCAATAAAACAGCAATATGGGCTGGGCCTCCGGTTAGTTGGTTAGTCCCAAAAGTAATATAAAAGTGTATAATAAAGCCCATAATCATTCAAAACAGATAATAAAATAGCATGAATGCTTCATAAATTATAGATACGTTGGAGACGTTTCAGCATCCCCAAGCTTAATTCCTACTCGTCCTCGAGTAGGTAAATGATAAAGAAAGAATTATCAAGTGTGAATGCTAGAGGTGTAGAGGTTTGATCAATGATAAATTCAATCACCTTTTCTAGCATGATTATAAGTCATAACAGTAGTTCATCTCATAAAACTTCTCACGATCAAGTAACAAGCAATTCACATGTTAAAGCATAGACCATAAACTTTTTTTTGAAAACTAGCAAACTTCGTTCTCAGTCATCAAACAATTACAACTCATCTTATTTTCAGGAATAGCAACTCCACATACTCAACTATCATATAGTCTTCTACAATTGCTAACACTCACGCAATACTAATGGTTATGGAGTTTCAATCGGACACTGAGAAAGATAGGGGCTTATAGTGTTGCCTCCCAACGTATTCACCTTTGGGTGATGTCAACAATAATAGTTCATGCTAACTTACATCCAATTGGATATATATCAGGATCACCCCAACACAAAGTGCTTGCCAAAGGATAAAATGAAAAAGGGAAAGGTGAAGATCACCTTGACTCTTGCATAAAGTAAAAGACATAAAGTAAAAGATAGGCCCTTCATAGAGGGAAGCAGAGGTTGTCATGTGCTTTTAGGGTTGGATACACAAAATCTTAATGCGAAAGAACGTCACTTTATATTGCCCCTTGTATACGGACCTTTATTATGCAGTCTGTTGCTTTTATTGCTTCCATAACAAGATCGTACAAAGCTTATTTTCTCCACACTAATAAGTCATGCATATTTACAGACCAATTTTTATTGCTTGCACCGATGACAACTTACTTGAAGGATCTTACTCAATCCATAGGTAGATATGGTGGACTCTCATGGCAAATCTGGGTTTAAGGATATTTGGAAGCACAAGTAGTATCTCTACTTGGGGCCAGGAATTTTGGCTAGCATGAGGGGGAAAGGCAAGCTCAACATGTTTGAATGATCCATGACAATATACTTTAACTGAGATGTGAGAAAACATAACCCATTACGTTGTGTTCCTTGTCCAACATCAACTCTTTAGCATGTCATACATAATGAGTGCTCACAATTATGAAAGATGTCTAGGATAGTATATTTATATGTGAAATCTCTCTTCCTTCAACATTCTTTCATGAATTGTTCAAATGACCAATACAATACCTGCTAACCTTCAATAAACCTCTACTTCTTAGATGTGAAGTCATTACTCCCCATGGGATAAGCAAATAAAACATATAAAATTTCAGATTTATGGCATTCAACTCATTCAACCATTTACTCATAGGATATAAGTGAAGCACACGAGTAAATGGCAAGCTACTCCAATAAGATATAAGTGAAGATCAATGAGTAGCTAAATAACCGTGTAACTATGTGAAGACTCTCTCTCATTAAAGAATTTCAGATATTGGTATTTTATTCAAACAGCAGGCAAAGCAAAATAAAATGACATTGCAAGGATAGTACAACTCATGTGAAGAGGCAAAAACTTAGGTTCAACCAATACTAACCGATAATTGTTGAAGAAGAAAGGTGGGATGCCTACCGGGGCATCCCCGAACTTAGATGCTTGAGAATTCTTGAAATATTATCTTGGGGTGCCTTGGGCATCCCCAAGCTTGAGCTTTTATGTCTCCTTAATTCCTCTCATATCATGGTTTCTCTTTTTATCAAAAGCTTCATCCACACCAAACTCAACAAGAACTCGTGAGATAGGTTAGTATAAACTAATGCAAAACCTTATCATTTTCCACTGTAATAAATCACTAAAATTATTATTAAAAATTTCATACTAAATGCCTATGCATATTTAATACTCCTATCCTCAAATAAAATCATTAAACAAGCAAACATATGCAAACAATGCCAACATAACAGCAATCTGCCAAAACAGTACAGTCTGTAAAGAGTGCAAGAGTATCAATACTTCCCTAACTCCAAAAATTATGAAATAAAATTCCCACTGTAATGAATTTATCAGAGCTCAATATGCAAAACGTTTCAACATTATACCATTCTCTGAATTTTCTAGGGAATTTTTGCAACAGTGGTAAACTTTCTGTTTTCAAACAGCAACATGTATACTAGCAAAATAAGCATGGCAAAGGCTATCCTTGACATTTTTATTGAAAATAAAGTTGCAAAACATTATTATAAATAACACCAAGCAAATACTAACAAGATAAAATGACGCTCCAAGAAAAACACATATCATGTGGTGAATAAAAATATAGCTCCAAGTAAAGTTACCGATGAACGAAGACGAAAGAGGGGATGCCTTCCGGGGCATCCCCAAGCTTAGGCTCTTGGTTGTCCTTGAATATTACCTTTGGGTTCCTTGGGCATCCCCAAGCTTAGGCTCTTTCCACTCCTTATTCAGTAGTCCATCGAATCTTTACCCAAAATTTGAAAACTTCAACCACACAAAACTTAACACAAAACTCGCAAGCTCCGTTAGTATAAGAAAGCAAAACCACCATATAAGGTAATGAACTCATTATTTATTTATATTGGTGTTAAACCTACTTTATTCTAACTTTTCTATGGTTCATACCCTCCGATACTACTCATAGATTCATCAAAATAAGCAAACAACACAATGAAAACAGAATCTGTCAAAAACAGAACAGTCTTTAGTAATATGTATCAAACGTATACTTCTGGAAATCAAAAAATTCTGAAATAAATTGGTGGACCTGAGGAATTTGTCTATTAATCATATGCCAAAAGAATCAACCTACAATCGCTCTCCAGTAAGAAATGGCAGCTAATCTCGTGAGCGCAAAAGTTTCTGTTTTTTACAGCAAGATCACATAAACTTCACCCAAGTATTCCCAAAGGTTCTACTTGGCACTTCATTGAAACAAAAGCTATAAAACATGATTACTACAGTAGCATAATCATGTGGACACACAAAAACAGTAAGGGTAAATATTGGGTTGTCTCCCAACAAGCGCTTTTCTTTAATGCCTTTTTAGCTAGGCATGATGATGACAATGATGCTCACATAAAAGATAAGAATTGAAACATAAAGAGAGCATCATGAAGAATATGACTAGCACATTTAAGTCTAACCCACTTCCTATGCATAGGGATTTTGTGATCAAACAACTTATGGGAACAATAATCAACTAGCATAGGAAGGTAAAACAAGCATAGCTTCAAGATTTTAAGCACATAGAGAGGAAACTTGATATTATTGCAATTCCTACAAGCATATGTTCCTCTCTCATAATAATTTTCAGTAGCATCATGAATGAATTCAACAATATAACCAGCAGCTAAAACATTCTTTTCATGATCTACAAGCATAGAAAATTTACTACTCTCCACATAAGCAAAATTCATCTCATAAATAGTAGTGGGAGCAAATTCAACAAAATAATTATCATGTGAGGCATGATCCAATTGAAAACTAAAATAATGATGACAAGTTTCATGGTTATCATTATTCCTAATAGCATACAAGTCATCACAATAATCATCATAGATAGCAACTTTGTTCTCATAATGAATTGGAACCTCTTCCGAAATAGTGGAATCATTACTAAATAAAGTTGACACTCTTCCAAATCCACTTTCATGTTCATCACAATAAGATTCAAGATCCTCCAAAATAGTGGGATCACTACTTCCTAAAGTTGACACTCTTCCAGACCCATTTTCATCTATATAATCATCATAAATAGGAGGCATGCTTTCATCATAATAAATTTGCTCATCAAAACTTGGGGAACAAAAAATATCATCTTCATCAAACATAGCTTCCCCAAGCTTGTGGCTTTGCGTATCATTAGCATCATGGATATTTAAGGAATTCATACTAAAAACATTGCAATCATGCTCATCATTCAAAGATTTAGAATCAAACATTCTATAGATTTCTTCTTTTAGCACTTGAGCACAATTTTCCTTTTCATCATACTCACGAAAGATATTAAAAAGATGAAGCGTATGAGACAAACTCAATTCCATTTTTTTGTAGTTTTCTTTTATAAACTAAACTAGTGATAAAACAAGAAACAAAAGATTTGATTGTAAGATCTAAAGATATACCTTCAAACACTCACCTCCCCGGCAACGGCGCCAGAAAAGAGCTTGATGCACTACCAAAAACTAGAATTTTTCTGTGAGCCAAAAACTGACAAGAAAATAGGGTATACCGACAGGAATAGTATTTCCTGTCGGCCGGCCATCAGGGTTAGCCGTCAGCCATAGCTTGACAGGGAAAATAAAATATGCCTGTCAGCCAGCCGACAGGGACATTATTCCTGTCGGTTTTCCTTATTTTCCCTGTCGGTTTTGGCATGACAGGGTTATGTAAGTGTCAGGTTTGGCAAACCAGGAAAATTGTATATCCCTGACAATTGAAACTGTCAGGGAAAATAAGAAACCAATCAACAAAAAAAATTATTTACACTAGCTTTTCCATTACTCAGAATATTTATAACATAGAAGCCCAATATCAATAGCTTACATGAAGATTTTACAAAGTCACACATCATACAATTCCATAGAATTTACATACAGGAACCAAAGGTCAACGAAAACAGAGGTGCAACATCATAAAATACACAAGTGCATCAACTAAATACTCACAACGTGAGACCTCATTTTCTGTAATGTTTTTCTGTAGCTTAAGTTGCAAGCTTCTCTTCAAGGTCACCCTGCAGTGGATATAATCGAGCTTGAAAAAATGTAACAAGAAATGGGAACAATATTTATAAGATATAATTAGCATAATCTATTTGATATCTCAGTTTCTCACAATAACATTGGCATATATATCCTACCTGTTTTTGTCAGATCAAAGTTATCCAGTTTTACAGGACAAAACAATGGAGTAATTTGTTCTAGCATCATATACGGACCATGCAACTGACAAAATCCATTCAAATGACAAGCTGAGTTTCTGGATTAGTTGGAAAGAACTATCAGCTAACAGCCTGAGTAGATAAGTTATTAGAGGCTTCTTGCAAGTATTGTATAACGACATGGAGTCAAATATATCCATTTCAGATTTTCCAAAAAACAAGGGCAGTCGTCATCTTCTCCATAATAATAAAAAAACAAAGCATTATGAAATTATTCGATAATGTAACAACAGGGAACGACATCTCTTCGTTCAAAAGAATATGTAGAATTTCTTGCCTTGATTGAAAACCTTAACTTCTTGCAGCCTCTCCTTGTTGTACAGATAATTTAGCTTGTAGTTCCATGGAGCTGCTCATTGCTTCCTAAATCATACATAATGAAGCATGAAACAAAATGGCATGGACAAACAAAAATCGAGAACACAATTTTACAGTACTGCATAGTGACTAGTGAGACAATAAAAGACCGCAAAGAAATAGAAAGAGGCTAGTGCCTAGTGGCGAAGCTACAAACAAATGGCAGGTTGGGCCAGGATGAATGGAACGTGTGGTACATTCATGCCATCAACTCTTCACGGGACATAAATTTATCAGATTGCAGTCGGGTTAACAAAAAATTATTCACTAGATGCAATTTAACACTCAGATTGCTGTTATACTAACAAGTGCTAACAACAATTCTTCACTTCATACAAATCAAGCCACAGGAATTGGTAAGATGAATAGAAGCTGCCATAATAGAAATTAGAGATAGGGAGATAAAAAAATTAACCGTGTTGTCTTGCAGATTCTTCTCCCCTCATGCAGCAATATTCACATCATGCAAACCTGTCCTGAAAATAAAGACATCTTTATCAACAAATCTGAGTGCTGGATACAAATTAGCAGCACTGCTAACAAATCAAGGAGTGGCAGAGACTCAACCTCCGCTGCTAGCTGCGCTGACTGGTGTAACCAAAAGGTATGGAAAAACAAAACTAAGAAATAGAAAAAGGACATGTTCAGACTAAACAAACATAGCAACTGCTTGCTCAATAATGCTGATCTCATGATATTGAGTACATTGGACAAAACATGGTTTTTGGTAATTTACACTAGACAACTTGACTGACAATTCATGATAAATTTTTGGAGACGAGGGTGAAAACAAAAGTAAAATTATCTTGATTACAGGGAAGGCTCCGGCATATCCCATAGATCCAGAATCTAGAATTTTGTTCCTAATCAAGACGAACTGCAAACTAGAAAAATCAGACCTCAAATAGGTGCCCACCAATATTTAATTTCTAGGTTCATGTGCGTACAACAACAAAATATGGAGGGGAATAGTACCACTTCATTTGGAAGAATATTATTCAATTTGTTGGCATGGAGTGCCCACCTCAACCTCCTGCTTTAACCTCTATTTTGCACTGATGATGTTCTCTAATTCGTCCTAAATCCTAACATAATGAAAGAGACGAAAATCAAAAGGGATGGATAAACAAGTTAGAGAGCAAACTGTTACTGTAAATCATAAGAAGAAAATAGAATGCAAAGTAACATTCAGACTGAACAAACATAGTAGTTATTGGCTCAAAACATACCAGATGATCTTGAGCATACTAGCCATCCAATGGTACTGTAATATATAGGAGAAACCATGACATAAAATTACTCATGATAAACTTTGGAACAAGGGCGAAAGCACAAGTAAAAATCAGATGCACTAGGTGTCCCAACGCAAGACAAAAGATGGTTTACGCATAGAACCTGCTAATGCACAAAGAAAAGATAATATTCCTACTAACTTATTTTCAAATATTGTTATTTACTGCTCGATTTTTAGAAAATTGATTTGGTAACTAATGTCCACTGTTACAGCTTACTCAATAATTACAAATTCCATTTACATGTTAATACACAACATCCAAATATTGGAAGGCATGATACAGGACAAGAAAACAAGACATGCATAGCCTATATTTTCGGAAATTGGTGAAATATTAAATGATAACAAGCATGCCGTACTATCCATTACCTTGACTGTCAAATAGCTTAACTCTGCTTTCTTCCTCGTAAGAAGTGATGCTTCTGAGAAGTCCTGTAAACCTGGAAGATGAAAGAAAAAGATCTCTCACAGCCTTTCTAAAAGCAGTTGTGGCTCTAGTTCTAGTACAATCTCTTGCAGAGAAATCAACTACCTTGACGGCTTGGCCTATTCAAAACAAATGTGTGTAGAGCCATTGCTTCCACCAGTACCCAGCACATGAGGGATGCCAAAATGCTTGTAGTTTCTGCTGAATCCTACCGGAGGTACGCACATATGAAAGTTATCCGGAAAAGAAAACAAATCGTAAAGAAAGGAATACGAAAACAGCACCTGGATCTGGAAGGCGCGGCACCTGGATCTGGAAGGGGCGGCACCTGGATAAGGATGCAGTGGCGGTCGAGTGACGGCAGCGGTGGGTACGTTGACGGCGACCATCCTCCGAAAGTAGTGAGAAGGTTGACGACGACATTTGTAGGCAACCGTTCTTGGTCGACACCCAGCGAATATGGTGGAGGGAGCGGGCGAGAGGATGGAGGAGGTGCATCCGGCGGTGAGAGATCTGCGGCGCATCCGGCGACGAGGGATTTGACGGGCAGCCGGCTGGCAACGACGAGGGATTTGGGGCGCCGCTGCTGGCGGCGGCTAGGGATTTGGGATGAGGCTGGGAAGCGAAGATAGCTCTGGTCTGGATCTGGAATGTGGGATTTTTTTCACTAGAGGATTTATTCCAAGATTTTAACCGGTGAGCGGCAGGCCCAAAAATTGGCTAAGCGGCGGGGCGGGCTTGCTTTTGTGCGCGCGACTGAAATCCATGGCGCCAAACATGGGCTCCTTTTTCGCCGTGAGTTACGCACGACAGGAATAAATCTTACTTCTGTGGGCCGAGCAAGGCCCGACACAGATATAACTATTTCTGTGTGTTCTCTGCCGGCGCACAGGAATACAGTGCATATTCCTGTGAGCTACTGCGGGCGCGACAGGAAAAATTATTACCCACAGAAATATTTCAGTTTCTGGTAGTGATGTCTATTACACAACCTTCTTCTTGTAGACGTTGTTGGGCCTGCAAGTGCACAGGTTTGTAGGACAGTAGCAAATTTCCCTCAAGTGGATGACCTAAGGTTTATCAATCCGTGGGAGGCGTAGGATGAAGATGGTCTCTCTCAAACAACCCTGCAACCAAACAACAAAGAGTCTCTTGTGTCCCCAGCACACCCAATACAATGGTAAATTGTATAGGTGCACTAGTTCGGCGAAGATATGGTGATACAAGTGCAATATGGATGGTAGATATAGGTTTTTGTAATCTGAAAATATAAAAACAGCAAGGTAACTAATGATAGAAGTGAGCGTAAACGGTATTGCAGTGGTAGGAAACAAGGCAAAGGGTTCATACTTTCACTAGTGCAAGTTCTCTCAACAATAATAAAATAGATAGATCATATAACAATCCCTCAACATGCAACAAAGAGTATCTCCAAAGCCACTAATAGCGGAGAACAAACGAGGAGATTATGGTAGGGTACGAAACCACCTCAAAGTTATTCTTTCGGATCAATCTATTCAAGAGTTCGTACTAGAATAACACCTAAATAGCAAGGTAACAAGTGATAAAAGTGAGCGTAAATGGTATTGCAATGGTAGGAAACAAGGCATAGGGTTCATACTTTCACTAGTGCAAGTTCTCTCAACATTAATAACATATATAGATCATATAACAATCCCTCAACAAGCAACAAAGAGTCACTCCAAAGCCACTAGTAGCAGAGAACAAACGAAGAGATTATGGTAGGGTAAGAAACCACCTCAAAGTTATCCTTTTTGATCTATCTATTCAAGAGTTCGTAGTAAAATAACATGAAGCAATTCTTTCCGCTCGATCTATCATAGAGTACTTCATACTAGAATAACACCTTAACACACAAATCAACCAAAACCCTAATGTCACCTAGATACTCCATTGTCACCTCAAGTATCCATGGGCATGATTATACGGTATGCATCACACAGTCTCAGATTCATCTATTAAACCAACACAAAATACTTCAAAGAGTGCCCCAAAGTTTCTACCGGAGAGTCAAGATGAAAACATGTGCCAACCCCTATGCATAGGTTCATGGGCAGAACCCGCAAGTTGGTCACCAAAACATACATCAAGTAGCACATGATATCCCATTGTCACCACAGATAAACACGGCAAGACATACATCAAGTGTTCTCAAATCATTAAAGACTCAATCCGATAAGACAACTTCAAAGGGAAAACTCAATCCATTACAAGAGAGTAGAGGGGGAGAAACATCATAAGATCCCACTATAATAGCAAAGCTTGCGATAAATCAAGATCGTGCCATATAGAGAACACGAGAGAGAGATCAAACACATAGCTACTGGTACATACCCTCAGCCCTGAGGGTGAACTACTCCCTCCTCGTCATGGAGAGCGCCGAGATGATGAAGATGGCCACAGGTGATGGATTCCCCCTCTGGCAGGGTGCCGGAACAGTCTCCCGAGAGGTTTTTGGTGGCTACAGAGGCTTGCGGCGGCGAAACTCCCGATCTATCTCATGTTCTGATGTTTTTAGGGTACGTAGGCTTATATAGGCGAAAGAAGTCGGTCGGGGGAGCCTCGAGGGGCCCACGAGACGGTAGGGCACACCTAGGGGGGTGGGCGCCCCCCTATCTCATGGCCTCTTCGAGGATCTTCTGATGTGAACTCCAAGTCTCCCGGATCATATTCTTCCCAAAAATCACGCTCCCGAAGGTTTCATTCCGTTTGGACTCCGTTTGATATTCCTTTTCTTCAAAATACTGACACAGACAATAAAACAACAATATGGGCTGGGCCTCCGGTTAGTAGGTTAGTCCCAAAAGTAATATAAAAGTGTATAATAAAGCCCATAATCATTCAAAACAGATAATAAAAAGCATGAATGCTTCATAAATTATAGATACGTTGGAGACGTATCAGCTCACCGACAGAACTATTCTCCTCCATCTTACAACTGTAGAACTTGTCGGAGACTTTATATCTCTCTACTCGGGCATGATCTTGGAAAACCATTTTCAGCTCTTGGAACATCTCATATGCTCCGTGCTGCTCAAAACGCTTTTGGAGCCCCTATTCTAAGCTGTAAAGCATGCCACACTGAACCAGGGAATAATCATCATTGCACGACTGCCAGGCGTTCATAACATCTTGAGTTGCTGGGAAAACAGGCGCTTCACCTAGCGGTGCTTCAAGGATATATGCTTTCTTTTGGAAACATGCCCTAGAGGCAATAATAAAATGGTTATTATTGTATTTGCTTGTTCATGATAATTGTCTATTGTTCATGCTATAATTGTATTAACCGGAAACCATAATACATGTGTGAATACATAGGCCACAACATGTCCCTAGTGAGCCTCTAGTTAACTAGCTCGTTGATCAATCGATGGTTATGGTTTCCTGACCATGGACATTGGATGTCATTGATAACGGGATCACATCATTAGGAGAATGATATGATGGACAAGACCCAATCCTAAGCATAGCACAAGATCGTGTAGTTCGTTTGCTAAGAGCTTTTCTAATGTCAAGTATCATTTCCTTAGACCATGATATTGTGCAACTCCCGGATACCATAGGAATACTTTGGGTGTACCAAACATCACAACCTAACCGGGTGGCTATAAATGTGCACTACAGGTATCTCCGAAAGTGTCTGTTGGGTTGGCATGAATCGAGACTGGAATTTGTCACTCCGTATGACGGAGATGTATCTCTGGGCCCACTCGGGAATGCATCATCATAATGAGCTCAATGTGACTAAGTAGTTAGTCGCGGGATCATGCATTACGGATTGAGTAAAGTGACTTGCCGGTAACAAGATTGAACGAGGTATTGGGATACCGACGGTTGAATCTCGGGCAAGTAACATACCAATGGACGAAGGGAATTGTATATGGGATTNACCCAATCCTAAGCATAGCACAAGATCGTGTAGTTCGTTTGCTAAGAGCTTTTCTAATGTCAAGTATCATTTCCTTAGACCATGATATTGTGCAACTCCCGGATACCATAGGAATACTTTGGGTGTACCAAACATCACAACCTAACCGGGTGGCTATAAATGTGCACTACAGGTATCTCCGAAAGTGTCTGTTGGGTTGGCATGAATCGAGACTGGAATTTGTCACTCCGTATGACGGAGATGTATCTCTGGGCCCACTCGGGAATGCATCATCATAATGAGCTCAATGTGACTAAGTAGTTAGTCGCGGGATCATGCATTACGGATTGAGTAAAGTGACTTGCCGGTAACAAGATTGAACGAGGTATTGGGATACCGACGGTTGAATCTCGGGCAAGTAACATACCAATGGACGAAGGGAATTGTATATGGGATTGATTGAATCCCCGACATCATGGTTCATCCGATGAGATCATCATGGAACATGTGGGAGCCAATATGGGTATCTAGATCCCGCTATTGGTTATTGGCCGGAGAGGTGTCTCGGTCATGTCTGGATGGTTCCCGAACCCGTAGGGTCTACACACTTAAGGTTCAGTGACACTAGAGTTGTTATAGGAAATAGTATGTGGTTACCGAAGGTTGTTCGGAGTCCCGGATGAGATCCTGGACCCGACGAGGAGCTCCGGAATGGTCCGGAGGTGAAGATCGGTATATTGGACGAAGGGTATTGGAGTCCGTAATTGTTTTGGGAGTACCAGGTGATGATCAGCGTGTCCGAAAGGGGTTTCGGAGGCCCCGGCAAGCGTTCGGGGGCCTTATGGGCCAAAGGGGAGGGGGCACATCAGCCCGCTGATGTCTACTACACAACCATTTTCTTGTACACGTTGTTGGGCCTGCAAGTACACAGGTTTGTATGACAGTAGCAAATTTCCCTCAAGTGGATGACCTAAGGTTTATCAATCCGTGGGAGGCGTAGGATGAATATAGTCTCTCTCAAAAAACCCTGCAAGCAAATAACAAAGAGTCTCTTGTGTCCCCAACACACCCAATACAATGGAAAATTGTATAGGTGCACTAGTTCGGCGAAGAGATGGTGATACAAGTGCAATATGGATGGTATATATAGGTTTTTGTAATCTGAAAATATAAAAACAGGAAGGTAACTAATGATAGAAGTGAGCGTAAACGGTATTGCAGTGGTAGGAAACAAGGCAAAGGGTTCATAATTTCACTAATGCAAGTTCTCTCAACAATAATAACATAGATAGATCATATAACAATCCCTCAACATGCAACAAAGAGTCACGCCAAGGCCACTAATAGCGGAGAACAAACGAAGGGATTAAGGTAGGGTACGAAACCACCTCAAAGTTATTCTTTCGGGTCAATCTATTCAAGAGTTCGTACTAGAATAACACCTTAAGACACAAATCAACCAAAACCCTAATGTCACCTAGATACTCCATTGTCACCTCAAGTATCCGTGGGCATGATTATACGATATGCATCACGCAATCTCAGATTCATCTATTCAACCAACACAAAGTACTTCAAAGAGTGCCCCAAAGTTTCTACCGGAGAGTCAAGACGAAAACGTGTGCCAACTCCTATGCATAGGTTCATGGGCGGAACCCGCAAGTTGATCATCAAAACATACATCAAGTGGCACATGATATCCCATTGTCACCACAGATAAGCACGGCAAGACATACATCAAGTGTTCTCAAATCATTAAAGACTCAATCCGATAAGATAACTTCAAGAGGAAAACTCAATTCATCACAAGAGAGTAGAGGGGGAGAAACATCATAAGATCCAACTATAATGGCAAATCTCGCGATACATCAAGATCGTGCCATAGAGAGAACACAAGAGAGAGAGATCAAACACATAGCTACTGGTACATACCCTCAGCCCCGAGGGTGAACTACTCTCTCCTCGTCATGGATAGCGCCGGGATGATGAAGACGGCCATCGGTGAGGGATTGCCCCTCCGACAGGGTGCCGGAACGGGCTCCCAAGAGGTTTTTTGTGGCTACAGAGGCTTGCGGTGGCGGAACTCCCGATCTATCTTCTCCTATGATGTTTTTAGGGTACGTGGACTTATATAGGCGAAAGAAGTCGGTCGAGGGAGCCTCGAGGGGCCCAGGAGACAGGGGGCGCGCCTAGGGGGGTGGGCGCACCCTCCTATCTCCTGGCTTTCCCGAGCCTTCCCTGGCTTGAACTCCAAGTCTCCCGGATCATATCCTTTCCAAAAATCATGCTCTCGAAGGTTTTATTCCGTTTGGACTCCGTTTGATATTCCTTTTCTTCGAAATACAGAAACAGGCAATAAAACAACAATATGGGCTGGGCCTCTGGTTAATAGGTTAGTCCCAAAAGTAATATAAAAGTGTATAATAAAGCCCTTAATCATTCAAAATAGATAATAAAATAGCATGAATGCTTCATAAATTATAGATACGTTGGAGACGTATCAGCATCCCCAAGCTTAATTCCTAGTCGTCCTTGAGTAGGTAAATGATAAAGAAAGAATTTATGAAGTGTGAATGCTATAAGGTGCACAAGTTTGATCAATGATAATTTCAATCACCTTTTCTAGCATGATTATAAGTCATAAAGATAGTTCATCTCATAAAACTTCTCAAGATCAAGTAACAAACAATTCACATGTTAAAGCGTAGACCATAAACTTTCTTGAGAACTAGCAACCTTCATTCTTAGTCATCAAACAATTGCAATTCATCTTATTTTCAGGAAGGGTCTATGTCAGAGCTTTGATTTAGCAAACTTCACATACTCAACTATCATATAGTCTTCTACAATTGCTAACACTCACGCAATACTAATGGTTATGGAGTTTTAATTGGACACTGAGAAAGATAGGGGCTTATAATGTTGCCTCCCAACGTAGTCACCTTTGGGTGATGTCAACAATAATAGTTCATGCTAACTTACATCCGATTGGATATATATATCAGGATCTTCCCAACACGAGGTGCCTGCCAAAGGATAAAATGAAAAAGGGAAAGGTGAAGATCATCTTGACACTTGCATAAAGTAAAAGACATAAAGTAAAAGATAGGCCCTTCGCAGAGGGAAGCGGGGATTTGCAGAGGTGCCAGAGCTCAATTTTGAAATAGAGACAAATAATTTTGAGAGGTATGATCTCATTGTCAAAAACAACCAAGAGTTCCCAATATCTTCCATACTACATACATTATAGGCGGTTCTCAAACAGAATGGTAAAAGTTTTTACTCCCCCTCCACCAACAATCATCAATCCATGGCTTGCCCGAGACAACGGGTGCCTCCAACTAACATCAAACCTGGGGGAGTTTTGTTTGCAATTATTTTTTATTTGCTTTGATCTTTTTGGATCATGGGACTGGGCATTCTGGTTACCGGCCCTTTCTCGTGAGTTAGGAGCGGAGTCCACTCCTCTTGAGAATAACCCACCTAGCATGGAAGATACTGACAGCCCCTAGTCGCTACATGAGCGATTCGGGCATACAAAACAGATTATTATTTGAAGGTTTAGAGTTTGGCACATGCAAATTTACTTGGAACGGCAGGTAAATACCGCATATAGGTAGGTATGGTGGACACTCATGGCAAAAACTGGGTTTAAGGATATTTGGAAGCACAAGTAGTATCTCTACTTGGTGCAAGGAATTTTGGCTAGCATAAGGGGGGAAGGCAAGCTCAACATGTTTGAATGATCCATGACAATATACTTTAACTGAGATGTGAGAAAACATAACCTATTACGTTGTCTTCCTTGTCCAACATCTACTCTTTAGCATGTCATACTTAATGAGTTCTCTCAATTATAAAAGATGTCTAAGAGAGTATATTTATATGTGAAATCTCTCTTCCTTCAATATTCTTTCATGAATTGTTCAAATGACCAATACAACGCTTGCTAACCTTCAATAAACCTCTACTTCTTAGATGTGAAGTCATTACTCCCCATGGGATAAGCAAATGAAACATATAAAATTTCAGATTTATGACAATCAACTCATTCAACAATTTACTCATAGGATATAAGTGAAGCACACGAGTAAATGAAAAACTACTCCAACAAGATATAAGTGAAGATCAATGAGTAGCAAAATAATTATGTAACTATGTGAAGACTCTCTCTCATTTAAGAATTTCAGATCTTGGTATTTTATTCAAACAGCAAGCAAAACACAATAAAATGACATTGCAAGGATAGCACAACTCATGTGAAGAAGCAAAAAGTTAGGCTCAACCGATACTAACCGATAGTTGTTGAAGAAGAAAGGTGGGATGCCCGGTAGATGTTTGAGACTTCTTGCAATATTTTCTTGGGGTGCCTTGGGCATCCCCAAGCTTGAGCTTTTATCTCTCCTTAATTCCTCTCATATCATGATTTCTCTTCTTTTTATCAAAAGCTTCATCCATAACAAACTCAACAAGAACTCGTGAGATAGGTTAATATAAACCAATGCAAAACCTTATCATTTTCTACTGTAACAAATCACTCAAATTATTATTAAACATTGCACACTAAATGCCTCTGCATATTTAATACTCCTATCCTCAAATAGAATCCTTAAACAAGCAAAGATATGCAAACAATGCAACCATAACAGCAATCTGCCAAAACAGTATAGTCTGTAAAGAATGAAAGATTCATCATACTTCCCTAACCCCAAAAATTCTGAGAAAAATACTACACTGTAGAATTTATCAGAGCTCAATATGCAAAAATATTGAACATTATACCATTCTCTGACTTTTCTAGGGAATTTTTGCAACAGCGGTAAACTTTCTGTTTTCAAACAGCAACATGTATAGTAGCAAAATAAGCATGGTAAAGGCTATCCTTGACATTTTTATTGAAAATATAGATGCAAAACATCATTCTAAATAACAGCAAGCAAATACTAATAAAAGAAAATGATGCTCCAAGCAAAACACATATCATGTGGTGAATAAAAATATAGCTCGAAGTAAAGTTACCGATGAACGAAGACGAAAGAGGGGATACCTTTCAGGGCAGCCCCAAGCTTAGGCTCTTGGTTGTCCTTGAATATTACCTTGGGGTTCCTTGGGCATCCCCAAGCTTAGGCTCTTTCCACTCCTTATTCCGTAGTCCATCGAATCTTTACCCAAAATTTGAAAACTTCAACCACACAAAACTTAACACAAAACTCGCAAGCTCCGTTAGTATAAGAAAGCAAAACCACCATATAAGGTACTGTAATGAACTCATTCTTTATTTATATTGGTGTTAAACATACTTTATTCTAACTTTTCTATGGTTCATACCCTCCGATACTACTCATAGATTCATCAAAATAAGCAAACAACACAATGAAAACAGAATCTGTCAAAAACAGAACAGTCTTTAGTAATATGTATCAAACGTATACTCCTTGAATATTACCTTGGGGTTCCTTGGGCATCCCCAAGCTTAGGCTCTTGCCACTCCTTATTCCATAGTCCATCGAATCTTTACCCAAAACTTGAAAACTTCAACCACACAAAACTCAACACAAAACTCATAAGCTCCGTTAGTATAAGAAAATAAAACCACCACTTAGGTACTGTAATGAACTCATTATAAATTCATATTGGTGTAATATCTGCTGTATTCTAACTTCTCTATGGTTCATACCCTCCGATACTACTCGTAGATTCGTCAAAATAAGCAAACAACACAAAGAAAACAGAATCTGTCAAAAACAGAACAGTCTGTAGTAATCTGTATCAAACGTATACTTGTGGAACTCAAACAATTCTGACATAAATTGGTGGACCTGAGGAATTTGTCTATTAATCATCTTCAAAAAGAATCAACCTAAAAGCACTTCCAGTAAACAATGGCAGCTATTTTCGTGAGCGCTAAAGTTTCTGTTTTTCACAGCAAGATCACATGAACTTCACCCAAGTCTTCCCAAAGGTTCTACTTGGCACAAAAACTAATTAAAATGTAAAAGAACATCTAACCAGTGGCCAGATTAATTAATTATTACTAAACAGGAACAAAAAGTAAGAAACAAAAATAAAGTTGGGTTGCCTCCCAACAAGCGCTATCGTTTAACGCCCCTAGCTAGGCATGATGAAATGATGCTCACATAAAAGATAAGAATTGAAACATAAAGAGAGCATCATGAAGAATATGACTAGCACATTTAAGTCTAACCCACTTCCTATGCATAGGGATTTTGTGAGCAAACAACTTATGGGAACAATAATCAACTATCATAGGAAGGTAAAACAAGCATAGCTTCAAGATTTTAAGCACATAGAGAGGAAACTTGACATTATTGCAATTGTTACAAGCATATGTTCCTCCCTCATAATAATTTTCAGTAGCATCATGAATGAATTTAACAATATAACCAGCACCTAAAGCATTCTTTTCATGATCTACAAGCATAGAAAATTTACTACTCTCCACATAAGCAAATTTATTCTCATCAATAGTAGTGGGAGCAAACTCAACAAGATAAATATCATGTGATACTTTATTCACATAATCAATTTGAGCATTAAAATCATGATGACAAGTTTCATGGATATCATTATTCTTAATAGCATACAAGTCATCACATAAGATTCAACATCCTCCAAAATAGTGGGATCACTACTTCCTAAAGTTGACACTCTTCCAAACCCACTTTCATCAATATAATCATCATAAATAGGAGGCATCCTTTCATCATAATAAATTTGCTCATCAAAACTTTGGGGACAAAAAATATCATCTTCATCAAACATAACATCCCCAAGCTTGTGGCTTTGCATGTCATTAGCATCATGGATATTCAAGGAATTCATACTAACAACATTGCAATCATGCTCATCATTCACATATTTCATGCCAAGCATTCTATGTAATTCTTCTTCTAGCATTTGAGAACAATTTTCCTTTTCATCATACTCACTAAAGATATTAAAAAGATGAAGCGTATGAGACAAACTCAAATCCATTTTTTTGTAATTTTCTTTTATAGAATAAACTAATCTGAAAAGGTTCCAAGTTGGCATGGTATCATCATTTCACCCACATAGCATGTGCGAAAAAGTATAGAGGGTTACGGCAAAAACTGGATGCACTTCATGTACAGAACGGACAATCACTTTCGAAGTATCAGGGTTTCATATGGAAACTCGTCTGTTACAAAGGAATTTCATTTTTTTGATCTTATTTGAACTCCCTTGTTTTTATGTGTTCAAAATGCACCATTCAAAGCCACATCATCAATTTACAACCCTTTTTGACTTCATTTGTTATTTTTTATGCATTTACTGATTATTTTGAGCTATAAGACCATGAAATTGAAAAGCATTTGAAATGAACTTTGAAAAGGTTCCAAGTTGGCATGGTATCATCATTTCACCCACATAGCATGTGGGAGAAAGTAGAGAGGGTTACGGCAACAACTGGATGCACTTCGTGTACAAAACGGACAATCTCTTTCGAAGTATCAGGGTTTCATACGAAAACTCGTCTGTTACAAAGGGATTACATTTTTTTGAACTTATTTGAACTACATTGTTTTTCTGTGTTCAGAATGCACCATTCAAAGCCACATCATCAATTTACAACCCTTTCTGACTACATTTGTTATTTTTCATGCATTTACTGATTATTTTGAGCTATAAGACCATGAAGTTGAAAAGCATTTGAAATGAACTCTGAAAAGGTTCCAAGTTCGCATGCTATCATCATTTCACCCACATAGCATGTGTGAGAATGTAGAGAGGGTTACGGCAAAAACTTGATGCACTTCGTGTACAAAACGGACAATCTCTTTCGAAGTATCAGGGTGTCATAAGGAAACTCGTCTGTTACAAAGGGATTTCATTTTTTGAACTTATTTGAACCCCCTTCTTTTTATGTGTTCAAAATGTACCATTGAAAGCCACATCATAAATTTACAACCCTTTCTGACTTCATTTGTTATTTTTCATGCATTTACTGATTATTTTGAGCTATAAGTCCATGAAATTGAAAAGCATTTGAAATGAACTCTGAAAAGGTTCCAAGTTGGCATGGTATCATCATTTCACCCACATAGCATGTGTGAGAAAATAGAGAGGGTTACGGGAAAAACTGGATGCACTTCGTGTACAGAACGGACAATCTCTTACGAAGTATCAGGGTTTCATATGGAAACTCGTCTGTTACAAAGGGATTTCATTTTTTTTGAACTTATTTGAACTCCCGTGTTTTTATGTGTTCAAAATGCACCATTCAAAGCCACATCATCAATTTACAACCCTTTCTGACTTCATTTCTTATTTTTCATGCATTTACTGATTATTTTGAGCTCTAAGACCACGAAATTGAAAAGCATTTGAAATGAACTCTGAAAAGTTTCCAAGTTGGCATGGTATCATCATTTCACCCACATAGCATGTGCGAGAAAGTAGAGAGGGTTACGGCAAAAACTGGATGCAATTCGTGTACAAAACGGACAATCTCTTTCGAAGTATCAGGGTGTCATAAGGAAACTCGTCTGTTACAAAGGGATTTCATTTTTTGAACTTATTTGAACCCCCTTCTTTTTATGTGTTCAAAATGTACCATTGAAAGCCACATCATAAATTTACACCCCTTTCTGCCTTCCTCTGTTATCTTTCATGCATTTACTGATTATTTTGAGCTCTAAGACCACGAAATTGAAAAGCATTTGAAATGAACTCTGAAAAGGTTCCAAGTTCGCATGGTATCATCATTTCACCCACATAGCATGCGCGAGAAAGTAGAGAGGGTTACGGCAAAAACTGGATGCACTTCGTGTACAAAACAGACAATCTCTTTCGAAGTATCAGGGTGTCATAAGGAAACTCGTCTGTTACAAAGGGATTTCATTTTTTTTGAACTTATTTGAACTCCCGTGTTTTTATGTGTTCAAAATGCACCATTCAAAGCCACATCATCAATTTACAACCCTTTCTGACTTCATTTCTTATTTTTCATGCATTTACTGATTATTTTGAGCTCTAAGACCACGAAATTGAAAAGCATTTGAAATGAACTCTGAAAAGTTTCCAAGTTGGCATGGTATCATCATTTCACCCACATAGCATGTGCGAGAAAGTAGAGAGGGTTACGGCAAAAACTGGATGCAATTCGTGTACAAAACGGACAATCTCTTTTGAAGTATGAGGGTTTCATACGGAAACTCGTCTGTTACAAAGGGATCTCATTTTTTATGAACTTATTTGAACTCCATTGTTTTTCTGTGTTCAAAATGCACCATTCAAAGCCACATCATCAATTTACAACACTTTCTGACTACATTTGTTACTTTTCATGCATTTACTGATTATTTTGAGCTATAAGGCCATGAAGTTGAAAAGCATTTGAAATGAACTCTGAAAAGGTTCCAAGTTGGCATGCTATCATCATTTCACCCACATAGCATGTGCGAGAATGTAGAGAGGGTTACGGCAAAAACTTGATGCACTTCATGTACAAAACAGACAATCTCTTTCGAAGTATCAGGGTGTCATAAGGAAACTCGTCTGTTACAAAGGGATTTCATTTTTTGAACTTATTTGAACTCCCTTCTTTTTCTGTGTTAAAAATGCACCATTGAAAGCCACATCATCAATTTAGAACTCATTCTGACTTCATTTGTTATTTTTCATGCATTTACTGATTATTTTGAGCTATAAGTCCATGAAATTGAAAAGCATTTGAAATGAACTCTGAAAAGGTTCCAAGTTGGCATGGTATCATCATTTCACCCACATAGCATGTGCGAAAAAGTATAGAGGGTTACGGCAAAAACTGGATGCACTTCATGTACAGAACGGACAATCACTTTCGAAGTATCAGGGTTTCATATGGAAACTCGTCTGTTACAAAGGAATTTCATTTTTTTGATCTTATTTGAACTCCCTGGTTTTTATGTGTTCAAAATGCACCATTCAAAGCCACATCATCAATTTACAACCCTTTTTGACTTCATTTGTTATTTTTCATGCATTTACTGATTATTTTGAGCTATAAGACCATGAAATTGAAAAGCATTTGAAATGAACTTTGAAAAGGTTCCAAGTTGGCATGGTATCATCATTTCACCCACATAGCATGTGGGAGAAAGTAGAGAGGGTTACGGAAAAAACTGGATGCACTTCGTGTACAGAACGGACAATCTCTTACGAAGTTTCAGGGTTTCATATGGAAACTCGTCTGTTACAAAGGGATTTCATTTTTTTTTGAACTTATTTGAACTTCCTTGTTTTTATGTGTTCAAAATGCACCATTCAAATCCACATCATCAATTTACAACCCTTTCTGACTACATTTGTTATTTTTCATGCATTTACTGATGCTTTTGAGCTATAAGACCATGAAATTGAAAAGCATTTGAAATGAACTCTGAAAAAGTTCCAAGTTCGCATGCTATCATCATTTCACCCACATAGCATGTGTGAGAATGTAGAGAGGGTTACGGCAAAAACTTGATGCACTTCGTGTACAAAACGGACAATCTCTTTCGAAGTATCAGGGTGTCATAAGGAAACTCGTCTGTTACAAAGGGATTTCATTTTTTGAACTTATTTGAACCCCCTTCTTTTTCTGTGTTCAAAATGTACCATTGAAAGCCACATCATAAATTTACAACCCTTTCTGACTTCATTTGTTATTTTTCATGCATTTACTGATTATTTTGAGCTATAAGTCCATGAAATTGAAAAGCATTTGAAATGAACTCTGAAAAGGTTCCAAGTTGGCATGGGATCATCATTTCACCCACATAGCATGTGTGAGAAAGTAGAGAGGGTTACGGAAAAAACTGGATGCACTTCGTGTACAGAACGGACAATCTCTTACGAAGTATCAGGGTTTCATATGGAAACTCGTCTGTTACAAAGGGATTTCATTTTTTTTTGAACTTATTTGAACTCCCTTGTTTTTATGTGTTCAAAATGCACCATTCAAATCCACATCATCAATTTACAACCCTTTCTGACTTCATTTCTTATTTTTCATGCATTTACTGATGCTTTTGAGCTATAAGACCATGAAATTGAAAAGCATTTGAAATGAACTCTGAAAAGGTTTCAAGTTGGCATGGTATTATTATTTCACCCACATAGCATGTGCGAGAAAGTAGAGAGGGTAACGGCCAAAACTCGATGCACTTCGCGTACAAAACGGACAATCGTTTTCGAAGTATAAGAGTTTCATACGAAAACTCGTCTGTTACAAAGGGATTACATTTTTTTTGAACTTATTTGAACTCCATTGTTTTTCTGTGTTCAAAATGCACCATTCAAAGCCACATCCTCAATTTACAACCCTTTCTGACTACATTTTTTTATTTTCATGCATTTACTGATTATTTTGAGCTATAAGACCATGAAGTTGAAAAGCATTTGAAATGGACTCTGAAAAGGTTCCAAGTTGGCATGCTATCAGCATTTCACCCACATAGCATGTGCGATAAAGTAGACAGGGTCACGGCGAAAACTGGATGCACTTCGTGTACAAAACGGACAATCTCTTTTGAAGTATCAGGGTGTCATAAGGAAACTCGTCTATTACAAAGGGATTTCATTTTTTTGAACTTACTTGAACTCTCTTCTTTTTCTGTGTTCAAAATGCACCATTGAAAGCCACATCATCAATTTACAACCCTTTCTGACTTCATTTGTTATTTTTCATGCATTTACTGATTATTTTGAGCTATAAGACCATGAAATTGAAAAGCATTTTAAATGAACTCTAAAAAGTTGCCAAGTTGGGAGGGTATCATCATTTCACCCACATAGCATGTGTGAGAAAGTAGAGAGGGTTACGGCAAAAACTGGATGCACTTCGTGTACAGAACGGACAATCTCTTTCGAAGTATCAGGGTT
>LR880968.1:953235453-953267852 GCA_904067115.1 Aegilops sharonensis
TGCTTCAATCTGCTCAATGGCCTTGATCTTGTCGGGATTGGCTTCAATCCCCCGCTGAGACACGAAGAACCCGAGAAGCTTGCCGGAGGGGACTCCAAACGCACACTTCTCGGGGTTGAGCTTGAGGTTGATCTTGCGCAGATTTGCAAATGTTTCATCCAAATCCTGAACCAGAGTTGCTTTGTCCTTGCTCTTGACCACTATGTCATCCATGTAGGCTTCTACATTTCTGTGTATTTGTGGCTCGAAGGCATCATGGACTACTCTTGCAAAGGTTGAACCGTAATTCTTCAAACCGAAAGGCATCCGTATAAAGCAGTACGTGCCACATGGTGTAATGAATGCAGTTTTCTCTTCATCTTCTTCTGCCATGAAGATCTGATGGTATCCTGAATATGCATCAAGAAACGAAGGCAGATCACATCCAGCCGTGGAGTCAACAATCTGGTCGATACGCGGCAAGGGAAATGGGTCTTTGGGACAAGCTTTATTAACATCAGTGAAGTCAATACAAAGTCTCCATTTCCCGTTAGCCTTGCGTACAACTACCGGATTGGCCAACCACGTGGGATGGAGTACTCCCCTGACAAGTCCTGCTGCTTCCAACTTCTTGATTTCTTCTGCTATGAACTCTTGGCGCTCCACTGCCTGTTTCCTAACTTTTTGCATGACGGGCCGCGCGTGAGGACAGACAGCTAGGTGGTGCTCAATTACTTTCCTGGGAACACCGGGGATGTCAGATGGTTGCCATGCAAACACATCGACATTCGCCCGCAGGAAAGCAACGAGCTCGCCTTCCTATTTAGGGTCAAGCGTGGCACTGATGGTGAAGGTACCACCAGTGCCGTCCTCCTTGGCGGGCACCTTCTTGGTCTTCGGCGGAGCTGCCATCGTCTTCTTGCACTTGCCGGTGGAGCTCGGTGGTGCGTCCTCGACGGTAGCGCAGCACTCCGAAGAGGTGCGCTTGCCGGAGTGGGCAGCAGAGCTCTTGCCAGATTTGGTGGTCTTCTTCTTCCCCCCGGGAGCTTCAGCGGCAAGTGGTTTGCTATCTGTGGCGGCTGCTGCATCCCGGTAAATCTTGTCGGCGCAGATAAGTGCATCCTTCTTGTCGGCATGGACAGAAATGACGCTTATCGGGCCGGGCATCTTGAGTAGGTTGTAAGCATAATGAGAGGCGGCCATGAACTTGGCGAGTGCTGGACGGCCAAGTATGCCATTGTAGGGCAATGGGAAATCGGCGATGTCAAACGAGACCCTCTCAGTTCTGAAGTTGAGCTCGCTGCCGAATGTTACCGGCAACGTGATCTTCCCTTTGGGCTTGCTCCTTCCTGGGTTGATACCTTGGAAAGTACCAGTTTCTTCGAGCTCGCTGTCAGGGATTTGAAGCTTTTGGAGCACTGCAGAGGAGATCAAATTTAGGCCGGCCCCGCCGTCAACCAGCATCTTTGTGACTTTGAGGTTGCGGATGGTTGGTGAGACCAACATCGGCAAGCACCCGACCGCAGTGATGCGATCAGGGTGATCCTCAATGTCAAAGATGATGGGCGTGCTGGACCACTTCAGAGGTTTGCATGACTCTATGGATGGTTCTGCTGCATTGACCTCAGGCATCCATTGCTTGAGTTGGCGGTGCGAGGTATGCAGAGACGCACCACCGTCAACACAAAGGACCTCCGTTGCCTTTTGAAACTCCTGCTCATCAGCTTCATCGTCTTCCATGTCCTCGTCATCTTCATCTTCATCTTCTTCCTTGTCGCGGCCGCGGGGAGGTCTGTCACCTTGCCGCTGCTTGGCCTTGCCGCGGCGTCCTCCCCAGCCGGGTCTCTTTTTACTTGCTGCACCTGCACCTTCTTGGGCCTTCTCCTTGTCTCGCCGCTCGTACTCAGCTCTCTGTAGCTCAACAAGCTGCTCGACTTTATTGCAGCTCTGGAGATCGTGGCCCTTGGTGCGGTGGATTTTACAGTACTGCTTGTTGGAGCTGTCAGGCTTGTCGGCGGCCGCCACAGCTTGGCGGTCGGCGTCAACGGCAACCTCCTTGCCGGAGCCACCAGCCTTGGCTTTGTTGGCGGCCCCATCCTTGCCGGACTGCTCGACAACTAGTACTTCTTGGTTTTTCTTCCTCCTGTTGTTTCGCCGCCGGTTCTTTCTTGCCGGGGCGATCTCCTCACTGTCAGACTCTGCTCCCACATTCTCTCCTGGGAGTCTTCTTCCTTCTTCAGCGCGTGCACACTTGTCGGCCAGGGCGTAGAGCTCGCTGGCGTCTTTCACTTTGCACATCGCCATCTCCTCCCTCATCCTGTGGTTTCGTACATTCTGATGAAATGCACTGATCACCGCGGCAGGGTGGACGTCTGGGATGTTGTAGTGCACTCGACTGAATCTCTGGATGAACTTGCGTAGGGACTCTCCCTCCTTCTGGGCAAGCAGGTGGAGGTCACTCTCCTGGCCATGAGGCTTGTGGCCGCCTGTGAAGGCGCCAACAAACTGGTGGCACAAATCTGCCCAAGAAGAAATAGAGCCATCCGGCAAGTGCATGAGCCAAGATCTGACGTTTGGCTTGAGCACCAGGGGAAAGTAGTTGGCGAGGATCTTGTCGTCTCGTCCCCCCGCGGCCTGCACCGCGATGGTGTAGATGCTGAGGAACTCCGATGGGTGTGTCCTGCCATCATACTTCTCCGGCACATCTGGTTTGAAGCTTTTCTTGTCGGGCCACCGGACTTGCCGCAGCTCACGAGTGAACGCAGGGCAACCTACCGCATACGGTAAGTCACCTGGTTCCCTTGGCGCATGCATATCGACAGTGGGCCCGACGCGTTGGTCAGATTGACGGCGCGCTTCTCTTCGGCGCTCGATACGGGTTCGAGCATCTTCTTCTTGCCGTTCTCAGAGAACTTGACGCTGGTCGCGACGAGCTCGCGGATCCGACGACGCTGTGGAGTCGTTGTCGAGGTGGATCCGGCGAGTCGGCGATCTTGGTCTTCGTGAAGGGGAGTGCATGGTGGCTGCACCCCCGCAAGTCTCGTCGCCATCAGCTCTCGCCTTGTCGCCTTGCCGCGGCTGCGAGGCACTCGGTTGCCACGGGACGTCGCCGTTGGGGAAGCCGATGAGACTCTGAATTGTGGCCCTCCATTCGTCGACCTTGTCGGCCGTTGGAGGGTAGTATAGAAGTAGCTGTGCTCTTGCCAAGGCTTCTGCTGGTGTGGTGGGTGACAATGGCGTACGCAGCGAGGAACGGGAGGTGCTCGGACTCCTAACCAAGTTAGGAGGAGCAGCATCCCGCCCAAGCGACCGTACTCCACTCGTACCGGCATGCTGAGGTGCATGCGGGTCTCGAGGGCCTCGGGATCCTCCAGCTTGGCCTTGATCTAACGAGCGTATGGTGCCGCGAGCATCATGACGCTGTCGATCCCGCGCCTCCTGCGAAGGACGCGGTGCGGACTCGGACGCCGACGCCTGTGCTGCCTTGTCTTTGGACCTGGCGGCATTGTGGGCTCTCTCGACGACGCCGGTTCCTCCGCCAGCATTTCCCCCACCACCTGACAGCTCCAGTGGCGGTGGGTTCGACGCGGACGGCTCTGCTGCTGCCGAAGACTTCTTCTTCGGCGCCATGTTGACGAAGATGTTGATGAAGTTGCTCGTGTGACCGCCGGATCGGGTTCACACATCCTCGACGCCCCCTACCTGTCGCGCCAAAGATGTCGGGGAGAACTGATCGTGTCCCACGAACACCTATGGGACCTGGGTCCCTTGTGGTTCGGAGGGGGGCGGAGATTGCACGAAGAGCGGATCGAGGCGATGCACACGAGCAGATTTACCCAGCTTCGGAGCTCTCCGGAGAGATAATACTCCTACTGCTGCTTTGTGGATTATCTTGTGTTCTTGCTAGGGAGCAATGGGAGCTACAAGACCTAGCCTGAGTGTGGTTTCGTATGAGTATGATGAACTAAGCCGGAGCTGGACCGAACCCCTTCTACGTTGCACTTGGGCCTCCTTTTATAGGCACAAGGGGTCACCACATGTGGCAAGTAGACAAGGGTAAGATAGTAAAAACGTAGGTTGGTACACCGCTTTGCACAGTGTATAGTAATCTATACCTAACTCTGACGGCAAGGGACAAGAGTCATCAATGCCCGTCTCAGTCGCCCGAACAGTGTAACAGGGACCGTCAAGTGCACCTCCGTTTGCCACGATGGTAGCTTGTCAGCGCCGCTTATCGCTGCTCCCCGCTGGCTGCACAGCCCGTCGACACGCGTTTCTGGAGAAACCCCGTGGCGACACGTTGGCGGATGAGCTGGAGCGGAGATGAAGAGAGGTTGCCCGCCCCGGCAAGCGCCTTGCCGCGGCAGGAACCTTGTCGCGCTTGGGGGCTCGGCGCCCACCAAGCCTTCCCGGCAAGATCCCCTTCCCGCCAAGCTCCTCTTGCCGGGGCCTTGTCTCTTCATCTTGAGTTCTCCTCTTGCCGGGGTCTTGTTTTCCGAAGGTCCGCGGAGGGTCTTGGCAGACGCCCGGCAAGGCTTGCCACGGGGACGCTGCGACTGTCCGTGCACAGGTTCGGGATACTAGGGTACCCCTACTCTAGTACACTGACACATGGATGTATAGCTGGCACCACCATTATAATGCACTAGCATCTGGCCACACCATCAAGCTCGGCGAATATATTCGCAAGCCGCCATTCTGCAAACCAGTTTACATCAACATGATATGGTTAACTCGCCCGTCCGCACCGGCTTACAATGCCGCGGCCGACTCATCTGTCTGTGCCGCCTCTGATGTTGCGGTCATCTTTACCGTCCGTCTCTCGCAGCCTGGTCTACATCAATACACCGGACCGCGCCTGTTTGCAGGAGCTGTTTATTGAGTATGAGCAAGTCACTGCTTGGGAAGCCCGGTTTTTCTTCCAACAAATTGGAGGCAAATTATCAAATATTATCAGCCGTCATCTGCACTGGATGGCTCAATGGACAGGCGCACAAGTCGCCGCCACTACAGTTTAGTTAACTTCAAACAGCCAGTTGGAAGGAACCATTGGCAGAGTTGCTGACACGGCTCATACGGGTTCATTTATAACCCGCCGCAGTCACCTCAACTTTCTCTGGATTCACGTTGCGCTATCAACACCAATGATATACGCTTTATGCTATGGTCAAAATATCAAGTCTCAAGCCAACTCTTTAAGTCGTCTTAAGACTCGGGGGCTATGATGACATGACTCAACAAATATTGCCAGTTTCAGCAAAAATCAAGAACCACAGGTCATTGGAGGGAAAATAACTCAGTCCCGGAGGCTACTGCTGCATTGATTTAAAGGCCGTCAGAAACTTTCCGGCTTAAAAAGGTGCCTGGCAAACAAAAATTTCCGGCTCAATGGAAGAGTTCCGGTTTATCAAAAGAATATTCGGTTTAAAATCCGTCTCAAGAGACATCTCCGGTTTAAAGTCGGGGTTTAAAAGAATCAATCTCTCGCAAGTTCGAGTTATCAAGGGACCAGAGAGAGTCTGTTGCAAAGCACAACTCAAACATAGGTACCCTTCTTTAATGACCACTGGGGGCTGATCATATTCGAATCTAGCTTAAACCCTTTTTGGCCAACCCTGATCGTATTCGAATCAGAGTCGTTAAATATTCTCAAGGTCACTTGGGGGCTTCCTGTTCAAACATAGGTCGTATTCGAACCAAAGAGAACATAGCTGTCGATACCCACTTGATCGGCGCAATGCCAAAACCCACTTGGGGGCTTCTTGATCGTATTCGAATCATAGCTTAACCCCTCTTGGGTCCGACCCAGATCGTATTCGAATCAGAGTCGTTAAATATTCTCAAGGTCATTGGGGGGCTTCTTGTTCAAACATAGGTCGTATTCGAACCAAAGAGAACATAGCTGTTGGTACCCTCTTGATCGGCGCAATGCCAAAGCCACTGGGGGCTACATGGTCATATTCAAACCCTAGCTTAAGCCCTTTGGGATGGTTTACTGATCATATTCGAATCAGAAGCCTTAATTTGTCTTTCTATTCTTTTTGCTTAAGTCTTTTTTGAAAGCACTCTTTGGATTTGTCTTGAGACCTTTTCTGTGTTCATGTTCTAAGGCATATAAGGTTTCTATTTAACCCGGCTTGACTTTGAACGATCAGTCACCAGGCGTGTGAAAAACTCCAATTGAAGTCATGACTTCTAAAGTAGGTCATCATCCTTACTGCACAGGTATCATAAACCGGCAATACGATTCAATATCACATGTATGATATTGTTTATACATGATTATGTTTAAACCAGCCCTGGCTTTTGACGTTAAGTCGCCAGGGCATATGTTGTTTAAACTCTGTGCAGGATTTGCACAACTATGACTTATATAAATGGTTAAGTCCAATCATTATCAAAATTGATGCTTCAAAATGATTATCCGTTCTGAATTTTCTTAAAGGCCATAAGCCGTCGGGTTATAAATTCCGGCTTACAATGAATACGCATTAAGTCGCCATCGGCCAAGAGCCGCCGAGTATTTAAACTTCGGATTTACTTGTCAACCGATAAGGTATTCAAATTTCTAATAGCCAAACTTGGCTAGATTTTCATGATGATATTGAATGACTGAGGTTCTCATACCGGGTTATATTATTCAAATCTTTAATAGACAACATGGCTGGATTTTTATTATGGTTATCAATAACCAATATTACGATTGAGGTTTTTAAAGTCGCTTCAGCGCAATGGATATTATTTTATCAATGGATATAATTTATTCTACAATGGAAGGAATAGTCCCGAGTCGCTGCAGGCTTACGACCCGCCACTTGGGGGCTACATTATTCAAGTTGAGATTAAATCAAATATGCAAGTCTCATGTCGCTGCAAGCATGCACCATGACACTTGGGGGCTAATGCAAAGTCATTTTTTGCTCAACTTATTGAAGACCCGACTCATCACATTTTAAATGAGCCGGCCCTTGGGGGCTACCGCATTGCTCCTGTCAGAAATTCAAGGTACACAAGCCTTAATCCATTATATTGAAAGATCCACTACTCAGTAGGTAGAGTACAAAGCTCTTAACCTTGTGGACGTTGGTTCAAGCCCCATGGTGGAGATTACATCATATGATGTTATTATCAATCAATCATATACAAAGTCCCAGCTCGGTAATATCTTACTGACCCGGCCCTTGGGGGCTACACGTTGCTAGTCAAGTTTACATGATCATATTTACAAAGTCCCTGCTCATTATTGCATAATGGCCCGGCCCTTGAGGGCTACACTGGTTGAAATTTTTATGAGCATAAGCCAATTACATGTCCCAAGTTGCTGCAAGCATGACAACCCGGCACTTGGGGGCTACAGGTGATATGCATATAAAGGAGGAACATCTTCTAATTCTCAGTTTTTGAGCAAATCAGCAAGATCAATTACATGACCCAGTGTCTAACAACAATTATGACCCGGCATCATCTGTTTTATAATCCGGCAATTTTGGTGATGATAAACCGGTAAGTGTTACATCTTTACGCCGGCTGAATATCAGTTGAATATTTCAAGACCAATATTTTTGTCAAGTCAGAGCATTGAAGGCCGACTCAAATGGGTTATTTCTTATAATATTTCTCTACAAGAGCCAATGTCAGAAAATTGGTTATGAAGCTGGCCTATTAACCCAGATTTTTCAAAAGAAGTGCCTGGATTTTTTGCATTGGCAAAGTTTGAACATATATGTTAAAAGAGATTTGCTATAAGATCTTGAGCATGCGTCCAGGAGGAAATGACAAGGACTTAAGGATGATCAGGTGCCGGTTCAGAAAAATATTTAACCCGGAGCATAACCTATCAAGTTTGTTCTTGTGTTTATTTTACATGATCAGTTTAACATGGATAAATCCAAATTAAACTGGGGGCTAATGTCGGGGATATACCCCACGGTATGACCCGGACGGGCTTGGCATTTTCATTGGCAACTCACCCACTACTAGGAAAAGGGCTATAGATGGAATGGCCACTAATGGCGCACTAGACATGTGGTGCACCACTACTATATAGCAGTGGCGCACCATGTGCTGGTGCGCCATTAGCGTGAAAGCACTAATGGCGCACTGGACAAGTGGTGCGCCACTAGTAACATTTTTTTTATTTTTCCAAACATACTAATGGCGCACAAGCTCACAGTGCGCCATTAGTACTTCTAACTAGTAATGGCGCACCGGCCGCACAGTGCGCCACTACTGTTGTTTTTTTTATTCTTTTTTTGCAAAACTACTAATGGCGCACCGTGGCATAGTGCGACATTACTAGTTTAAACTAGTAATTGCGCACTGTGCCACAGTGCGCCATTAGTATATAGATTCTTTTTTGCAAAACTACTAATGGCGCACCACCTGCAGGTGCGCCATTAGTGACCAGGGTTACTAATGGCGCATGTGCAGGTGGTGCGCCATTAGTAACCTGGTACCAACAAGATATTTTGGACAGCCACACCTAATCACTCACTTTCCCCACTTCATCTCCACCTCCTCCTCCAAGCTTGTCTCGGCTGCCTCCTCCTCCTCACCTCATTTGCACCATAGATTCATCCAAATTAAGTGGTTAAATTACCTTTTGTTGATAGGTAAGTAAGGGGGGAAGCTATCTTTATGTTGTTCTCCCTCCAACAACGTGCACATGCACTTTTTGTGGCGTAGCTAGATCTATGTATGTTCGTGGTGTTGCATATGTTTGTGGTGTTGCATATATGTTTGTGTTTGCAGGTACCGGTATTTGAAATGCGATAGTTGCCAATATTTCGCTGGAATGTTGATTCATTTCCGTTTCGGCGAGAATTTTGGCAGTATGCATTCTTTTTGGTCCTATTTTTAGGGAAAGTCATCACAAATTTTTTTCTTGGTTCTAAAATATCGTTTTGCTCTACCCCGCAGGCGACCATGGTCCGCACGATGACCGAAGGCATCGTGAATAGGTTTTTGAGCTCCGCGAAGGCCGAGATGCTTCAAAAGAACGAGACGGAGATAAGATGTCCATTTCGAAGATGCAAGTTGAAGAGCCTTATTGCGGACCCGGATTCCGGGCAGGTGCGGGACCACCTACTCTTGCGTGGTTTCATGGATGGCTATCGGTGGCAAGGTGATGAAGATGACTATGAAGTCGTCCATGGGGGTCCGTTGGCATGAGGCAACTCAGAAGGCTACAGGAAGAGATCGCGGTGATACTATGCAAGCTTGAGATGTACTTCCCGCCCGCATTCTTCGACGTTATGGTGCATCTGCTGGTCCATATCGTGGAGGATATCATCCAACTCGGGCCGACGTTCCTGCACAGCATGATGCCGTTCGAAAGGATGAATGGTGTCATCAAAGGATACGTTCGCAACATGTCACGCCCGGAGGGAAGCATAGCCAGGGGCTTTCTGACCGAAGAGTGCATCTCCTACTGCATGAATTATCTAGGCATCGAGAACCCCGTTGGTCTGCCCGTCAACAGGCACCTCGGCAGGCTCGCTGGATGGGGTCACCGTGAGGGTCGCCGCGAAATGCATGTCGACTTCGAGGGTCGACTCGCCGACTTTGAAAGAGCAAACCTAGTCGCGCTACAACACATAGACGTGGTCGATCCTTGGGTCGTAGAGCACAAAACCTTTATTGAGAAGACGTACAATGACCGAGGCCAACAGAGAACGGACGGAGATATAATCAAAGAGCACAACTCATGTTTCACGCGTTGGTTCAAGCAGAAGCTTCTGTCGTACCCTTTACATGAGGATTCTTCCGCGGAAGAACAACTCATATTTGCCTTGTCACAGGGCGCCGAGCACAACCTGATGAACTATGAGGCATACGATATCAACGGCTACACATTCTACACCGAGGACAAGGACATGAAGAGTGATGGTTATCAGAACTCCGGGGTAACGATGGAATCCTACACCGGTAACGACAAGGACAGATACTACGGAAGGATCGAGGAGATCTGGGAGCTGAGCTACGCTGGAGAGAAGGTCCCGATGTTCCGTGTCAGATGGGCCAAGAGCGTCATAAAAGAAGATCGGTATTTCACCACCCTGGTTATACCAGAAGCCAAATCCAAGACCGCGGGCGCAAACGTCGTCACCGCGAAAAATGAGCCATGGGTACTGGCTTCCCAAGTGGACCAATGCTTCTTCATTATCGACCCGCCAAAGCCCAGTCATGTTGTCGTGAGGAGAGGCAAAAGGAAGATCATCGGAAAGGATGGAGTCGCCAATGAGCAAGACTTCGACAAGTATGGCGACCCGAAGATGGAACATGATGACGACGATGAAGTATCAGCATACACCACAAGAAGAAGCAGGACCACCCTACCTAAAGGACATCCGTTCAAGAGAAGAACTCCATTTACGAAAAATAAGGGCAAGAAGATTGTGAACAGATAGCTAGCTAAGATCGATTGTATTTAAATTGTAGCCTTCATTTCTCGATTGTATTTCATGGGCACTTTTTGAACTCATGAATGTTTTTAAACTTCATGGACACTCGATCTCGATCCCCCTCCATCTCGATCGCTATGCCACCTCGCCAGATCCAGTCCCCCTCGCCGCCGAGCACCCCCTGCACCATTTCCCCCGCTCCAACGGCCGCCGCCGCCGACCCCCCGCACCCTCCCCCACTCCATCGCCGCCGATGACCCACCGCACCCTTCCCCGCTCCACCATCGCCGAGCACCCCCCGCACCCTCTCCCCCGTACCCTCCCCGGCCCGCTCCACCGTCACAAATCAATGCAACTAAAATTGCAAAAAAAAACAAATTTGATTATATTTTCAAATAACAAATTTGATGATATTTTAAAATAATAAATTTGATGATATTTTTTCATATTCATAAATATTTTCAAATAAAAAATTTGATGATATTTTTTAAAAAATATTACTGTGTTTATAAAAAAATATTACTGTTATGATTTAAACAAGTTTGAACATATTTAAACACAAATAAATATCAAACAACATTTTAAATGTTGTTAACATGGATAAAGAGATATGTGCAAAGGAAAAAATGCATAAAAACAAAAATTGGGGAGCCTGGGAATCGAACCCAGGACCTCCTAGTGTGTGTGCTGCGTGCTGATCAGTCGGGCTAGTGTGCGTGTTTTGATGGAGATACGGTTAGGTGGAATATAACCTGACCAGTCGGGCTAGTAATTACTAATGGCGCACCAGGGTGAGGTGCGCCATCGCTGTCGTCGTACTTATGGGGCAATAGGGGGATGTGCGCCATTGCTAACCCACCCCCTACTCCACCTATTCCCCTCGATCTTGCCTCCCTCCCTCCCTCGCCAGATCCCCCACTCGACCCCAACCGTACGTTGCCGCCCCCTTGCTCCGCCCCCTCCGTCCGCCGCGCCTGCACGCCGTCGGCGACGCCGCCGCCTCTCCTGGCTGTGGTCTTGCGCTGCCCCGACGCCGCGGCCCCGACCCCCGCGGGACTCCACCCCCGCCGCCCCGCGCCCCCTGAACAGGATCGGCCGAGCGCGCGCGCTAGGATTCCTCACCCCACCGCCCGCTCCTCTCCTCCTCCCTCCGACAAGCGAGGGCCTCCTCCGGCCCCTGCAGCAGCCGGCGAGCGCGGCCCCGACGCGCCCACCCCGCCTGCCCCTGCTGTCCTCTGCCACCGGCCCCTGCTCTCCTTCCACCGCGGCTGTCTTCCTCTTCGACTACGAGGATCCGGACGAGCTCGGACCCCTTCGCCGACCCCGACCCCGACCCCTCCGGCAACCAGGTACCTCTCCTCCTTCCTCCTTCCTCCCTCTCCACCCTTCCCCATTCCCTCCGGCGCCCAAAGAAGTAGTCAAGGTGTACTCGGTTCAGCTCGGGTGCATTCTCCGGAGCACCGTCTCGATCAACACCGAGAACCTAAGGCATAAGGACCGAGGGAATTTGCGCAGCCTCCTCTTCACGAAGCTGCACGAACGATACAAGTTCCCCGCTGAATTTGCAAACACACGCCTCTCAGGGAACAAAGTGAACAGTGCCGCCCTCACGAGGATGAGCACGGCCCTGCCTACTTGGAGAAGCACAGTGAAGGCAATGATTGAAAAAGGTGATAGTTATGAGAAGATCAAGGCGAAATATCCTTTGATGAGCGAAGATGACTACAAGGAGTTCAAGATCAAGTGCGAGAGCAGCGCAACCTCCGAATCAAGTCAGTGGGGGAAAGAAATGCGGTAGTTGAACTTAGGGGTCCACCAACTCAGTCCCGGCGGTTACAGAGTGGCGGAGCCTATATGGGACAAGGAGGACGCGGAGTGTGCCGAGCAAGGCCTACCACCCCGCTTCAAGAAATACCGTGACAAGTAGACCAGGAACTTTCTCAGGGCCCAGTACAAGGAGGACCTGGTAACAAAGGAGCTTACCACGGATCTGAAGACCAGGGCGCTCGAGCTTGTTCTGGTAAGGAATACACCCCCGCTTAATTAGCTCCATATGGTTGCATTCTAATTAATCCCCAATATTTCTAAATGGTTCACGTTCCTTTCGCAGGACACTGAAAGCAGTAGTGCGGGGTCATCTCAGAGCTCCCCTTTCGACACCCCTTTAAATAGGGCGTTGAACATAATGAAAAACAAGGATAAGCACAGTAAGCCGACGTCAGCTGGTCGTGTTGTCGGCAAAGGCTTGTCCATAAAATGGTCGTCATAGTATACCGCTGGTGGGCGAAAGGAGAAAAAGAGCAGCTCGGAAAGCCAGTCGCGCGAGGTTGAAGCACTCAAGGCACAAGTGGCACGGATTCCGGAGATTATCCAAGAGCAAGTGCAACTACAACTGGGAACGACGCTCACCGCCATGGTGCCTACGTTGATTCAGGGGCTGACGACGTGGATTGCGGGCGGCCAACAGGGGCCTCCCCCGGTTCCCAGCTTCACGGCCAGCAACTCGCACAACGCACAGACGGCGCCATTGGTGTCTCAGGCGGCGCCATTGGTGTCTCCGGCGGAGGCGGTATTCGTGTCTCCGGCGCCGGCACGGGCATTGGAGCTTAACGCACCCGGGAGTACGCCGGCCGGCACCTCTCCAGCAAGTGGCCCCTCCGTCAGTTGCACGCCCGCCGTTGGCGGTGCCTCGACATTAGCCGAGCTCGACGGCATCACGATAACTAAGCCTCTCGGCTGATGACTTCATCTCCTTGCCTTTGTCTGGGCATCCCTGACGCCCTACATGTTTTCGCAGGGCGCCGCCGACGTTCCTTGCACTCTCCTGCACTTCGTGGGCGGCGAGTTGGTCGATGTCGCCAAGGGCAGAATCGTTCAACCGGGCAACCCCGTGTTCCATGGTAATCCGATGCCACCCACAGTGTATAGAGTTGAACTGGTTTGGGTGTTGCCAGGCTACGACGAGCTGTTACCTCCGATTCGACCCCCTGGGGCCGACAAAGAAGATGAGGTGACCCTCAACGCCTGCGTAGGTTGGCCCCTGCTTTGGTCGAAGAGCCAGATTCGTTTGGGGACGGGGGACACCACCCCACAGACAAGACCGCCAGTCGTGCGAGCGCCAAGCCATGGCAAGAACGCCGCAACGCTACCGGACATGCCGGACATCCCTATGGCACAGGATCCGGACATGCATATGGCACAGGATCTGGACGACGACGACAACGACGACGGTACATTTACCAACGTCGATAAGTACTTTGCCGAACATGGGTACGGTGACGAGTTCGGCGGGCCTCCTTCTCAAGAACCCAACCAAGACGACCGCGATCTAGCTGGTACGTCGGAGAAATCCAATTGCAACAGGCGTCGTCTGGCATGCAGTTCTCAGGAGACGCCTCCAGCTCCCGCCTTCACCGAGCCTCAGATAGCTGAGGTGCGAAATATTATCAGCCCCAACACGCTCAAGAAGGCGGTCTGTGAGTAGAACCCGGTCCCATTACAGCAGATCAAATAGAAGGGACGGAAACGAAAGACTAACAAGGGCGCCGGTGCGAGCCAACCGGCACCGAGTACGATCCGTGCTCGGGACGGGCCACCTTCACCTCAGGATATCTTGAGGAGGGTGCATGTGGCGGGTAGGGCGATGCTACCGACAAATATGCTCAATGCTGCAACCGGTGCTATGCGGAGTCTGCATGACAGTGTTCTTTCTTTGAAGAAGATGCGTCTCTCCCAGAATGATATGGCATACCCAGTTTTCGTGGCCAAGGTGCCAGAGGGCAAGGGCTTTGTGGATAGCGCCATCGGGGGTACGATCGTCCTGCGGTTTGATGACATCTTTGCTATGTTTAAACTTCATCCGCTGCACTACACCTTCGTTCGGCTGTTTTCGCTGAGTATGGAGATGCGGATCATTCGAGACAAGACCCCGGACATCGTGATAGTCGACCCCTTCTAAATATGTGCCAAGATCTTGGGCAGCGCTGGGGACCGGCAAGTCGCGAGTTCACACCTCGAAGGCGTCATTCTAGCAAACCCAGATAAGGATAACTTCCTCGTGCCTTACTTTCCCGAGTAAGTCATCCCTCACCGCCCCGTAACATATGATTTCTTAGATTTCGATCGTTCTTTTTTTTTCTAAGATTCCGTGTTCTGTGCAGTGACACACATTGCACACTCAACCTCTTAAGCCCGAAATATTCCACGGCCACGTATTTCGACGCGGACCGTGACTCCAAGATAGACTACACAAATATCAAGAAAGTTCTTGATGATGCTCTCCCCGGCTACGCCACATCTGGAGGCACCTTTAAGAGGCTAGTTCGTAGGTACGACAGGCACGTGTTCACCCACAATACGACGTTCCCCTGCGTCAAGCAGACGCCTGGCGGTCAGAAGGATGCCTACTACGCCCTCCATCACATGAGGGCGATCATACGGGACCATAATCACCTTCTGCTACCAAATAATGTCAAAGATTGGGCCACAAGCTTGGCGGCAATCCAGGACGCGGACCTCCGACAAGAATTCTTTCGCATTCAGTCGGAGTTTGCAGAAATCATCCATCAAGATGTCCTTCGTACCTTGGGGCAGTTCTACCTCAGAGAGCAACCGTCCAACAGTGAGATAGACATAACGCTTCAAATGCAGGCTGACAACGCCCGCGACTTCATGACCATCACGAAAGACGACGGCTTCGTCCACGCTCCGGTCCCATGAGTCGAGTCGAAAGTAGTGATGCTATTTGTAGTTCTGAAACATCGATTAGCTCATGTTGTAATTAAATTTAATGAACTTGTGTGTCTCTTTGGTTTGGACAGTCGTTCAACTTAGATATAATCGATGCTATTTTTTAGTAGGACCATGAATCGTGCTATTAATGTCTTGCTTTTCTCTTCCGATCCTTTTGTTGCATACTTATATATTGCTTATGTATTGTTTGTTGTTTGGCTTGTGCATAGAGATGCCGTCGTATGTCGTGTATAAGGGTAAGGTTCCCGGAGTCTACGACCACTGGGAGGAGTGTCGGAGACAGGTTCACCGTTTTAGCGGTAATAGTTACAAAGGGTACACCACTAGGGCGGAGGCGGAATCTAGATACGCCCGCTATCTAGCAGGAGAGAGGAGGGAGCGTTGGAGGAACCGGGTGAAGACCAGTTTCATCGCGATGATGCTCATCGTGATGACCGCAGCTCTCTTCTATGTGATGGTAGTTTAGATGATCGATATCGACTTGTAATGTGAAGACAAACTCGCTACTCGCGGTCTCCGAGACTTGTAATGTTCTATCTTCGTTCGGTCTTTTGTATTCGGAGACTAATATGATGAATTGTATTCGGAGACTTACCTTCTATTGTATTCGATGAATCTGCTGTTGATGTGTGGTGTTGTCTATATTTTGTCAAATAATATATTTTGTAACCTATGAAAAAATTAGAAAAAAAAACAAAAAAAACTAATATTAATACTAATGGCGCATCACCCCACAGTGCGCCATTAGTATACCAAAGGATACTAATGGCGCATAACCACTCAGTGCGCCATTAGTATGCAAAAGGATACTAATGGCGCATCACAACTCAGTGCGCCATTAGTATGCCGAAGCACATGGGTATATATGGCCCCCTGGGAGGCATACTAGTGGCGCACCGTGGGCTATACTAATGGCGCACCTGTGGTGCGCCATTAGTATACCAGATACTAATGGCGCACCACAGGTGCGACATTAGTAAAAAATACTAGTGGCGTGGTACTAGTGATGCACCAGTAGTGCGTCATTAGTAGGCAAAACTGGTGCGCCACTAGTAGCCCTTTTCCTAGTAGTGACCGGAGGACTGGCGACTCACGAGTCTGGCGGCTCACTGGTCTGACGATTCACGAGCCTGGTGACTCACACGTGGCCCTAACAGCGAGTCAGATAGAATACTAGGCCCAAGGCCCAGAAGGCTGGCTCATGTTATGGTGGGCCGGTTTACGAGGAAATGCATAAGGAGATTTCCCTTAAGGGAGTAGACTAGGATTCCACTTGTAATAGACTAGTCCTAATCCTAATAGGACTCCACATGTAACCCGCCCCTTCAACTTATGTAAGGAGGGGCAGGGCACCCCAAGAGGGAGAAGAAAGAAACAATCTCTAGGGCTAGATACAAAGAGCCGGCTTACCAGTGACTCCCTCATGATCATAATGAGACCTAACCACAAACAGCATGTAGGGTTATTACCGGATGATGTTTTCCGGGGCCCGAAGCTATCTAAATCATTGTTTTGTGTTGCGTCTCTCGATTCCGCCCAACCCCTCTCAAGCTACCACATAGATGCGTTGGCCTCGCGACTAAGTCCTCACACTAGGACATCTGCCGTGACAATTCCATGACACATGTCGTGTTAAGTTTCCCCGTCTTCTTATATATAACTAGATGGCCCGTTGCATCGATGGCGCAAAGGCCGAGTGCAAGCCAAGTATTGGAAGAGTGTGCACTAAAATATGTAAACACAAAATGGAACATATGGAAATAAGTTAGATTAATGATAGATAGATGGTTCCTGATGATACATGTTTTCTAAGAAGCTTACGAACGATCATTTACAATGTTATGAGCAAGGCATGTAGATAGCCATAGATACGTCCGACAGATGTATCGCTGGACATTCAGAATTTCAAAAAGCAGAGCTTGCATACCTGCAATGAGAGGAGAACATGCAGTAGACAAAGGAATATTTTTTTAGAGTACTACTGCTCGAAATGCATAGCTCATGATACTGTATGCAGCAAGCAAGCGATACCCACAGGATTGTCATGGTTTGTTTTACTTAAGTTCCAAAATGATGCCAAATATAAAAGTCTGGGCATGTACTTATAGTAATACTAAGTCATGTAGCAAACGACTCTTGTGATCTGCTTAGATTGGATAGACAATGATGCAGAGGCATTTGGACGTGCACTTGAAGGCAAAAGCATATATTTCTTTTATCATGGTTGTTTCAAAAGCATATCACACAAAAGTCTAAGCAGCAAATAACCGACAGTTAAATGCACAGGATGGTCTTAGGTGATTACATAATATCCAAAAGGATGATAAACATAGAAGTCTTGGTAGGCATCTATACTAATGCTAAGTTATATAAAATGGGACTCTTGCAACTTGCTTATATTGAGTAGACGATCATGCCCAGTCCCTTGAAAGTGCATTTGAAGGCGAAAGCATATGCTTGCCCTTTGTTCATGCTAGATGACCCGTTGCATCCATGGCGCAAAAAGCGAGGGCCAACCAAGTATGCAAACCGTGTATATATGATAGCTTCATAGATAATATGGTATCATAATCGTGATCAAAAGGAAGTAATGAGATCACTTGATAATAGCATACATTGGTTTCATAAAGCAAGTTGTAGTAGGATCAGTTTAAACACATAAAAATATTTAGACACCGATTAGAGCATAAGGAAATAGAAATTTAGTGCCGATACATAGTGTCCTAAGAAGTTTACAATGGGTTATTTACAATGAGAAAAGTATATAGCCAAAGATGCATCATATAGATGATTGTTGTTATGAAGTGATGATCATCAGGTAGAGTCGTCACTGCAGGTGCCATCGGTATCGAAAATGACTTTGTCATCATCTACCCATTGCGCCCCTAGCACAAAAAGGGAGAGTGAATCAAGCAATCAAACCATGCAATAAGAGTGGTTTAGAAATTGATTTGCGCCCTTGACGCATGTAGCCAGAGCAAAACCAAGCATTGCAACATTATGAAAGTTGATATTCATATGGCATCTTTATACATAGTCAGGCATATGCGGTTTATTTAAATAAGTATATGCAGCAAATTTTCCATTAAAAAATTTATATTTCTGCATCAGTGGTGTCATCTGCTAGAGCCTAGGGGCCATCCAGTGCTGGAAGAGTTGCGCGTGCTCCTTAGAGACTCTTGCGTCGAGCTGTTGCCAGGACCCCTACAGGACCAGGTCCTTTTTTTCTTGTCTTGGACTATATTAAACTTTAAGTTGTGGTATTGTCACGGTCGTGTCCATGGAGGGTATCTCAAGGAGGGGAGAGAATCTCTATCTCTATTCCTAATCTCTATTCCTAATGGAGCAGTTGGTGAATAGTCTACAAGGTTTATTTTTGCTGGTTTATTTTCGTCCTCCCTCTCACCTCCCACGCCCCCTCGATTCCCCCTGAACCCGCGAACCAACAAAAACAAACATAGCGAGGCACCCATAAGATCCAGGCGGCAAACCTCTGATCGATCCTGAAAAAACGGTGTGAAAAGAATCTACGAAAAAAAATCTACTATAAAAAACCAGCGAAAGAAAAACGGCAACCGAATCGCACACACGTACGAGCGAGACCTCCTGCCCTCGAGCGAAACGAGGCTCCCTCGCACGAACCAGAGGCATCCCTCGATCTATTTCCTAGGGCATGAACGCCGCCGCCACCGCCAGTCCACCACCACCGCAGAATCCTCATCCGGCAACGTCTTGCTCTTCCGCCCCCGGCGTCGGCGCGACCTCTGAGATCGCCGCAGCCTGTGCGGAAACCCACATCAGGGCAGGACCCATGAGAGGGTATGGTTGTGGGCCGCTGCCGCCGCCGTTATCGCGGAACCCTAGGGCAGGGCATGGTCGCGTTGCGGGCAGCGAGGGCGGCGCAAGGCCATGCCGGCTATTCCCTACACCATGCAAAACCCTAGCTCCCGTCTGATACGCACTACATCTTCCCCCTTCGGCAGATCTTCGAGTACAACGGGAGCACCGTGGTGGCGATGGTGGGGAAGAACTGCTTCATGATCGCCAGCGACCGGCGCCTGGGCTTGTAGCTGCAGACAGTCGCCACTGACTTCCAGAGGGTGTTCAAGATCCATGGCAAGTTGTACATTGGCCTCTATGGCCTTGCCACGGACGCCCAGATGCTGTTGGTCATGAATCCTCGATTGGCGGTTTCTGGTCGTTGGCTGATCGCCCCTTATTTGGTGGCTTTCGTTGGTTTAGGGTTTGGGTTTGACATGTGTGCTGCGTTACGTGTTTGTAGATACAAGCGGTTGGTGTTCAAGCATGAACTGTACCAGCTTCGGGAGGAGAGGGACATGAAGCCTGAGACCTTCGCCAGCCTTGTCTCCACCCTCCTCTAAGAGAAAAGGTGAGATGCTTCAAGTATTGGGACTCTTGGTAGCTTGATTTAGAGCATTGTGCTATTGTGGTCGTCTTAAGAGTAGAAAACATGAACCAGCGCTGAACATGGGACATAAATTTAGACTTGTTGAATTGCATTGTGTCAACTGGTTGACTATCCGAAGTAGCGTTGGTGTGCCTTCTATTGGGTTAATATCCACATAATTTGGGATAAAAAATGATGATCGATGATATAGCTGGTGCTACAATTTGAAATATTACCCTCTGGTACATATGTTCATATTTTGCTGATGTAGGTGTGCAATTCTTCATGTGGCAGTCTGATTCATAAATCATATTTTTGATTATCTGAAATGTGTAGAATGTTTGTGTAGACACTGTATATTTTTTCTCTTGTCCTTCTGTCTTATTACCACCCCTTGTATTTGCTAAACTATGGGACAGCTAACAGAGTTATTTGATGATATTGTGGCAAACTAATTCATAAATCATATTTTTGATTAGCCGAAATGTGTAGGATCTATGTGAAGATACATTATAACTATTTTTTTCTTGTCCTCCTGCCCTATTACCACCCCTTATGTTTGCTGAAGTATGGGGACAGCTAACAGAGTTATTCCATGACATTTAGGTTTGGGCCATACTTCTGCCAACCAATTATTGTTGGGCTAGGTGAAAATGATTAGCCATTTATATGTACCATGGACTGCATTGGTGCCAAGTATGTATCATTTATTTTTCTGACAATTCTAAGCCAGCGCAAGAAGAAAACAAAGCATTATCACATGCCATTGAGGATGATCAGGAGTACTAGCGCCCTGTCCGTCCATGCTCCCCATCACCACCGTTGTCGCCGCCATTGCTAAGGAGGACTGCTGACACTAACGCTACGAGCTGCCCACATCACGACCATCAGGGTGTTTGCTCAGTCTGCATTGCTGCCGTTATATGCTGGCGGGCGTGTTGGCGTGTTGCCGCCCGAACCAGATTTCAAGGTAAGGTCTTACTATCAATGCCATGATTGTCCCCTCGATGCACTTCTTTGTAAAGTGCTTGATAAAAAATCTCGATGGAGATACATGCAATACAGATGCAGGTAATACCGTAGACTAATGTCTTTCAGTATGAGCTCCATGATGGAGATACATGCAATGCAGGTAATAAAAACTCTGCATGGAGATACATGCAATGCAGGTGACAACGCACAACCAAGCTCCCAAACCGAGCCTGGTTGAAGGATGGTCGTCCGCCATCCCGTGCGCCGCTGGCATCGGGTATATAGCCATCTTCACCGGCCAGTCCATCCACCTGTTGTTGAGGGCTGGAAGTCATTGCGCTACTAGACATAGCCATGTGCCTATGTGCTATTGCACGAATGTAAAGGGCTTCTGAGAAAGGAAGAGCAATCGCTGCTGCTGTTGAGGGTGTTGAGAAGCATTGGTGAACATCTGTATCTGGTGTGTAGTCTCTTATATTTGACTTCTATCAGTTTCTTTTATGAAAACCACTATAAATGTTACTGTCTGAAGATTTGGATTCAGCAATTTGCTCTTATAATGCTTTCTCCATATACTTTGCAGGTCCCAAGTCCCAACACTTTTGTTGAAACTCTTCATGAACGGATGTTTAGGAAATCACTGTCCAGAATTATATATGAGACTTCAAAGTAGGTAAGACCGTGTAATTTTTTAATAAATTCCTTTCTTGAGTATTTATAGAATAAATGATATTACAGAACTGTTGCACCAAATGACACTGTGTTGACTTCATAAAAAAAGATGTTTGAACTAAAAGTAAGTTCAGCAGTTGTTGCGACTGAAAACAAGACTGGCGGGATTCTGATGTCAGGACCTTTCCTGAATACAATTAGATCACTTGTAATTTCTATAGCAGCATTGCACTAAAAGCTACTTTTTTTTTACACCGATCAGCTCAAGAGATATATTGATGCAAGTTATAGCCCAAAATCTTCCACCCAAGTCTACTACAATCCAGAAGGTAAGCAAAGCCAAAATATATTATTTTCACATTCTTATGTATTCACACTATATTCTTTTGTATTTTCTCTTCATCTATCATGCCATCATGTCTCGAACTCTTTTCGACAGGTCATGACCCAGAGTCCAAAATGTGCCATGATTGATATCCCGATCGTTGAAGCCCTACACACAATGCATGATTGGAAATTCTGCCTTTGCCTGTTCTAGACAGGAGTATGTGGAAAAATGAGCAATGGAGTTTGATCTAATTCAACTTTTTTTGTGAAGGCTGTTAAATAATGAATAATGACTTGTCATTATCCAGATGGGAGTGTTGTAACTGTTGTTGACGTCCTTCAAATAACTCATGCTGCAATTGCAACGGTGAGTAATAATTTCCTTCTGCTTGAGCTTATGTATGCGCACTCTGGCTTGCTCCTTTGTGTGCACTTTTAGGTTTTGAACTGGAACATGTATATTGGCATGGAGGTTGGTGCTGTAATCTTGAGTTGATGCTGTAATCTGTATCTTGTTACAAGTGGCGTGATGGAAGTTACTAGCGCAACTTTATAGGAAAGTGCCAAATATACAAGTTGTATGGACCATTAGATAGTGTATCTGCTATCTGGCCTGCTTAAAAATTGTTCTAGCTAAGGTTACTGTCAGTGTTGTGTATTCTTATCGTTACTCTATATGTATAAGTTTGGAGACATCATGCATGTTTTGTTTATATGCCATGCGTGTTTGTGTTGTTGTATTCAGGTGGAAACAGTGGCGCAACGGGCTCTGAGGTGACTTCTTTTATGGTGCAGAGGTTCTGGGATTTAACAATGTCAACTGGGCCTCGATGATGATGATGATTCCAGAAGGTAAGCATTTCTTTTTCAAAACATGATTTTGATGACATGGTTTTTTCTGTGACTAAATCACTATGGCATCTCTCAACGAATGATCAACTAAAGTGGCATCCAAGACAATAGAAAATGGGAAGATCAGCCTTCTTTCTGGCGCCAGGCTTATCAAACACTTTTGGGTTCAAGATTCATGACAAACAAGGCAGGATGCATACATTTAACTCTGGTATGCACTCTCATTTTGTTATCACGCTAGCTGGAGTTATACCATCGCTCTTTTCCCATGTCATGCCCAGTAATTTATATTATAGCTTGTAAGGTTCAAGTGTGATGTTCAAATTTCAGACACGAGTAGACTGACAGAATTGATAATGTCGATTCTTTAATCACTTCGCAATGACATTGATAAATCGAACCTACCTCAAATTCTGGTATTGGTCAAGCTCCATTCTCTACATATGTGCCTATATACCTATATCACTATGTCAGTTCTCTAAGGTTTCTTCTTTTCCTGATACCATTTGATAGTACGAAGATGATGATCACCATACTCTCATCGGATACCGACCTTATACCGGCTGTGGACCATGCAAAACAAATCGGTTGGAAGGTAATAGGAGGCAAATTCAACCTTCACCTTTATTCATACAACATTACTTAATGAGAATATAAGAACATAACTGGATGGGCTCACATTTATTTGTTGTGTCATATACTATACAAGGAGATACAATCTGTCATACTTTTTAGTTTTGTATAGGTCGCGCTAAGGATTCAACAAATGATGACCAATGTGATGTGCAAAGATAAGAGTAATAGACCATCCGAAGTTTACTACATGTTCTTGTCTTCTTTGTCTACTGCATATTTTTTCTTGTAACATTTGATATATTCAAATAAAGTGCAAGTTGTGACTGAAAGAGTAGACATTTTTTATTTATGTAAAATTTGGCAACAAAAAATTGTAGCCTTACCAATCATGCGGTGTGGCTGCTCACCGGCGCCGTAGAAGTGGGGGTTTAGAGGTATGGCTAGGGGCAATGGTGGACCATCGGAGAAGGTGGCTCAGGCAGGGCGGCATACGACATCGGCACTAGCTGCAACCAGTGCCGAAAGGTGGGTGATGGGAACTCAAGGAGGTAGAAGACGACAACGAGCATGGAATTTTAGAAGAGGGGGTGGGGTGGGGTAGAGGGATGGTCGGGGGCAACGGTGGACCTAAGGAGAAGGCGACTCGGGCAGGGGAGGAAAAGGAGGATGCATGAGCTTCAGATCTGATTGACTGCAGTCAGAAGATGAAGACTTGAAGGAGGAATTAGTGAAGAATGGGAGGGTGAATAGAATAAGGAAACCAATCAAATACGTGTAGGTATGACATGGTGCTTTTTTTAATCTCTTGAGGATGTCAATATTTTTCTACAGTTACATATATACAACTGAATCTTAAAGGGAAAAAATGATTAGGTACACCATAGAATTAATCTCACTTGGTTTATTTATTACTCTGTTTTTATCAACCAACATGTTTGCCAAATTTATAATTTGTTATTTGCTTACCCCACTGCAATATTCTCCTAAGACATACTCCCTCCGTCCCAAATTTTTTGTCTTAGATTTGTCTAAATACGGATGTATCAACTATCGAGTCACGTTTTAGTATTAGATACATCCGTATCTAGACTAATTTAAGACAAGAATTTTGGGACGGAGGGAGTATATATGTGTACTCGGACAGAATCACAAAAGCTTTGTGTCTTGATGTGCATTGGTTGATTAAATGTCCGTGTATATCTGCTTAATTTTCTAACCAAACACAAAAGCTTTGTGTCTTGACATGTTCATAGAAGTGACGGGATTCATGATACAAGCATAATAATTTGAAAATATTTTTACGGTTCAATATTCCTACCAGGGGAGTGAGTGGAGACAGCAATGAGTGGCTCAGCACGTCAACTAGCTGCCGCCTATGAGGGGAGTGAGTGGAGACGGCCAGATCTATGCGGCAGAGGGGCGATGGAAGCTCGAGCAGAAGATTCCTCGCCGGCATGGGAGCAATTTGTTGGGCCAGGTCAACACTAAAGCTCATGCATGGACGTGAGGTCATGTCATTATTAAGAAGTTCAATCTTTGAAAACTAAGAATGTGGCGCTTTGTAAAAATAGAAAGGTGCTAGAAAATTGGCTCTGACGAATTTCGTTTGTAGCTGTGAGCATTGCTAATTTCTGTCAACATGAATCATATCTAGACTATTTATATAGCTACCATACTGAGCAAAATTGTTTGATTAATGTAACGCTCCTAAATAGATTGGTGTGTGTGCCATGTCATTTGGTCTCTTTACACTAACAGAATAATTTTGTCAGTGCATGATCTATTAATATTGACTTGGGATAAATGTGCTTGATCTGCTAATATTGATTAGAGAGAAATGTGCTTCCAAAATGTTATCTTGACAACAACATTTTGCAGTTGTTTTTCCAAAATGTATGTTAAACATAGGTGTCAATTTTGGAGCTGATGATAGATTGTTGTGTTGATTTATATTTTAATGACTATTCATATCAATGATTAGGCTTTGCACAGTGAGAAACACACGAAGAAGAAGAAGGAATGTGGGAGAGGGAGGGGAGGAGAAATATGACAAGGAGATGCATTTATTTACCATGTCACGAGCATGAATGTCATCAATGTAAATAGTCTAACTCTCATATCACATGGCATTTCTCTTTGTATATACATTGTTGTTAGTAACATATTTTTATTTTTATTTTCATATTTTGTTAGCCCGTGGCAACGCACGGGCATTGAACTAGTAGGGCGTAAGGCGAGGGATTTCCGGGATGGTGACGCACACGGGTTACCTAGGTTCAAGCTCCCCAACGGTGGAAGAGACCCTACATCTTGCTAAAATCGACTATTGGGAACAAGTATAGACTACAGGGTTATGTAGCATATTGAGTTATCTCCTCCATCCGGGTTTATTAGGCCTCTCAACAACACAAGCTTCCCTTTTATAAGGCCTCGCTTTGGAAAGGTGCACGCATGCAACCATTTCATTGGTTGCATTGAAAGCCATTGTTGTTGGTGTCATGACTGGAAAATTAATACACTTCATGCGTGCTTTTTCATTAGGCTGGTCATAGCGGGGAGTATCATATACTAGTATCATGCATATGATACTAGTGTATGATACTACATCCATAATGCATAGTATTATAGATTAGTATCATAGATGGCCTCATTTATTGCCATGCATGACACATAGTACATCACATTTATTATGTTACAGTATCTACCTATATTACTATAATACTCTCTACTTTAATTATCTGTCACATAAGCATGTTTACGAGTCCCAAGTGCATGATACTACTTATGTTTCCCCCACTATGGCCAGCCATAGTTGCATGCATGTGAGAGAGTGCATTCGGAGTGAAATAGAAGAATTAATGTGAACAAATTACTATGTGTCTTGGTCTAAGAGACGTTGTCTTTAGGCCTAATAAACCCGAACGAAAGGAGTATATGTCTTAAGGGCTCCCGTAGGCCAGCTTTTATAGACGACAGAACCTAGGGTTTACAGAATAATCATAGCCGGTTACGGTTACAGAGCCCTAAACTAAAACGACAAGTCGGTCGTGTCCTCAATTATTGACATTTTGCTGATTGAATATTAGCACACGCCTTTTCTTGCGAAATTCCACTGATCTATTAATAATCATAACACTTTGAACCGTATGAGATCCATAGTACATTGCACATGCTTATTTTCCGCAAAACGTAGCAAAAGAAAATCGTGTGCGATGTATCTACACCATCCACATGGTTCCATCTACCAAATCATGTGCGATATATTGAACATGTTTCACACAAAAAAACGTATGCGATAGTTTGGCCTTCGAAGGCGTGTTGAACCCTTAAACACGGCTTTAATTTTGGGACAAGGATACAAAGTGCCCCACCAAACCGACACGCATCCGCGCATCATGTCCACACGATCAGATCGGATGGCAGCGACGAGTGAGCACCCCGTATGACATGATGGTGCCCAGGCAAGAATTAGATCTGGTTTTAATTTTGTACCGTAAGCTAACACACGCGGAGCGCTCCGTCTGTACTAGTGACCGCTTCCATTTGCCCAAAAAAAATGTCGTTGAGCCTGTTAGGATTTAATTATTATTATAACTAGATGATTCCCCGCGCGTTGCTGCGGGAATTTATAGTAGCAATATGCATCATCAATGTTTATGTACTGAGTAATAGTAGTTAAAATCAAAATGTGATAGTTCCCCGATAAAAAAGTGAATATTGTAACTACATAAAGTTTGTTATGTTTGCATGAATAACTCAATGTTCAATTGTAAACATAATAACTTGTAAGAGAACTATGGGGTGTGCTTGTGGTTTGTGCCCTCTTCTGTAAAATGTGTGGAGATCCACCATTACATTTCTAATGCAATCATCTGTTACAGCTGGGTAAGCATATGCTTCAGGTTGTTTCATAGGATTCTCAATTTCACCAGTGAACAACCTTTAGTAGAGGTGTAGAGGTATCACGTGCCTATTACTTTATTGTGAATGTTGAATTCATCCCCTCTATACCAACCATTAGTATTCAAGTGCAGAAACTTACTTGGAGGGCAAAGAGTGTACATGATGTGATAGTGACTACTTGCAGTCATTATGTCAAGCATATTTGACATCTGGAATGTAGCAAGTAGCAATAGCTAACTCAAAAAAATATTCTAGGGAAAGAAGCCTATAGAGGAGTAAAATTCTTGCAATCACGAATCAGTATTAGAGATTGGAGACGTTTCTTAAATAGTTAATAGGCACTCAAGCAGGTTTCAATAAATGACATTCGGATAAATTTGTGTACAACAGAATCACAATTTAGTACCTAATTTATATAAACACAAAGCATGGAGGTCGGCAGAACTCAGTGTTGTTGATAGTTGGCCCTGCCTTGTTTGCATAATTAATTACATGGGATGCATACATATGGAACAAATGGGTAAAGAAAACTCACATCTAGAGAAAAGGCATCTGCCCTGCACACAGATTGACGCCAGATATTTCAAGTAAGGCCAGTACATAGTGTGCATGCTTACATCGATTGTGATTCAGTAAAGCCAGTGTGGGTGCTTGAGAGGTGAGCCCGTATTTTCATACACAACAGCAGCGACTATTGAGGGTTGGGACATACTGCATCAACACCAATTGAGCAAAAATGAACAGCATCTTCTGCACCTCCATCTAAATTAGATAGAATGTTGAACCGCAAGTTTGCAGATACAAATTTAGTCAGTATTTACCACCACATCGTTCCTTCCTGACCGTTCCGACCAAAAACGGAGCCAACTCAATAATAGTGGTGGAACCAACCTCCCCAGCGGCGCTGGAGCTAGCTTTGTTTTAATGAAGACAATATTTAGGGGAGGACGAAAGGCAAATCAGCACCGTGTCCCAGCTGCTGTAGGAAAGAAGACCAACAGCCATAGCCGAAGGAGCCCACAGCCATGGGACTGCTGCATGAGATAATCACGGAGAGCCGACGGAGGGAAGGGAGATCGGCGGTCATGCCGAAGCCCGAGCGCCATCGCAGGTGAGGGGGACCGGCGGCCCTGCAGGAACTTGAGAGTAGTCAGTAGTGGGAGGCAGGGGGCCCAGGTGAGAGACGAAAGGCCTATGGCATAGTGGATGGAAGAAGATGGACAGGCCCTCGTTTTGTCTTCCACGTACAATACGTCCAGACTTCTCAAATAGAAAAAACGTACAATACGTGCAATGCAGCGTGGTAGAAATTATTATAGGAAGATTAATAGAGAGGGAAAAAGTGACTTCACATGTGGGGCCTATTTGATGATGTGGATAGGCTGCATGTTAAGAGAAATAAGATAGTGGGGATGAACTATTTAGGTATTATAGATTAAAAAAATAATCCTTTTTTTGTAATTACACGTGCGATTGCCAAGCCGGCAATCGACACGATGGTTCCTCCAAAAAAAAAACTTGTGCCCCTTCCCGTTGTATATAAGGAATGATCATCAATGGAATTGATATTGATTGGATTCATTTGCATTCTGTCTACCAACACGTTATCAGCACTTAGTCTCTCTCTACCGCGAGAGAGAAAGAAAAGGGCGAGACGGCAGTTCCGCACAGCGCCGGAAAGAGAAGAAGAAGATCGACGGCGCGACACTCCTCCCTCTGCTAGTCGTTGGGCGGCACGATTCAGCGCGAGGACGCATGTCCCTGCAGACGTGCGTGGCGGCACCTGCCTAGGCCGGCGAGTCCTTCCAGAACAATGGAATCGGCGGCGCCGAAGGCCATGGCTGTTGGACAGCCCTTCGGAGCGCGCATGCAGTGGCAAGGAGATCGCCGGTTGGGCCACGTCTTCACGCCCCGGTGGCGACAACGCAGCCCAACGCACCAGCCACGACGCAGCGGCGCTGGCCTTTGTTGCGGCGTCCTTCGCGACCCGGCTGCTCGGCATGCGACTCGGTCTCGACGTGAGGCAGCGAAGGCAGCGTTCTGGACGCATGCGCAGTGTCGGAAGGCGACATGCAAAGGAACGAGAAGAGAGGAGATGCTTCCGGACGTCATTCTTGGCTGGCGCTGAATCTTGCAACCATCCCACCCGAGCATGTGTCGTTGGCACGTGATGCTATCTCCTGTAAAGGGGGAAATAGACCAGGAAGACTAATTTGATTCTGTTTTTGTTCTTTCCGCGATGCAACGAGGAACTATATACTCCCTCCGTTCCGAAATACATGACGCTGGGGATTTTTCCCGACCAGATGAAAAAGCAGCGAAATGACCAAGTTACCCTTCAGATTTGAATTCTCTCCTCGATCTCCACCCAGGTCGTCTTCCAGATCCGCCCGCCTCCATCGCCCCCCACCTCTGGATCCTCCAACTCCATCGCCCCCACCTCTGGATCCTCCACCTCCATCGCCCCCACCTCTGGATCCTCCACCTCCATCGCCTCCCATCTCACCCAGCAGATCCCCTCCCATCCTCCCCGTCTTCCTGGGCCAGCAGATCCCCCTCCTCGTCCTGGGCCAGCAAATCTCCACCTCGTCATCCCAAGGCCAGCGCCCTGCTGCAGATTGCCGTCACCCTCCCAGGGCCTCGCCAGCTCCACCTCCAGGTACTGTAGATCGCCGCCGGCTTCAGGTCCTGGTCGTTCAACAGGTCCATAAACGGGCAATTCAGTTGCATGGTGTTGAGGGTTGTGGCAACAGAATTTAGCATGAAAAAAATCAGTACTGGAGCATGATGTTGCATGATGTTGGAGTAGTTGCATGATGTTGGAGCATTCAAAAATCAGTGCTGCACTGGAGTAAAAGTGCAGTACTACTGAAACAGTTGCATGATGTTGGAGTGTCATTAACAGAATAGCATGATGTTGGAATACAATTGCATGATGAAGTACTACAGGGGCAGAATCACTTTTACAACATCATGCAACATCATTTTCATGACAGAACTAGAATTGCATGATGTTGGAGTACTACAGAGCTTGATGTTGCATAAACTTATACTGTGGCAGTACCTGAACAGGCTCCGGGTCCAGAAGGTGCAGCTCCAGGCTCCATTGCACCAACTTCAGAATAGGCAGTACCTGAAAAAGGAAATAGACATAGTCAGGGCAGAGGCATGGCTTTTGATCTCAATTGCACTCCATCCGAAGAAGAAGAAATACTCCAATATGATATGAACATGGAAGAGGAAGAGGGCATCGATCCCGGGCAAGATGTAGTTGGTGAGCTCCAGTACTCCTGCCATGAACAATCAATAGTTCATTTGTACCCCTATAATGGAGTAGCAAGCAAGTGTTGAGCAATTAAAAAATGCATTTGGTATAAACAATGTTTAACAACAAAGTTTGGTATTAACAAATTCATTTGGTACTCTGCAAGTGTTAATAATCATCTGCAAGTGTTACACTCCAAGTTAGATCATGAAACAGTAGTGAACTACTCCAAGTTAACTGAAACAACAATAGTAACAACAATAGTAATACTACTCCAGTTTTTGAAAATGAACAGTTCATTTAGCAACTTTAGATCAAAATGAATACTCCAGGAAAAAATGATAAAGTAGTGACCAATTTGCATGATCAAGTTTAGATCATACTCCAGGAAAAATATGATCAAGTAGTGATCAAACTGAATAATCCATGAAAAACATGATCAAGTTTAGATCAAATTGAATACTCTAGTTTCTGAAAATGAGCAGTAAGAGTAGCTCATTTAGCAAGTTTCTGAAAATGAACAGTAACTCTAGTTTCTGAAAATGAACAGTAGCTCATTTATCATTTCATCAATTTATCATTTGAGCATTTCATCATTTGATCATTTCTTGTTGTTTTTCATTTGAACATTTGAGCATGGACTAATATATTGTTTTCATTGTTTTGTTTCTTGTTGCAGTTGTTGAGCAAGGAGTTAGAAAAAAGAAAACCCTCACTAACGAGCAGAAGTATGCTGCTTATGTGGCATTGCATTCAGTGTGCATGAGCAGAGGTGGAAAATTCAAAATAAATGATAAGAAAGACCTTGCACAATTTTTTAAGGTAGAAGTGAGGAGTATACAGAGAGTTTGGCAGAAGGCGATGGAGCAAATTTCAGAAGGTTTAGAGGTGGATGTTTCCGATCAGAGAAAAGGAAACTCTGGAAGAAAGCCAAAAGACATCAATTTAGAGCAAATCCCTACCATCCCACTAAACAAGAGGTCCACTATCAGATCTCTAGCTTGGCAATTGGGATGTAGCCCTACCACACTACATAGAAAGTTCAAGCTAAATTTGATAAAAAGGCACACAAACTGTGTGAAGCCAACTCTAAAGGAAAATAATATGAAGGATAGGATGGAATTTTGTATGTCAATGCTTGACGAGACAACGATAGAAACTTCAAGGCCTAAATTCAAGACGATGCATAATGTTGTGCACATTGATGAGAAGTGGTTCAATATGACAAAGAAAAATAAGACCTACTATCTGCTGGATGGGGAGGAGGAGCCTACGAGGCCTATACATGGCAACTGCATTGGCAAGGTGATGTTCTTAACGGCCGTTGCTAGGCCAAGGTGGGATCGTGAAGGAAACGTGACCTTCTCTGGGAAAATCAGTATCTGGCCATTTGTGAAAGAAGTTCCTGCTCAGAGGAGAAGTGATAACAGGCCCAGAGGTACAATAGAGACAAAGTCAATAAAGGTCGACAGAAAAGTGATGAGTGAGTTCTTGATAGAGAAGGTCTTGCCAGCGATACAAGCAGTTTGGCCTGAAAGTGATGCTGAACAGACCATCTATATTCAGCAGGATAATGCTAAGCCCCATATCTTGCCAAATGACCCAGAATTTCTAGTAGTTGTCGCAAAAACTGGACTTGACATCAGAATAATACAGCAGCCCGCCAACAGTCCTGATTTGAATGTGCTTGACCTTGGGTTTTTCAACTCGCTTCAATCCCTAACAGATTGTCTGAGTCCTAAAACACTACAAGACCTTATTAATGGTGTTTTGGAGGAATTTGAAGGCTATGAGGTTTACAAGCTCAATAGAATTTTCCTAACTCTGCAAACGTGCATGATTGAGATCCTGAACCATGCAGGGGGCAATGGGTATAAAATACCACATGTGAACAAGGAAAGTCTTGAGGGTCTTGGGCAGCTACCTCCAAGATTCTCGTGCCCTCAAGAGGTTTACGCAAATGCCCTACACAACTTAGGGCTAATGGAGAGGGTCTAGTAATGGAAGAGGCCTGAGATGCTTGTTGTCAAGAGACCTGAGATGTTGTTGCCAAGAGACCTGAGGATGCTTGTTGTCAAGAGACTTGAGATGCTTGTTGTCAAGCGACTTGAGATGCTTGTTGCCAAGAGACCTAAGGATGCTTGTTGTCAAGAGACCTGAGATGGTGTTGCCAAAGACCTGAGGATGCTTGTTGTCAAGAGACTTGAGATTCTTGTTGCCAAGAGACTTGAGATGCTTGTTGTCAAGAGACTTGAGATGCTTGTTGCCAAGAGACTTGAGATGCTTGTTG
>LR880968.1:953277004-953288008 GCA_904067115.1 Aegilops sharonensis
GTATTTTACGATACTACACATTGTACACGTTATGCATATATATAGAATTTCTAGTAGAACCAATCATGCATATATATATATCATCAATTAATGTCTCACAAACCATCATATTAATTAATTCACACATACACACATGTATTGCTATATATAATTTCTCCTACATATGCATGTTGCCTTCGGAGCCAGTGGCATTAGCCTAATTGGTGCCTTCGGAGCACGATGACAATTGGAAGTGGTTTTCATGAGGGCGGTAGCGGGTAATAGTATTCTCCCTTCGGATTTATGACCTGGTCGAGCAAAAATCCCGCTATTTCCTCTTGAAGTGCTTCTACGCGCTCCGTTTCTAGGAGCTTCTCCCGCACCTCTCTGAACTGTTAAGAAGGAGATCAATATGCATGTGTATTAGTTGTGTGACTAGATATCGATAATGGTGTAAAAATTGTGAATAGTGTTTTGACAAGCGTACCCATTCCTGTCTTTGAGATCTGCTCCTTTCAGACGCCATCATGCGAATGTTCTCGCAAACGCAGAATGCACACAGATCAGTCCCCTGCGCCTCCTTCAGGGCCTTTACGAGAATGGAATTTGATCAGATAATAATTAATCAAGCATGATAATTAAAGAGATGGCAGCTAGCTAGCTAGCTAGTACTACTTAATTACTTACCTTGGGTCTTCCCCATTTAAGCTTTTCTTTCCATTCGCCTTTCGTCACGCTGATGAACCTTGCCCAAGCCCTGCCCGCCGACAAAGAAAATGAATAAAGGGGTTATTAAATAGTTCATATCATGAAATGACGAACTAAATAGGCCGAGATATATAGTTAATAATGATTGAAATTACCTATTGACTATCCCAAACAAGATGTTATAGTCAGTTTTTTCTTTGAGTAGTGAGTCCAGTATTCAACTGTTCCGGCGTCAACTTTAATGATACACAAGACCCAGTGATATCTGCATGCACACACGTTTGCATGTCTTAATTAAGAGGGCATATGTAAGCAAAAACATGTAGCTAGCTAGTAGGCAAGAACAGAGAATTTGTAGTACAAGACAGTGTGACTCACTGTAAGTTGTAAGGAAGTAGTATATCTTCATTGTATTTGAGGCGCTTCAAGAACTCTAGCATGCTGTCCTCTACGGCCTTTTGATGACGTGCATCTATTTTCCATGTGTATTCATTAACGGTGTTTAGGTCAATGAACCCAATGCCATAGCGTCCACCTTTTCTCATTTCATACATCTTCATCCTGCATATAATACCACAGAAAAGAATATAGTAAGGATAATTACAGGTAATGATTGATCAAAAGGATCACTACAGCTAGCTTGAGACTTAAATTACAGAAAGAAATCACTTACAGACAATAGCAACTGACGATAGATTTGTCGAGTGCGTCTTGATTGTATAACTGAAACAGTTCAGAATACTCAACGGACACAGCTTTCTCATGGTAGTAATGCTCCTTCTTGACATTCACCATGAGGGACAATCGATCGGGAATCTTGGTAATGTTCATGTACCATTGATGCAATTCATACATTCTCGTTGGGAGGTTCTTGACCTTGTCTGGCTCAACCAAAGGTTGGCCCCGGACATATTTCCGTTTTATTTCATCCTCTCTAAGCACATGCATGGGCTCGATCTCGAGGAGTTGTCCAACAGTGATTTTGAGAACTTCAGCCTGCATTATATGCTCCTCCGTTATTACCACATTGCCCACCTCAGGAACGTAAACTGTTTGCCCACAATAATATTGGGCGCGTGTACTGTCACGTGTTGTTGGCACAACAAGCGAGGGGATCGATTGCGCCGCCTATTCTCCCAGCTGGGGAATGGTTTTCCCGCATTTTTTGACAGCTGCTTCTTGTTTGCTCGATCCTGAGCTCGCCTCCTTATGTAGACGTGCTCGATTTAACTTCCTGTTGTGGTGCTCATAGTCTGTGTCAACAGGCTTGAGAGCTGGTGGTTGAGCCATACGAATGAAGTGGTCAATCGTTTTCTCAGGCACTTTCTCCCTTGGCGGCGGTGGCGGTTTCGGTGCAAAATGGGCTTCCACCTCGGACTTCGATATGGCTGCGATTTCCTCCTCGGACCTGTCATAAGCCCTCTGCGGAAGAGGCGTGAGGCTTGGACCATATTTATATCGCTTGCCTCCGCCTGTACTTCCTGTACTACCTCGACTCGTACCGCTACGCACCATAGCTGCGGGGTGTCTCTTCTGTGATTGCTGGGCGGCGGAGACGGCTGACGGGGCTGAGTTGGACGAGGAGGAGTGGCCGCCTGAAGCTGTGCCGGACTTGGAGGAGGAGTGGCCTGAGGTTGTGCCGGACTTGGAGGAGGAGTGGACGTCTGACGCTGTGGCGGACTTGGAGGAGGAGGAGTGGCCTGACACTTTGCCGGACTTGGAGGAGGAGTGGCCTGACACTTTGCCGGACTTGGTGGACTTGCAGGAGTGGGAGACTGCTGACTCGGTGGCGGACTTCGACGAGGAGTCGGCTGACGCGGTGTCGTTGGCCTTCGAAAGATGATGCAATCCTTTTTCCATAGGATGATACGATGTTTGGCGTCTCCGAGAAAGCGCTCGTCGTCACCTCCAGGATAGTCAAGCTCTAGCTCCGAATATGGGTCCACCACCTCATCAACCAAGACACGAGCATAGCCCGCTGGAATCGGGTTGCAATGGAAGGTTGCCTCGGGGGGATTTGTAAAAGCAACGGCGTCCGCCACCTTCATGGATATGTTCTTCATTTTGACGTGTAGCTCGCAGCTAGTGTTCTCCGTGATGTCATCCACGGGGTATCTACCCAGCATTGCGTCGTCCGGGGCGGAACCCACGCTGCTTCTCGGCATGGATGGGGCGGTGCTATCCAATGCTGGATCATTCGCTAGCTGCTGCAGCTGCTGAGACCCCCTTTGTTGGGTAAGTGAGTCGATCTGCTCCTGCTGCCGCTGGAATTTGACTACCAATTCCGCTTGACTTGCTTCTAGGCCTTGAAGGCGTTCATAGTCCCGTTTCCTCTGCTCCTCCTCCATCTTCCTCTTCTTCTCCTCCGCAATCTTCTTTCTCGCACGGGTTCTGTAGTCGGTGTTCCAGTCTGAAAACCCCTCATACCACGGAATAGCGCCCTTGCCTCGTGTTCTTCCCGGGTGTTCAGGATTTCCCAGGGCACGCATAAGCTCGTCGTTCTCTCTGTTGGGCTGGAACACCCCCGATCGTGCATCTTCTATTGCAACAAGTATCGCATCGTCGGCTCCCTTCAGACTTGCCCTCGTCGAAACATTGCCTGTCTTCGGGTCCAACTCCCCCCCATGTGCATAGAACCAAGTCCTGACCCTGGGGGGCCAGCTCTTAGTAACCGGAATGGCACCTGCATCCTCCATCTCTTTCTCAGACTTATCCCACTTAGGCATTGCCACCGCATAGCCACCTGGCCCCAGCTTATGGAACTTATCCTTTTTTTCGGCATTCTTCTTGTTTATTCTCGACCGTTCCTTAGCTAATTCCGAATCCTTGAATTTCACAAAATCGTCCCAATGAGCACGTTGGTTCTCTAGTGTTCTCTCGAATACTGGAGTCTTCCTTCCTCCCTTGACGTACTTGTCCCATTCACAATTCTTGTGGTTCTTGAATGCAACCTCCATCTTCCTAAGAGCAGCGTCCTTGACTTTCTGCACATCTGCTTCTGTGAAATGATCTGGTAGGGTGAAATGTTCCATGAGAGTATCCCAAAGCATATCTTTTTGATTCTTGTTGACAAAAGTAACATCTGGACGTGGAGCAGCGTCCTCTTTGCCTTTTTGTCTTTTGTCTTTTGCTGGCTCTCTCCATTCTTGAAGGGAGATTGGGAGTTGGTCCTTCATAAGAACTCCGCACTGACGAACGAACTTGTCCGCAATCTTCTTAGGCGCTAATGGTTCGCCATTAGGTCTGACTGCCTCGATATTGTACTTTACGCCCTCCTTCAACTTTTTGTTCGGGCCTCGTTTCGTCCTTTTGCCTGAAGATTTGCTCGATCCGGATGGCTGAAAGAACAAAGATCGATTCGTTAATATATCTTCAAGTCATTTAAAACATGTGATGATCACCAGATACCTGCTTATATAAATATATATACCTCGCCGATCTTTGTTGTTTCAGGATCAACATGTTCTTCGTCATCGTCATAATCGTAGTTCATGACTTCATCAATTCGGTCGTCGCGATCGAATATCATATCACCCTCTCCGGTGTTGTTTAGAAATTCGGAGCCGTCATAATCTTCTTCATTCTGATCATCATCTGGCCCGCGTATCATATCGAACATGGTCTGTTCTCCCTCTTTGTCGGTATTGTCTGCCATAGCTTTTATTTAAGTAATTCAAAAGAAATATAAAACAATTTAGTATTTAAATTACATCGTCTCGAATAATAGATATAATCTCGAATACTTCGTCTAGAATAATAGATATAATCTCGAATACATCGTCTCGAATAATATATAATATTGAATAGTACATCACTGGCTAGCTAATTAAAGATCGAATACTACAGAAGAATCTAGGACACTCGCGGTTCCTGCGGCGCGGGCGGTGGACACCCAAAGAGAAGGAACCCTCACAGGATCATAGCTGAAGTGAGATCCCCGAAGATACTGCCAGGTATTAGAGAACCTGCCGCCCTCTAACGCAACCATGTAGCGATGGACGTGCTCGTCCTCCTCCCTGACACGGCGACGTACCACCTCCGGCGGGGCCGGGTCCCTCCGCACCGAAACTGGCCCACGCGAACGCCACCAAACGAGATCAGGGTCGACGACGGGACCCGGGGCCGGGTTCCTCATCAAGCGGCGCGCCCCTCCAGGCAGCACCTCCCAGTGCCAGCCCGGCGGAGCCCATTCCCGGACATGGGTCGGCTGGACGTCGTCGCGGACGGGTCGACGGCGAGGATGCGGGCCGGGCATCGTCGAGAACAAATACTAGCTATATGCCCGCAAAAAGTAACATTTTTTTAATGATTGGATTTTGATAACTAAAATTTCTAACATTTCTATATAACACTAATTATGCTAATCTAAATAATCTAAATAACATTAAAATTTCTAACATTTCTATATAACACTAATTTCTAACATTTCTATATAACACTAATTTCTAACTGATTAAACACTAATTATATCCATCTAACATGCATTCATACATATATAATAGTGAAAAAATAATAATCTAAACTAATTAAACATACAAAATACGTGTGTGTGTGTGTGTGTGTACTAATTAAACACTAATTATCTAAACTAATTAAACATACAAAATAATAATCTAAATAATCTAAACTAATTAAAGACTAATTATCTAAACTAATTAAACATGCTTGTGTGTGTGTACGGGCTCGGGGAGGGCTCGCAGCGGGCGAGGCGACGGCGAGGCGACGGCCGGGGCGGCGACGGCGGGGACGGCGCGACGGGGACGGGGATGGCGCGACGGGGACGGGCCCGGGGCGGCGACGGAGACGAGGGCGGCGACGGGGACGGGGGCGGCGACGGGGTCGGGGGCGGCAACGGAGACGATCGAGGGCGGCGGCGACGGCGACGAAGACGGAAACAGAGGAACGAACAGAGAGGGAAACTGAAATTTTCGTAGCCGTTGTATATATAGAAGGCGCCTTTAGTACCGGTTGGGCCAAGCGGCGGGAAGCGACCCCCTTTAGTACCGGGTGGTGGCACAAACCGGTACTAAAGCCCCCCCCCCCCCTTTAGTACCGGTTTGTGCCACGACCCGGTACTAAAGGGGGTGCGCTGGCGCAGGTGCGGTGCGGCAAGTTTAGTCCCACCTCGCTAGCCGAGGGGCGACCGCACTGGTTTATAAACCCCCGTGCGGTCGCTCTCTCAAGCTCCTCTATAAAGCAGGCTTACTGGGCCTACGTGTTCTTTGCAGCCCTGTGGGCCGACTTGGCCTTTGCGGGCCTGCATCCTGGCCCAACGACAGGTTGGGTTTCTAGTCGTATGCAGGCCGCTCTGGCCTAGTAGGCGGGCCTTTTTTTATTTTATTTTTTTCTTTATTTATTTTTGTGTTGTTTTTTTTGTGTATTTAGAGTTTCTTTATGAACATTTTTGTTTTAGGTACAAAAAATTACAAACTTTCTGTTAGGGCTTTTTTTTATTTTTTTGCTTTATTTATTTTTGTGTTGTTTTTTTTTTGTATTTAGAGTTTATTTGTAAACATTTTTGTTTTAGGTACAAAAAATTACAAACTTTCTGTTAGTGCCCGTAGTTTTCAAATTTGAATAGTTTAAATTTTGAATTATTTGAAATTAGTGTGAATCACTAGTTTGTGAATAACTTAACTTTAAAAATCAGTAAAGGCATGAAAGAATTTGTTTGCACATAAAATTTCTTCACGTTTCAAATGCCAAAACACATAACTACCCTAACTATTACAGAGATTCCCCTCTCGGTGCGAAACACAGAAGAAAGTGATGATAGCTAGTGAAGCCGATCACATCCCAGATCTTTGGGTGTGAAACTTTTGCTTCGCGTGTGTCCCTTTGCGCCGTAACCATGGAAAATCTTCATCATTTTACGGGATGCTCGGGTCAATATTCACTGTGAATGGAGCAATTTCATCAAACTTTTCATAATCTTCTGACTTGTCTGTCTTGTCATCCACTCCCACGATGTTTCTCTTCCCAGAAAGAACTATGTGCTGCTTTGGCTCATCGTACGATGCATTCGCTTCCTTATCTTTTCTTTTTCTTGGCTTGGTAGACATGTCCTTCACATAGAAAACCTGTGCCACATCATTGGCTAGGACGAATGGTTCGTCTGCATACGCAAGATTGTTGAGATCCACTGTTGTCATTCCGTACTGCGGGTCTTTCGTTACCCCGCCTTGTGTCATATTGACCCATTTGCACCGAAACAAAGGGACCTTTAAACCACGTCGATAGTCAAGTTCCCATATGTCCTGTATATAACCATAATTTGTTTCCTTTCCCGTCTTGGTTTCTGCATCAAAGCGGACACCACTGTTTTGGTTGGTGCTCTTCTTATCTTGGGCGATCGTTTAAAATGTATTACCATTTATCTCGTACCCTTTGAAAGTCATTATATTCGAAGATGGTAACTGGGACAGCAAGTACAGGTCATCTTCAATAGAGGTGTCATGCATGGTACGTGTCTGCAACCAGCTGGCGAAACTCCTGGTTTGTTGACGTGTAATCCAGTCAACAGACCGCTCCGGGTGTTTGGAGCGTAGCAAATTCTTGTGTTCATCCATATACGGAGCCACCAAGGCGGAATTCTGTAGAACTGTGTAGTGTGCTTCAGTGAGAGAATGTCCGTCCACACATATTATTTGTTCCCCTCCTAGCGTGCCTTTTCCATCCAGTCTGCCCTTATGCCGCGATTCAGGAACACCAATCGGCTTAAGGTCAGGAATAAAGTCAATACAAAACTCAATGACCTCCTCATTTTGATGGCCCTTGGAGATGCTTCCTTCTGGCCTAGCACGGTTATGAACATATGTAACGCCCTGGATTCGATGCGCCAGGTGTCTTCCAGTTATTCGCCATCCTTGCCTTGTCATGTGCTTGCGTGTTGCACTTTGCCATGTCATCATCAGCATTTTTATCATGTCATCATATGCATTTCATTTTGCAAACGTGTTAGTCTCATGCATCCGAGCATTTTCCCCGTTGTCCGTTTTGCAATCCGGCACTCCTATGTCTCCCGGCGCCCCCTTTTACCTCTTTTCATGTGCGGGTGTTAAACGGTCTCGGAATGGACCGAGGTTTGTCAAGCGGCCTTGGTATAGCACCGGTAGACCGCCTGTCAAGTTTCGTGCCATTTGGAGGTCGTTTGGTACTCCAACGGTTAACCGGGTAACCGTAAAGCCCTCTTTAAGTTGCAGCCCAACACCCCCTTCAAAGTGGCCCAAAACCCAGCAAACTCTCCTCCATGCTCTCGGTCGTTCGATCACGATCGTGTGGCCGAAAACCGCACCTCATTTGGACTCTCCTAGCTCCCTCTACCTATATAAACACCTTCCCCTCCAAAAATCGCAGTCCAAATCCCCCGAAACCCTAAAAATTCCCTCCACGCCGCACCGGACATGTCCGCCGCCGTCCGGACAAACCCGCGCCGCCGCCCTCAGCCAACCCGGCCTCGCCACGTGGCCTCCCGCCGCCGAGGCCCGCCGGGCCCATCGCGGACCCGCGGGGCCCGTCCGCCGCCGCCCGGGCCCGAGCCGGCCGCCACCGCGCCCCGCATCTCGCGCGTCCCGCCGGAGCTTCGCCGGCGCTGCGCCCGCCACCGCCGACCCCGCCGGCGCAGCTCTTCGGCCGCGGCCTCTCCGCCCGCGCCCTCCACCTCCCTCACCGGCGTGCCCGCCGCCCTCCACCACCGGGGCCGCGCGCCTCGCCTCCGGTCGCCGCCGCCATGGCCGCCGCCCCGGCCGCCCTTCGCCGGCCGGCCCCGAGCTCCGCCCGGCCGCGGCCTCGCCCGCCGGCCGCCGCAGCCCCTCCTCCGCGTCTCCCCGTCGCCCCTCCGGCTCGCCGCCGGCCGGATCCGGCGAGATCCGGCCGGGGGAGCCCCGGATCCGCCCGTCTCCGGCGACCCCGCCATCTCCGGCGTGTGTTCCGGCGAGATCCGCCTCGCCTCAAAGTCCGTGCAAGCTAGAGGTTGACTTTCCCCGAGCCCCCGTTTGCGTCTAAGTCATTTTCTGATGTTATTTTCATGCATTTTCATCGCTTCATAACTCTGCACCCGTAGCTCCGTTTTGCGAGTGTAATATGTCAAAATGTTCGTCTCAAAGATTAGATCATTTCACCTCATTGCATCATTTTCATTTGAGCTCATCTTGATGCCCGAAATGCTGTTAGAAGAGGGCTATGTGATGTTAGTTTCTGATTCTTATCAGAATATGCACTTTTGTCATTTTTGCCATGATTGATGTGTGCACCCTATGAACTTGAGTCCTACATGTGTTTTGTAATATGCCATGCCATCTTTATAGGGGTGTATGCCAGGTATTTTTGTGATCTCTGTGGTGACTAGCACAAGCATCCAAACTAGGCTTCATGATGTTGCTGATTTCAGCCCCTGTTCTGCTGATATTTTTATGCCATGTTAACTTGATGCTACAGAGAGTTCCATGCATATTTTGAGATACTTCAGTAAGGATGTTTTGTTATACATGTCTTGCTCTATCCATACATGCCCTTGTTTGCAATTATGGAGTGCCATAGCTTGAGTCAATCGAGCTCTACTTTTGCTATAAAATGTTTCCTGGCAGGTTGTTTACATGTTATTCAATTTTGCCAAGGTTGTTGTAGTTGATCCTTGCATGCTATGATGTTGTTCTTGCCATGTATAGCTTCTATGCCATGTCTTCTTACTGTGAGTTGCCTTTCCATGCCATGTATTGCTCTGTGGTGAGTGATTCAAGCTCACCAACATGCCTACTTATCGTTGTTCCTGCCATGTTCAAATCTGTAATAAAACTTGCCATGTCTACATGGGTGCCATCATATTTTCTGATCCTTTTTGGCTTATGGTCAGTAAGGGACTTTTGTTCTATGCATTTTGTAGATTCATGCCATGCCTTTGTTTGACATGATAAGTTCCTGTAACATGTTGTTTGATAGCTCTAAACATTGCAACCTGATGTTATTTCTGCTAATGCCTGAAACTGTTATTATTTGCAATCTTGCCATGTGTGTTTGAGCATGTTCTAGTCATTTCTGGAGATAGCTCAGTGTTCATGTTTTGTCATGCTTTACCTGTACATCATGCCCATGCCTTTTGTTATTATATTGTGGTGCTGTAGCTTGTTGTTTTGATGCTTGCAATATGCCTAGTTGCTGTTTTGGACAGTTTGTTGCTATAACTTGTATAGGGTGTATGTGTTGAACCGTTGCTCCGTTTTGAGTGTGCTCTATATTAAACTTGCTTGATTTTGCATGTAGCTTCATATTATCATGTTGCATCCTTGTTTTGAGGTGTTTGCTTGATGTTTGTATGCATTTTGCATCAATGCCATGTTTAACTTGTTTTGCTCATATCTTCTAGGCCGTAGCTCCGAATCTAATGAACTTTATATGTAACTTGACTAGAATTTCGTGTAGATCATCATGGTGCATCTTAACTTGCTGTTTAACAACTTTAACTTAAGGTTTATTCAGATCTGGACCAATTTCGAAATTTGCATATGAGGACTTATCGGAATTGTTCTATGTTGTTTCCGGCCTCATTTAAACTTGCTTTGATGTGTTGCTCTTGTTTGCATCATCTCTTGCCATGAGTAGCTTCATGTAGTCTTTGTCATGCATCATGCTTGTTGTGCATCATGTCTTGTTCATGTGTGGGGTGTTTACTATGTTGTGTGCTTCTTCTTGTTAGTTCCTGTTTCGTTGCGATCGTGAGGATTCGTTCGTCTACGTTTGGTTCGGCTTCATCCATTCGTCTTCCTCATGGACTCGTTCTTCTTCCTAGCAGGATTTCAGGCAAGATGACCGCTACCCTGGATCTCACTACTATCATTGCTATGCTAGTTGTTTCGTTCTATCGCTATGCTGCGCTACCTATCACTTGTTCCTCAAGCCTCCCAAATTGCCATGCCAGCCTCTAACCTTTTGCACCCTTCCTAGCAAACCGTTGTTTGGCTATGTTACCGCTTTGCTCAGCCCCTCTTATAGCGTTGTTAGTTGCAGGTGAAGATGAAGTTTGTTCCTTTTTGGAACATGGAGATGTTGTTCCTTGTTGGAACATGTTTACTTGTTGGGATATCACAATATATCTTATTTAATTAATGCATCTATATACTTGGTAAAGGGTGGAAGGCTCGGCCTTATGCCTGGTGTTTTGTTCCACTCTTGCCGCCCTAGTTTCCGTCATAACGGTATTATGTTCCCGGATTTTGCGTCCCTAACGCGGTCGGGTGATTTATGGGACCCCCTTGACAATTCGCTTTGAATAAGACTCCTCCAGCAAGGCCCAACATTGGTGTTACCATTTGCCTCACCTAT
>LR880968.1:953310484-953323530 GCA_904067115.1 Aegilops sharonensis
CCCCCTTTTATAGGAGGGGGAAAATCCAACCGTTACCCCACTGAAAATCCCCGCACAGAGCGGTACTACCGCTAGGGAAGGGCGGTACTACCGCTGAGGGCGGTACTACCGCTCCCTATCCAGCGGTACTACCGCGCTGAAGAGAAAGACCGGCCACTGGCCCCAGAGCGGTACTACCGCGGGAGTAGAGCGGTACTACCGCTCAGAGCGGTACTACCGCTTCTACTGCCGCCCTAGTGCCGCAAAACCCGACACGAGAAAACACCGTTCGAGAATCGAGGCGGAAGTAGCCCAGACGCACAGCGGTACTACGGCCGAAACTCCCAAGCGGTACTACCGTTCGGAGAGCGGTACTACCGCTTGGAGCGGTACTACCGCTCCGAGAGCGGTACTACCGCTGAGGAGCTTCGGCGGTACTACCGCTGAGGGCACGGTACTACCGCTGGCACCAACCTTGAAAACACAGAAAACTCCAAGGAAAACCAAAACTGCCATAACTTCTTCATATGAGCTCCGAATTGAGCAAACTCAAGCTTGCTTGAAACAAGACAACGAGTAGCATCAAAACAGCGACTGGTTATAGTAAGAAGAGGCAGGGGAGGTATGCTTAGCAAACAAAGGAGTGAAACCTCCAACCGAGAAGAACCGGCATACCCTCCAACATCGAAAACATCATAGAAGATGCATGAGAACTCCGTTTTCGATGAACTCGAGCTTGTCATAAAAATGACCATAAGCTCCAAAACTCACAAGGAGAAGAACCAAACAAGAACAAAAAAAATGATGCAATGATGCAATGGTTTGAGCTCTCTACGAATGATACGATCAAGCTACTCATCGAGAGCCCCCCTTGATAGTACGGCTATCGATCCTATAACCCGGTCTTCCACAACTACCATGAGACCGGTAAAATAGAAAACCTATCAAGGGCAAACCTTTGCCTTGCACATGGTCCACTTGAGCTAGATGATGACGATCTTGACTCCCTCAAGTTGGACCACCTTTCTTGATTTCGTTGGCTCGAAGAAGACTAGTTGATTGCTCCCCCATACTCTACTGTGGGTGAGCCTCTCTTCCGCTCATCTTCACAAGTCCATTGTCACCACAATGGACGGCAAGCTTCAAGCACTTGATCTCTTCGTGATGCATCACTTGAACTTGCACACCGCAACCTAACCCCACAAAGAACTCTCACGAAGACCATGGGTTAGCACACAAAGCGTAATGGACAATGCTTACCATACCATGGGATCACTTGATCCCTCTCGGTACATCTTCTACGCTTTGTGAGTTGATCAACTTGATTCACTCTTGACTTAGTCTTGATCAACCTTGAACCTTTCCAACTCTCTTCGTTTGGATGATGTCTTGAAGGTAAACATGAAGGATCACACAATCTTCTTCTTCAAGACATGCTTGCAATAAGCTCAACACTCGCATGACCAATCTTTGGATAATTCCTTAATAGCACCTTGGTCAGCACATAAACTCCTTGAAACCAACACATGGACTTCAAGAAATGCCTATGGACAATTCCTTCAAATATAACTCAATGCAACCATTAGTCCATAGAGAATGTCATCAATTACCAAAACCACACATGGGGGCACCGCATGTCCTTTCAGCGACCATTCTTACAGCCAGCACATGGACAAGGCATAAAACCATCCGCTCGCTTGTTTGCCTCAGCCGCAAGCAGAAAAGTATGCACGCCCTCAACGAACTGGGGAGAGCAGTTGTCATCGTACATCCATTGCCGGCTCATCTTCATTACACAACACCGAATAGACCAAATTAATACAAGTTCATACATAAAGTTCATACAACACTTAAATGCAACAAACAAATAACTCTCTAGCTAAAGCATTTAAATGCAACAACAAATGCGATCAAGATCGCAACTAAGGTAACAATTGATCCAACGGCATAATGATACCAAGCCTCACTATCGATGGCATATTTTCTAATCTTTCTAATCTTCAAGCGCATTTTCTCCATCTTGATCTTGTGATCATCGACGACATCGGCAACATGCAACTCCAATTCCATCTTCTCCACCTCAATTCTTTTCAATTTTTCTTTCAAGTACTCGTTTTCTCTTTCAACTAAATTTAACCTCTCGACAATAGGGTCGGTTGGAATTTCCGGTTCACATACCTCCTAGATAAAAATATCTATGTCAACTTGATGGGCATAATTTGTCATAAACACGAAATGCAACAAATAGTTTTAAAAGAGAATATACCACATCCGAATCATAGCAAGGACGAGGGCCGACGGGGACGGATATCAAAACCATGGCACTATGTATAACAAACAACGTACGGGTAAGATAATTATTATACGAGTAACTATATATCCAAATCACACAAACATCAATTTTTTATATAAAATTTCATGAACAAGAGGCTCACCACAAGGTGGTGCCGGCGACGGGACGGTGCGGGCGATCGACGGTGGTTACGACGGAGATTTAGAAGGCACTAAGTAAACCACACCTACATATGCAAACTAAGTGTTATTTTAACCTCAAATTGCATATAAATCAAATATTAGCACATATATATATTTCCTCCCAAATTACTAAACTCACAAATTAATAACTATATAAAGCATTGCAAGAGCTAATCTAGCAATGAGAGATGAAAGGACAAAGTTGCTAACCTTTGTGATCATTTGAATGGATGGGGGCCTTCAAATCTTGACAAATTTTGGGCAAAATGTGTGATGAGCTCGAGAGGAAGAGGGGAAGAACAGAGAGGAGAGGGGAAAGGGGAAGAACAGAGCGAGCTCGGGTGGACGAAGGGTTTATGTAGGACGACCTTTAGTACCGGTTCGTGCCAAGAACCGGTACTAAAGGTGCTGGAGGGGGCCCAGACTGACAACATCCTACCACCACCCTCATTAGTACCGGTTCGTGGCATGAACCGGTGCTAAAGGTTAGCCACGAACCGGTACTAATGAGAGCGGCCCGGCTAGCCGTTGGAACCGGCACTAATGTATACATTTGTGCCGGCTCAAATACAAACCGGCACTAATGTGCTTCACGTTTGACCCTTTTTCTACTAGTGGGGTGAGCAACCACATTCCTTGCTAGACTCCTCTTTCCCTCATCTCTTGGCTTCGCCGCTCGCCGATGTCTCGTACTCGACAGAGCGCTGCCGCCGGCCGTGCCCTCGGTTCCTGATCTCTACCGCCGACATGTCGTCTTGCCGTTGGTCTAGTCATCGCCACATCGCCACCCACGTGAACTCCATGCTAGCGCCCACGTTAGCAGGTCAATGCCCAGTCAGTGCCACTCAGCCGTGGACCCGGTCCACGCCTCTGCCGCAGTACTGCCACATCACCCTTTTTTGCATGTTTTCTCTGATGGAAATATGCCCTAGAGGCAATAATAAAATGGTTATTATCATATTTCTTTATTCATGATAAAGGTTTATTATTCATGCTAGAATTAATTGTATTGACTGGAAACTTAAAATACATGTGTGCACACATAAACAAATACCGTGTCCCTAGTGAGCCTCTACTAGACTAGCTCATTGATCAAAGATGGTTAAGATTTCCTAACCATAGACATGAGTTGTCATTTGATAACGGGATACATCATTAGGAGAATGATGTGATGGACAAGACCCATCCGTTAGCTTAGCATATGATAGTTCTGTTTATTGCTACTGCTTTCTTGAATGTCAAATACATGTTCCTCAGACCATGAGATCATGCAACTCCCGAATACCGGAGGAATACCTTGTGTGCCATCAAACGTCACAACGTAACTGGGTGATCATAAAGATGCTCTACAGGTATCTCCGAAGGTGTCTGTTGAGTTGGCATGGATCGAGACTGGGATTTGTCACTCCGTGTTTCGGAGAGATATCTCTGGGCACTCTCGGTAATACACATCATAAGAAGCTTGCAAGCAAAGTAGCTAAGGAGTTAGTTACGGGGTGATGTATTATGGAACGAGTAAAGAGACTTGCCGGTAACGAGATTGAACTAGGTATGGAGATACCACGATCGAATCTCGGGCAAGTAACATACCGATAGACAAATGGAATTGTGTATGTTGTCATTGCGGTTCGACCGATAACATCTTCGTGGAATATGTAGGTACCAATATGGGCATCCAGGTTCCGCTATTGGTTATTGACCGGAGAGACATCTCGGTCATGTCTACATCATTCCCGAACTCGTAGATTCCGCACGCTTAACGTTCGTTGACGATATAGTGTTATATGAGTTATGTGAATTGGTAACCGAATGTTGTTCAGAGTCCCGGATGAGATCCCGGATGTCAAGAGGAGTCTCGGAATGGTCGAGAGATAAAGATTTATATATGGGAAGTCATATTTTGGGTTCCGAAAAAAGGTGCAGTTTTTTCGGTATTGTACCGGAAAGCTTCCAGAAGGTTCCGGAGGATTCCGGAGGGGTCCAGAAGTCCACAAGTGGATCCACCATGTCCCAAGGGATGACATGGGCTAAGGGGAGGCGCAGAAAGTCCTCAAAAGCCCTTGCAGCTAGGGAAGGAAAAAAGGAGAGTCCTAGTAGGAATATGATTGGACTTTGGAGCCAAGGTCCGCGTGTGTACCATTCACGTGGGACTATTCACGTGGTACTGTTCAAGTGACACTATTCCTCCTACTCGAAGCCCCTACACATATATAAATAGAGGAGAGGGGGCGCCCCAAACAGACACAATATTGTTTAGCAGTGTGCGCCGCCGTTCCTCGGTCATATTTTCGTAGTGCTCGGGCAAAGCCCTGCGGACATAGCATCACCATCACCGTCACCACGCCGTCGTGCTGCCGGAACTCATCCACTACCTCGTCGTCTTGCTGGATCAAGAAGTCGAGGACGTCACTGAGTTGAACGTGTGCCGAACGCGGAGGTGACGTACGTTCGGTGCTCGGTCGGTTGGATCGTGAAGTTGTTCGACGACATCAACCGCGTTGTTCTAACGCTTCCTTATGGTCTACGAGGGTACATAGGCACACTCCTCCTCTCGTAGCTATGCATCTCCATGGATAGATCTTGCGTGTGCGTAGAATTTTATTTTATTTTCCATGCAACGTTTCCCAACAGTTGCATCATGAGACAGGGAAATATGATAATAACAAATTTATCATTGCCTCTAGGGCATATTTCCAACATTATTGCCTTATGAGATTTTTGGGTTATTCCTATTGTTCGTCTTGGATCAAAATAAAAATGTTGTCTCTATTTCGGATCCACTTCCAATACCTATTTTGGGGAAGAATATACCAAAGAATATGGTAAGAAAAATCTAAACCTTGTGCTCCAAGTTGCAAACTCTGCATTGAAGGACGACATCTCTAAATAGGGATGCAAAGTTCATATTGTTCAGACAAAATCATACGGGTATGAATCTTGTCACTGCATTACAATCTAAATTGATCCATTCAAAGAACAATGTAACATTTCATACATGCAGTGCTCTGTCAGGTTATTTGGTTTTTTAGTTTCATGAATTAATGGGATAATGGTGCGCTATATTTTCCAATACCCAAGGTGTGTATTTACAACATGCTCATTTGTATACATTTTGCACATGATTGTTTTATAACAATGTTGTATAATGCACATGTAGGATGGTTTTGAACTGAGGAATTGATTCTTGGTTCATATTTTGAAGTACGAAGGGAATAAAGCTTTAAACAATATCCCAGCCTACGACAACAACTGTTTATTTTAGGCTTTTTAGCAAAACAACATGCAATGATTGCCGAAAAATACTCACTAGCATTTTTTTGTGATCATAAGGCCATGAGAATAAAAGATTGGGCTACAACTAATGTATTTTCAAACTAGTATTAAACTGATAATTAATACCCCCAAAATGGCATCTTTACTTAGGATAAAAAAAGTTTTGGACCAAGAGGAACAAAAAGTTAGAACTACTATGTGGAACAAAACAATCATTCATTAAGCTGAGAATAAAAATATCAATACTAACGGGAAAAAACTGTACGGAACAAATTTTAGAATATGTGGGACAAAGTTTCAGCACGCGAGGAACAAAAGATCGCAACTATTGTGGTACATAGTTTTGTACTAACTGGAACAAAAATTCATGGCTTCTAGCAAAAATTAAACCAAATGAAATAATTTTTGTTGACCAAGAATGAAACATCTGTGAGCAGAACAATTTTTTGGAACATAATTTAAGTATGGTGGAACAAAATCACAAGTATCAGCGGAAACAAAAATTGGACAAACCAGAAGAAAAATTTGGACAAAGTTCAGGTAAATCAAAGTGGAGCAAAATTTTGTCAAGGTGAAACAACATTTTCGCAACAACAAAACAAATCTGACTATAGGTGGAACAATAGTTCGGACTAAGTGAAACAGAAAATTGGAGCATAATTTTAGAGCACGTGGAACAAAATATTGAGTAAAAGGAACAAAAGTTTAGAACAAACAAAAAATTAGAAACATTAGGAACAAATACGGCGGAACAAAAACATAGACGATGGGGAACAAAAATCTAGTGCACATGGAACAAAGCAGGAGTACAAAAGGAACAAAAATATAGGTTCATAGAAAAAATATCGTCTACATAGGGAACATCAATATAGACTACCCATAGAACAAAATCACACTATAGTTGGGGAAAAACTTATAGCACGATGGAAGAAATCGAATCCACACGCGGATCAAAACACACTACACCATGACATCTTAGTTAAGGGCAGAAAACTGCCGGCAAAAGTCGCTTTATGAGGCATGCAATCTGCCAGGAAAGACTTTCCCCGGCAGATGCAAACCGCCCTGGAAAGTCCTGTCGGGAAATGTTTTTCCCGGCAGATACCAGTATTTCCAGCAGTTAATGTGCCCTCTATCTACGTTCTATTCCCGGCATATAGTTATTTTCCCCGGCAGATGCTGCTTCTCCGGCAGACTATATTTCCCGGCAGATCTGAGTATTCCTAGCAGATAATTTGTCGGTGATTCTTACAGCTCCCGACAGCCTATCTGCCGTTAAATATATTCCCAAAAAAAAGGGGGATACTATTTATTTCTTTTACATTACAGCTGACATGAGCTGATATCTCAACTTAGCATTGAAATCCATTCATACCCAATAATAAAACGTTCAACATAGATGCTTCACATTTGTATGCTACTTAGGAAATGCAACCTTCCGTTTCTGGCTGCTTCAAGGAAAAACGTGTGCAAAGAGCCTGATGAACTTGTGGCAGCAAAAACATCAGGTTGAGCGATGCACAGCCCAAATGCGAGCGAGTAAATTGTTGATGGATATGCTCCCCACTGAAACCTATGTGACTGTTGATGTAACAATGTAAAATGAGATTAGTCAAAATGGCAGAGTAGTTATCATGGTTGTAGAACAATGATCAATAATGTTCACCTTAGTTGCTTGTGCCACGATATATACTCGAATCATAGTCCCCTTCTCAGAAGTTGTTGCCAGACTCATGGGCATCTACCTGTTGATCAATTACAAAGAGGAAAAAAGATATCAGTGAAAAGACATATACATATCTTCAGATTGCTAGGGTTCAGATTACTAGGGGGTTCAGCTAATATCAATTAAAAAGTGCAAGTTTCAGTAACAACTAACAAAGCTCCAGATCATACATGAAAGTGCCAGACGACTAACTGCTAGTATTAGCTAACAAGGTGCCAAAAATACCACCATTCAGGAAAGTGCTCTTTTTCACATCAAGTGCTAGAAATCCCTGTCGTTTTAACATATATTTCATAAATACACTAATTACATAGTATCAATACAAAGTGCCAACAGCAGCCATGCTAAAATCCCTTTGAATGTTCATAGGAAATTCTATAAGCATATGAAAGTTCCAATTTTATCAAAATTTCTACTAGACTACCACTGTTACAATTTATTTCACACAATGGCCACCACTGCATACACAACTGAGGGAGGGAGAGATGGAAACAGGGGATGGGGACCAGCGCAGCCTCACCGGATCAGAGAGGAGGTAAGTCGCATGCAGAGGAGGCAAATCACTAGGGCAGGCAACTCGTCGGAGCCACGAGACAGAGGACGATGCAGTGGTCGGAGCGCGGGTGCTGGTCGAGGCAGCAACCAGCATCGAGCAGCCTTTGTCCAGGGGGAAGCGATGCCAGCCAGGGGGGGGGGGGGGGGGGGCGGGGGGGGGGGGGGGGGAACCATCCTTTTTCCCCCGGGGGGTGGGGGTTTTCGGGCGGGGGGGCCCCCCCCGGGGGGAGGGGGGGGGGGGGGGCGGGAAAAGAAAGCGAAAAGCGCGGTGAGTGGGGCAGTGGGGAGAGGGCGGCGGGGGGGGGGGGGGGGGAACCATCCTTTTTCCCCCGGGGGGTGGGGGTTTTCGGGCGGGGGGGCCCCCCCCGGGGGGAGGGGGGGGGGGGGGGCGGGAAAAGAAAGCGAAAAGCGCGGTGAGTGGGGCAGTGGGGAGAGGGCGGCGGGGGGGGGGGGGGGGGAACCATCCTTTTTCCCCCGGGGGGTGGGGGTTTTCGGGCGGGGGGGCCCCCCCCGGGGGGAGGGGGGGGGGGGGGGCGGGAAAAGAAAGCGAAAAGCGCGGTGAGTGGGGCAGTGGGGAGAGGGCGGCGGGGGGGGGGGGGGGGGAACCATCCTTTTTCCCCCGGGGGGTGGGGGTTTTCGGGCGGGGGGGCCCCCCCCGGGGGGAGGGGGGGGGGGGGGGCGGGAAAAGAAAGCGAAAAGCGCGGTGAGTGGGGCAGTGGGGAGAGGGCGGCGGGGGGGGGGGGGGGGGGGAGGGCGGGAACCATACCTCTTCCTCCTCGGGTTGGTGGTGTCCTGGCGATGGCGACCTCCACGCGTGGATGCAGTGACGGCGGTCTCGGCATGTTTTCGACCACTGCCTGATGGTGGTGTCCTATGACGAGGAGGGATCCAGGTGGGCGGTGCAGGCCGGATGCGAGCCCGGGGTGTCCGGATCCAGGGCTGGGGTGGCCGGATCTGACTCAAGCAGGGGGAGGAGGGCACGCCACGGCAGCTCGTCAGAGATGAGTGGTCGTCACCGGCTGGGGAGGGTAAGGGGCGTCGCCAGCTGGGGAGAGGCCGGAGCTTAAAGAGGCAGGCACAGCTGGAAGGGAGGAACACATCACGCAAATCCACAACTGTAAGCAAAGCAATTACTTCAATCGGGATTTACAAACTAGGGCATACGAGAGGTTCCACAAATAGAAGTGGACAACTACTTGCAAGCAAGAGAATGTCAGGATTTACAAACCATTTTGTAACCCAGACTACAACTGTGTTTGCACTTGAATTTAAAACTAGTAGACACACACAGCTGGCATACGAAAAACTTCCTAAGAAAGCATCTTTGGCAAAGTTCTAAACATAAAAGTTGCATGGGCAGAAAAAGAAACATCAACTCATCCAGATTAAAAAGATGCATTTGTGTCGCCCTGTACTTTGCATTCAACAAGTAAGCACACTTAAGATTTCAGAAGGATTTGGCGCAAGCCAATGCATTATGCTATTATAGAATGTATAACCAACTATATTAATACTAATGATAGTTTCGCACATAGAATGTGTGTTATGCACTCATAAGAACAAATTACGCCACTTGCTGATTATAGTTAAGGTTTTCACTTGGGAAATCATCACTGACTACTTCGATCAGGTTTTATTAGCAAAGATGGCAAGCTATGATTACTTTTCACTGGAATGGTCCTTGTAATCAGAACTGTGATTGTAATTTTAAATGAACTCAATATAAAAGGATCCATGGTTATCTGTCCTGACTAAAAACTCTTCATTCTTTCTAGCTCCAACCTACATGTAAGAGTATATACACACAAGGGTGGGCTTTTGGGCCAAACCCATACACACACGGCACACACACACTCAGCCCAACAATTACTAATTAGTGGGACTGAATGTAAATATTAGTTGCACTGACAAGGACTACCCAACTTCGACAGTACAAAATAGCAGGGGCATGTACGTAGTTGTCCTCATAATTGCAGCTTCATCACACGATGCATTAAAAAAGCACCTTAATTCAGATAAACTTGGTCCTAAATTTGATATGAGAAAAATGAAGGAATATACACATGACACTAGAAATACCACCCTCATTGCTACTGACCAGTTACCCTATTTCGAAGGCATGCAGAACCACTAAACCATTAGCAGAAATGGCTCAATACGCTTCCATTTTCAACAAGATGGACCACAGAACAAATGCTGGCAGGAAGGGACTACTAGGATCAGTTAGGCTTATTCAGATAGTTGGCCCTGGCATTCTCTAGCATTCATCTCAAACAACCAGGAAAATTTTTGTCTAATTTTTGCAAGAGCTAGTTCATTATACTTTAGTGTAATATATTCAAAAGTTCTAAGAAGATGTAATATCTTCTAGATGTGAGGATTGCTACCAGCTGTGATGGTTACTTCTTCAGACTTTACGACCAACCTCCATCTGCATACATAGGGATTATCAATAGGATGCCATTTGAGAAACCTGAAACAAGCCAAATATTAGAGAATGACATTATTTATGTCAACTAAAGTAACAATCTTTAGGAGCGAAAATGTTTTTTACTTGGGGAGTCTTTTGGGCAACAATTGTCTCTTGATGTTCTAGTTGATTCTCTTGCTGGACTAACAATTTCTTCTTTTGTTGTGTGATTTCCGCTTGATTTTCTAGCATTGGTCTTTTTGATACCTTCTTCTCCTGCCAACAAATCAAGTGTTCAGTCAAACGATACCACGCAACGATAGAAACAAATTACAAGGTATTCAGAATATAGTCAAACAATACCACGCAACGATAGAAACAAATTACAAGGTATTCAAAATATAGTCAAACAATACCACACAATGATATAAACAAATCAAGTGTTCAGTTATGATCAAGAAAACTATAACTTTCTGCTACGAAAGCCCCCAAAACGACATTCGTTGCAACCTTATACAACAGTGTATGAGAGCCTTATTTCTTATTACCTAACCTGCAAACAAATGATGATCCCAACTTGAGATTTTACGGCCTGGCCAACTCCGCTTGAGATCGATTCGAACGCCACCGAGGAGCGCTGGCTACTGATACCAATTGACAGGCTCTATGTGTCGAACTAATTAACATTCAGAGAACATGCTCAAAACTGCATCGATAATCTTACTTCCAGAGGAAGGATTTCGAGATCTGGGAGTACAAAGCTAGGGTTCTTCGCCAGCCGGAACACGGCGGCTTGGGAACAACCCCTTACACAAGATGGATCTGGCAATCCCGAAAAATGGGGGCTTAAGTAGCTAGGCAAAACAACTAAAAGGTAAAAGAAGACACTGAAGCAAAAGTAACTTTGTCAAAAAGTTAAAAGTGACACTGGACGTCGCGGGAACCGACGGATGGTTGATCTATGGCTGTGGTAGTCTTGCTGTTGTGAACCGGCACCGAAGCAACTAGGGCCTTGCGATGCAGATCAAACGGACGACAGAGACCGCAGGACTGAAACTGATTCATGAACAGTAGAAGTGTTGAAAATATTCCGTTTCGTCAGGCTTGGATCCTGACACTAGTCATTTGCATGGACATGTGTCGTTTTTTCTTAGATGGCGTTGCTACTGCATATTCATTCATAACAGAAACTCAAGATCCAAAAGGGAGGGATGCTCGAGTTTTAGTCTCACGGTCTAACCATACACATACACACAAATTGCTTGAACCAAAACGTTTCACATATCAGTACATATGGGTATGCTGAGTTCTTCTGCATGAGCAGCGCGAACTTGACGAACACATGAACCATGTCTGCGAACTCGAATTGAATCGAATCAGAGAGAGAGGGATAGGCGTGGGAAGGAGAAGAGGGGAGAGATAGGGGACCTTGTGGATGAGATCCATGGCTTGGGCACCATGGATTTGGAAGCACCATTGTTGTGGATCTGGCCACGGCTGCCCTGCTGCTCGATTTGGACCGGATGCGGCGGCGGCTCTGGGTGGGGATGCGGGTGCGACGTGGATGAGGAATTGCTGCGGCGTGCGTCGGAGGTACGGGTGTGCGGAGTTGTCTATGGGGATTGCGTGGCCGGTGACCCGTGACCATGGGATTCAGAGGCGGCGGTGCTGGGTCGAGGCGTCAATTGGGGGTGCAGGGGGCAGCTGGGCGATGGAGGGGATGGGGGCGGTGGCGCTGGGCGGGGCGGAAGGTTGTGGGTGAGTCGGCGACGGCGCTAGGGTTGGCGGCGTCGACGGCAAGATGCAGTGCGGCGGCTGATGCGGGAGGGAGAGCGGCGAGAAGTAGTGTGGAGAAGGGGGAAATGAAGGCCGCATCGCCGCGTTGGGCTTCGAGTGACTTCAGTCGCGCTTATTTGGGCCTCAACCAATTCTTTCGTATCCGCGCGGTACCGGCAGTGTGTTCGCCCGTAAATGGAATGCAGGGCAATTGGGTCGACCCTAAAGATGCCGGCAGATTGGCTGCCCCTGTAACTACAGCATTCCCGGCACTTACATTGACATTTCTCAAAAAAAAAAACTTACATTGACCTATATAGTCTTGCCCGGCACATAAATCATTGAAGGCAGTCAATTGCCCCAAATTCTTGAACATTCCCGGCAGATAATTGTTGGGGAATGTAATAATTTCAAAAAAAAAATCCTACACACACGCAAGATCATGGTGATGACATAGCAACGAGAGGGGAGAGTGTTGTCCACGTACCCTCGTAGACCGAAAGCAAAAGCGTTATGACAACGCGGTTGATGTAGTCGTACGTCTTCACGATCCGACCGATCCAAGCACCGAACGTACGGCACCTCCGAGTTCAGCACACCTTCAGCTCGATGACGATCCCCGGGCTCCGATCCAGCAAAGCTTCGGGGATGAGTTCCGTCAGCACGACGGCGTGGTGACGATGATGATGTTCTACCAGCGCAAGGCTTCGCCTAAACTCTGCGACGATACGACCGAGGTGGAATATGGTGGAGGGGGGCACCGCACACGGCTAAGGAACGATCCGTAGATCAACTTGTGTGTTCTAGGGTGCCCCCTGCCCCCGTATATAAAGGAGCAAGGGGGGAGGCCGG
>LR880968.1:953335908-953350187 GCA_904067115.1 Aegilops sharonensis
ACAATCGGAGTGACAAAACCTAATCTCGAAATACGCCAACTCAACATGTACCTTCGGAGACACCTGTAGTACTCCTTTATAATCACCCAGTTACGTTGTGACGTTTGGTAGTACCCAAAGTGTTCCTCCAGTAAACGGGAGTTGCATAATCTCATAGTTACAGGAACATGTATAAGTCATGAAGAAAGCAATAGCAATATACTAAACGATCAAGTGCTAGGCTAACGAAATGGTCATGTCAATCACATCATTCTCCTAATGATGTGATCCCATTAATCAAATGACAACACATGTCTATGGTTAGGAAACATAACCATCTTTGATTAATGAGCTAGTCAAGTAGAGGCATACTAGTGACTATATGTTTGTCTATGTATTCACACATGTATTATGTTTCCGGTTAATACAATTCTAGCATGAATAATAAACATTTATCATGATATAAGGAAATAAATAATAACTTTATTATTGCCTCTAGGGCATATTTCCTTCAATAATTGCCCTTAAACTTTTGACATGGTGTAGTGACAATAGAATATGAGGAACAAGTCATTAGGGACCATGGAACAAATCGTGAGTGCAAGGTGAACTAGACTAAGTGGAATAAATTTTCGCATCTATGGAATGAATCATGACTATGGGAGGAACAAAAAATATGGACAAAGTGGAATAAAATTTTAAAACTACTGGAACAAAACATCGGTGAAACAGGAAACAAAAAATGGATTATGCGGAAGTAAACTTAAACTCATGTTGAACAAATAATGGCTACTGTCGGAACAAAATTTTAGACTGTCGGGAACAAAATTGTATCACTGATGGAACAAAATATCAGATCATACGAAACAAAGTTTAAACACATGATGAACAAATTAGGACCACCGATGGAGCATAATTTTAGGCTATGTAGAACAAAACTTTAGTGCTAGTGGAACAAATCACAACTATATATATAAAATACCGTCGTACAACACATCCACACCGTAAGAGGAATGGGAAAAATCATGAAAAATATATGAACTTGGTTTAAATTAGAAAAAAGGTAAAAGAAAAAGGTGTGAACTAACATAGCGAAGAAAGAACGAAAACGAAAAAAAGAGAAACATACGCAGGAGTCCCAAACAGTATTGAGCGAAAGGCATAATAGAAGAATGACTCAGAAAACCATAAAGAAAATCAAGTAAGCAACAATGAAATAAAAAATCATGCTTAAAAGAAAACTATAAAGAAAAATAAATTTATGGAATGGCACAAAAAAAAATAAAAAACAGAAATAATGAAATAAAGAAGAAAAACAAGAACACAAAAAGAAATCATGAAAGAAGAAAAAAGGGAAAAGGAATAGAAATGAACGAAACCTCCAATTTTTTATTTTTTGATGGCTAAACGCGTACATGGGAGAGCTTCTGTTCGGCGCCTTCTGCGCCCGAACAGGTTTCTGGCGCACACACAACCCCCTTGTTGGGCCGGCTCGGTAAGACAAATCGCAACGAACCAAAAATTCCGGAAAAACGCAAAAACTTGGTTCCACCGGGATTCGAACTCACAGTGCCACAACTTTAAACCTGCTTTGCTAACCAGTACACGCATTGAACACCTCATTTTGATAATAGCGCTAATCTTCTATATCTAAATAGCTAGCCCCCACTAACTATTTCTCTCAACATGCAAGCATGCCACATCATCCCCCAATATGCATGAGAAAAGGCCCACCCCCACTATCATATGTCTCTCAACATGCAAGCATGCCACTGCATCATTAAACATGCATGAAAAAAAGACTCATCTGAACATGCAAACATAGACAATAATTTCATTCTATTATGCTATTCATATTTAATAACCATTCTACAACTATATAGTACTTGAACATAATAAATTATGTGTATTTTCTGTTTTAGTTTTTTATAATATTACTTCAAATATTCATGTTTCATACAACGAATCACATTGAAATATGTTAAAAAATATTCCTGCAACAACGTGCGGGGTATCATCTAGTTATATAAGAACAAGTGTGGCTGCGCTATTAATCATGAATCTGAAAATGTTCGTCAATCTGAGCCAACGTTCATCATCTTTGACGAAAAACTCACAAACTTAAAAAAACCATCAATTTTGAGACAAAAGTTCATCATTTTGGAAGAAAAAGTTCAAAAGTTAATCATTTTTAGGGAAAAGTTCATCGATTTTGTAGAACGGTTTTGAAAAAGTGAAAAAAGTTCATCGTTTTAAAAAAAAAAGTTCATTGCATTTTTAAAAAGTTAGATTTAAAAATGTTCATCGATTTTGGAAAAATTTCATTGGATTTGGAAAAAGTTCATCGACTTTGAAACTAAGTTCATCGAAATTTGAAAAAAAATCACTGATTTTGAAAAAAGTTCAATGAATTTAAAAAAAGTTCATCGAATTTGAAAAAAGTGTTCTTCAAATTTGAAAAAAGGTTCATCAAATTTGAAAAAAATGTTCATCGAATTTGAAAATGGTTCATCAAATTTGAAAAAAGGTTCACCTAATTTGAAATAGTTCATCAAATTTGTCAAAAAGTTCATCAAATCGGAGAAAAAAGTTCATCAATTTTGCAAAAAAAAAGTTTCTGAAGAAAACAAGTTTCATGAATTTGGAAAAGAAAGAAACAAAAGGACGAAAAAAGGAAAAGAAGAAGAAGAAGATAAGAAAAGACACATGTATGTACTCAAACCGAGTGAAGTGGTCGAGTGGTTGGGTCGCCATACTATAAACTCAACGATGTGGGTTCGAAACCTGATTCTCGCACACTCTTTGGAGTTTGGAAAAGAGAAAAAAGTCAAAAGTGGGCCGGCCCAACCTGAGAATGGGGTATGCGCCCATTAGCAGGAATGCCTGTAACGGGCGCTTAAGGTGGTGAATATGAACTAGCCGTCGTCATCACCACGTCGAAGCTGTGGTGAACCTCAGCGTCATGTAGCTTTCCCGCCTGGCTTCTTGGGCCTGTTGGGCCGCACGCGCGCAAGAAACAACGTGCCAGACCTAGGCCCGCCGCCTGGGGACTTCGTATGCGCCGCTCGTTGCGGCAAATTGCCGAGCGAACGCACAAGACCGACTCCAGCTGGGCCGGCCCATTAGCGCAACACGGTGAAAAATCCAAAAAAATACTGCATGAAGGAGGGATCGAACCAGGAACCTACTGTTAGGTAGGAAAGAGCATAGCCAACGCGCTAGATTAGCTTTCTTGCTCAACAATGCCGCGCGGAGCTAGAGGTAATGTAGGTCCGAACATTTTGTCAAATTCCCAACACGGACATTATTTTGAAAAAAATGTTTCTTTTTTAAAAGCGAACACTTTTCAAATTTGACATGAAAAACCTAAAAATCTCGAACATTTTCGGAATATGTGAACAAAGTTTGATAAACTGAACACTTTTTTGAAAATCATGAACTTTTTGAATATGTGAACAAATTTTTGTTAAAGGGAACATTTTTTGAAACTCTGAACAAAAATTTGGAAACGCAAATATTTTTGGAATTCAAGAACAAATTTGAAACAAGAACATTTTTTCAAACTCAGAATAAAAAATTGAAGAAACGAAAACATTTTTTCAATTTTCAAACATTTTTGAAAAAAGGTACATTTTTTCTGAAATCACGAACATTTTTAAAACTGTGACAATATTCTTAAAAACAAAAAGGGAACAGGCGAAAATAAGAAGAAAAAACGAAAAATGAAGATGAACATTTTTCAAATTCAAAAACAAATTTTGGATACGTAACCAAACATGTTTTCAATTTTCAAACATTTTTTCAAACTCACAATAAAAAATTGAAGAAATGAAAACATGTTTTCAATTTTTCAAACATTTTTGAAAAAGGTTACAGTTTTTCTGAAATCACGAACATTTTTAAAACTGTGACAATATTCTTAAAAACAAAAAGGGAACAGGCAAAAATAAGAAGAAAAAACGAAAAATGAAGATGAACATTTTTCAAATTCAAAAACAAATCTTGGATACGTAACCATTTAAAAACATGGAAAAACCTGAAACAAAATTAGAAAATTTAAACACTTATATAAAATTGTGAACATTTTTTGAAACTCCCAAACAAAATAGAAATAGACACATTTTCGTAAGTTGCGATATTTTTTGAAATGGAAACATTTTTTGAAACTATAGAACACAATTGGAAGACACAAACATTTTTCTTAGAATTGCGAATGAATTTTGAAAGAGGAACATTTTTTCAAACTCCAGAAGAAAATTTGAAAACGCGAACATTTTTTTTATATTATGAACAATATTGAAAGGTGAACATTTTTTCTACGTATGCAAACATTTTTATGAAAAATGGAGAAATGTTTTTTGAATTTGTGAACAAAAGATAATTTTGAAACTGCGTTAGAACATTTTTTTATATCTGTGAACAATTTATGAGAAAGGGAACAAGTACTCTAAATGCGAATATATTTAATTTTTTTTAAGAACAAGAACATTTTTATATTTTGTGAACAAATTTTTAAACGAGAACATTTTTTAAATTTATGAACAAAATTTGAAAATGGGAATATTTTTTAAATTTTCGAACATTTTCCGTGAATCTCAAACAAAATCTTCAGAAATCGATTTAGAAATTACAAGTATTTTTTCAAATTAGCATACATGTTTCAAAAATGTGAACATAATTTGAAAATAAGAACAAAATTTTGAATTCTGAACAACATTTGAAATTTACAAACATTTTTGAAAAAAGTAAAATAAACTTGAAAACTGAAAAAGGAAACGAAAATGGAACAGAAGAACAAGGAAACAGTAAAAAAGAGAAACTAAAATCAGGAGGAAAAGAAAGGTTCCAAACTGCAACGAACGAACTAGTCTACTGGGCCGGCCCTTCCCTCTGTGCGATACGGCGACAATTTGCCGCAACGCGCGGCAAATAGGGATTTCTCGCCGCCTGCCACAACGAGGGGAAGGACGAACGACGCTTGCTAGATCTGCACAAGGGAGCCCGCTGCTGCGCTAGGGCACGAACTCTGGCCTGACCCGAGTTTGCCACCCGCCACCACGACGTGGATGAGGAAAAAACTGCATGGGGTAGCCCGCAGGCCGCAGCTGCGTGGTGGAATGGGACAACTGGCTTGACAGAAAATAAAACCAACGTTAATGTATACGGGAGAACCAACGTTAGACCATTCAACGGCTTCCAATTTTGGGGAGCCACAATATATTCATTTTTTTAGAAAAGGTCATCATGGCTAGCTTTATTGAAAATCAAAATAGGTTTACATCATCTACGAGTTTGCTGACAACAATGTCAAGAGGCTCGTCCAACCAACTATAGAAAGTCTTATTACAATAACAAAAGTGAGCTAGCACATGAGCCGCTTGACTACAAGATCGATAACAATGCTTAAAAATGGCCTTCCCAATCAAATTACTAGTGTCCAAACATTCTGCGAAGATAGCCGTCGATGCATCCCACCAAGTTGTTTGGCCGTTGCAACAATTAATGACTTGCAGGGAATCTGATTCCGCATCCAACTGATTGCATCCGAGTGCATTAGCAAACACAAGCCCATCTCGCATAGCCAAGGCTTCAGTACTAATTATATCTGCTGCATAAGGAATGAATTTGCATTGACCTCCAATAAAATTACCTCTATCATCACGCAAAATCGCTGCTGTAGCCCCTACACCCTCATCAGGATAGTAGGCTGCATCCACAATAAGTTTAACTAGACCATGAAGGCGCGCTTTGCCGCGCCCGACTTTGAACCCTCGTAATTAGAGAACCATAAGAATATGTGTAAGCAAAACATTTTGATTTACGCAAGAACGAACTGAAACCTACAAATAATCCATCCTCTACAGCAAGAAGTCAAGAACAGAACATTTTTCCACTGAAAAGTCAACTATCTAACAACATAATAGCGAAACAGAATTGATATAAGCAATGCTCATCAATGAATTAATTGCTCAAGAATTCAACTCATGAACAATTGTGAACTCAAAATTTCAAAATTAAATTGCTGAGGAGTTTCTGGTTGTTTCGCATACGGTGCACATGAGAAACTCTGATCAACAAGGCTTTCACAGTGTTGTCGATGGCCAATGGGAACTCATTGGTCATTGCCTTATCGGTGCATTCAACATATATAACACATCGCTGATTTATCTTATTACTCTTTATCTTGTTGATTTTGCTTTCATAGAAAAACACATGATTGTTAACTAAAAGAGTCGATTAAACATTTAATTCAAGAAAATAAGGGAACACTCACTATATTAAAAAGTTCTAGCAATACTTTTGTCATCTATGAAGGAGAAAATCATACAAAAGTGCTTTATTCAACTAACACCAGCACCACCACAACATAATAAAACTGACATATATGATCTCAGAAGATTACTGGATAAATGACAGGAAGTCATAGTAAGGCTTACATAAATTCCAAAAGCATTTCCCTAAAATAGTTCAACAGAATACCATATTGAAGTTGAAGACAAATCTAGAAATTTGGAAACTTTTTTTCCAGCAGTATAGAAAGTACACTTCTGATAGCACTCTTGCAGTTGACACAGTCCATAAGTGCTTTCACAAGGGCACTGTTGTGCTTGTCCATAAACTTCATCCTCTGGTTGATCAGCCTCACTTCTCACTTAAGAACGGAGAAGGTAATTTAATAAGCCATGAACAAGTTTGACAAACTGTATGGAGAAAACAGAAGCATCTATGAACAAACTGTACATATGGCAGTATAAATTGTTCTTCTCCCCCCCAAAAAACTGTACATATGCAGGGTCATCTTCTTATCTACATCACATGTCTTACACCTCTTGGTATTCTTTTTTTTTTTGCGGGAAATACACCTCTTGGTATTCTTTCTCCTCACAAACACCAAAGTAAGAATTGATGCAGCATCATTAGTGTCAATGGTACAGAGTAAGGATGGCGTCTACTAATAACCAAACCAAACCATACCCGACCTGACTCTTGCTTTGGCAGCATAAAAACAAATAGAATACATCAGCGGCATGTACGAAGATGCATGGTTGTGATTATTAGCACATAACCATCAGTCAGGAAAGGTGGTGCTCCTGTGGCAGGGAAAGGAGGGATCTGGGCGCCATTGGGAAGATATGAGGCGGTGTTGGATGTACCCAAGGTTTGCTCCACCCTATAAGATATCCAGAAAAGACATGACAAACCAGCTGAAAGAAGAGGTGCACGACGCTGTATTTGTAACGCCATGGCACTACCAGTATCAGTTTCATCCTGATTATTACGCCGCCGCCGGGCGCAAGACTTTTTTTTAGGGGTAGAATAGAGCGCAAGTTGAAGAGAAGAGGGATGAAAGCGATGGCTCCGTTCGGACATTGAGAAAAATCTGCACCGAAAGCCCAGTTTTTTTTTTGAGTAATACCGAAAGCCCAGTTGTAGTCCTCACTGTGGCATGGCCCATGGCACCAGCACGGCCCGTTTCACGAGATGATCCCTAGCACGTTCAGCAGAGCAGCGAGGGAGGTCCTATGTGCCGCATTTTGCGGCGAATAGCCAGCGTGACGCACACAGGAACTGTCCGACTGGGCCGGCCCACTATAAGGACCCCGAGGTGTGTATACAGCGTAAAAAATCGCAAAACAGAAAATAACGCCACGAGGAATCGAACTTACGCCGTCCCCATACTCAACAATCGCTGCAAACCACTGGACCGAATGACTGCATCCGAACAATGACGCATCGCTATTACATTTAATAACTCTTTATTGCGGGATATTTCCCTTGCATGCTATTTCCTGTACGTGTACTGCAGCATATAGATTTGAATATGTGATTTTTTTTTGAAAAGCTGGAACATGATTTGAAATACCTGAATATTTTCTAAAGTTGTGAACAAAATTTGAAAACGCAAAATATTTATCAAAATTACGAACAAAATTTTCAAAACATGAACATTTTTTGGACTTACGAACAATTTGTTCAAAACTCATTTTTTTCAAAATTTAAAAAAAGATGAACATTTTTTGAATATGTGAACAAAATTGGACAAGCTGGAACATTTTTTGAAATTAGAGACATTTTTCGAATTTATGACAAATTTTAGAAATGAGAACAATTGTCATAAATAGGAGCGTCAAAACTTGTAAATATGAACATTTTTTAAAATTTGCGAACAAATTTTGGAATGGGAACATTTTTTCAATTTGTGAACAAAATTTAAAACATGAACATTTTATAAATTTGTAAACAAATTTGAAAAGCTGGAACACTTTTTGAAATTCCTAAACATTTTTTGAATGCAAACCAAATTTGAAAATGGTCAATTTTGAAATTGTGAACAAAAAATTGAATTTGCAAACAATTTGTGAAAACTTGAACAAATTTTGAATTTGTGAACAAAATTACAAAACAGGAATAATTTTTAAATGACGAACATATTTTAAAGGTTGAGAACAAAATTTGGAAACACGAACCGGTAAAAACAGGATGGGAAACTCCAGAAGGTTCCCAAAACCGGAACTGCCTACAGTAGCAGATGGGCCGGCCCAGTTGATTGCTCTCCTATGCGATTGCTCGACTGCTTGACGCAGAGAGCGTCAAATAGGATTTTCCGAGCAGCGGCCCTTTTTTAGTTTAAGCGAGGCTAAGGGACAACCGAGCAATCTGGTGCACACATAACTCAATTGGACGGTTAAGGTTCTCAAATCGTTGTGGAGGGCCGTGAGTAGCTTCATTTTACTGTTTTGTAATAAATCGAGGATTAGGTTTATTCATTAATTCACGCATGCAGTTTGATACCGAGGAGGCGAAGACAACACAATAAATGGTACTAGTACAAATAAAAATACAGATACATGACCTCATGAAATCCAAGAAATTTACGGTACTATACTCCTAATACAGACGAGAGAACAATCCGTAGATGACTATAAATAAAATAGAATGCGAAACGTATCCCTGAGGGAAATTATGAACAGCGGCGGCGTTGGTTGCAGTGGTTGCAATAGGACATTTCACCGCCGGGGGGGCGGCCGCAGTGGCTGCAAGACCGGGGCGTGGGCGTCGACGACGGGACGACGGCTCGGCGCTGCCGGACGCACGTAGGATGTACGTGGAAGTTGCACCCGCCGCAGCCGTAGTGTGCGCCGCAAACCTGCGTCTTGCAAGCGTCGCAGGTGATCTGGACCCGCGCGGGGCAGCGCGGCTCGTACATCAGTGCGTGCTTGTGGCAGGGAAAGGAGTAGGTCGCGCAGGCCAGGTGCAGATCGAAATCGCACTTGTGGCAGCGGTAGCGAGATCCCTTGCCTCCACAGCCGCAGCCGTTGCAGGTGAAGGCGCCGTACTCGTGCCGGACCAGCGGGCAAGAGTGGCTGTGGTGGTGGATCATGGTGGATGGAAGCTAGCTTCTTCGATTATCTGGTTTCTCCTCTCCTTGCTTATGGTGATCGTGTTTTGGGATGTTGTTGACTGGGCGGGTACCCTGGGACTTGCGTGTAGGGCATTATATAAGCAGACGGCGTAACATGCGTCGCATGTCATCAACCAGATCATGTGCATCAAATTAATGGCACACGGGAAATGACTTTGAGAGTTACTAGGTCAAAGCGCGTCATTTCATGAACATAGCATTATGACGCGCTTTGAGCTAATCAACGTCTAATTAAGAATCCAATCATTGTTTATAGAACGTCGTACGCAAAGACTTGGCGTATGCTTGGAACCAGTCTGGTAGTATATGTATATATTGCGTCTGAAAACAAACTACGTCCATTAATATTGTTGCAGTCGTGTGCATGCGATAGCATCGGCTCTGTTGGTAGACAGATTGCAAATGAATCCAATCAATATCAATTCCATTGATGATCATTCCTTATATACAACCGGAAGGGGCGCAAGTGAAGGGATGCGTCCCCTCGATGGGGAAGGAGGAACCATCGTGTCGATTGCGGGCTTGGCAATCGCACGTGTAGAGGATTATCTCCTTAATTATAATAATAATTAAATCCTAACACTCCCCTAATCCTTGTTTGTCCTTGTGATTGATCATCGTTGAAATAGTCTCCTTCAAAAACCCTGTGGGAAAAATATGAGAAGACATACATAATATGCCATAGAAAACTCCTTTCAAAAACCTAGTGGGAAAATAAGGAGAAAATGACATATCACAATGCTTGTATTACTATTGCCTCATAAAAAACCTCTTATGAGAAACCATATAGGAACAAACTAATAAAGGAAAAGAGTGCAATATCAAAGATCTGGAGAGATCTTGAACAGGTTATCATTCAGGAGGGCACTCCCCCTAAACCTTGCAAAAGTCATCTTGTACCACATCATTAACATCTTTCATGAATGAAGAACTTGGTAAAGATTTTGTGAACATATCACACAAATCACATATGACTTTGCTTCCAAAATATTTATCTTCCCACTTTTCAACTCACGATGAAGAAAATATTTTCAGAGTAATATACTTTGTAATATTGATGTTTATAACCTGTCTGCATCTATGTAATACAAACAACAGTATCTTCATAGATAATGGTGGGTGATTCCTACCAATCAAACTCACCCGAACTTTCAACAAAGTTCATCATTCTGTAAAGCCAAACAGATTCAGATGTTGGTTCATACATTTAGAATGATTAGTGGATGCAGCCACTAGAGTTTGTCATTTTGACTTCCGAGAGAAAGTCGTACCTTCATTCGAGGAGACAAAAATCAGTCTGTGATCTAGGATTATGGGGAAGAAATATATACCCAACATCACAATATCCAACCATGGTCATATCTTGAATTTTTTTTCATAGAACAAACCAAGATCTATGGTGTCCAGAAGATATCTAAAAATATTCTTCACACCAACCCAGTGCCTTTTAGTCAGTGATGCATTGAATCTAGCCAATAAAGTCACTGCTAACGACATACCAGGCCTGGTGCAGTTTGCTAGATACACCAGTGCTCTCATTGCACAACGATATGGAAATTCACGTCCAAATATCTCTTCATCACTGTCGTTAGGACTTAATGGGTCCTTATCTCTAGTAATCCAAAGATCTCAAAACAATAGTTCTTTGATGGATATGGCTTATCCATGTTGAACTTTCAATTTTTTTTGGATAAATGTGGACTGATGAAAAAGTATTCCCGAAGGAATACGCTCAAGTTCCAAACTCAAGCAATGTTTGGTCTCAACAAATCTTGCATCTTACACTCTGTCTTAAGATGATATGATTGTATCATGTATCTCTTGTGTAGCTCCAATGATACTAGATCATCAACATACAGAAATTGTACAAAATCCCTCTTTGGATTTCTTGATGAACATACATGAACAATCATCAATGTTTGAGTAACCTTCTAATAAAGGAACTCACTCAGTCGGTTCTACCACATCATTGCCGACTACTTCAAGTCATAATGACTTCTGAAGCTTTACACAACACATGTTGCGATTAAATTCAGAATTCCCATTCCTTCGGAATTATCATAGAGATATCTGAATCAAGTGACGCATACAGTTATTCAGACACAACATCCATCAGTTGGATATAGAAATTCATTATTCACTGCCAGTGATATGAAATATCGGAACGTTAATCCACTCATAACTGGAGAACATGTTTCATCTTAAACGATGAAGGGTCTCTGCGTGAACCCATGTGCTACAAGCCTCGCTTCATGTCTCACCACCTCATTGTTTTCATTCCTCTCATGAACAAAAAACTCACTATGATTCCCAAGGGAACACATTCAGAGGAGTGGGTACTACTGATCAGGTCAATACCCCTCTTCTTGAGAGCGAGTGCGTCCTCAATTACTGCCTTCCTTTGGATCAACTAGAGCGTTTTAGACACTCAACCATGCATGGACTTAGGTTCTAGATCCAATCCAAGGTCTTTTGCAATTCATGAGGATAAATAAATGTCGACATAATGTAGTCTTTATTATATGATTCTCCCGAATCCATATCCATAGTGGAGATTTCATCATTACCTTTTGACTCTTTGTGATTTACCACAATAGTTGAGTCAAGGTCTTCCGATGTCCCAACACAAAAATTTGTGTGCGCACTCGTGCTGGGTCCTAGATGTGTCCAACATCCTTCGGGTGTCCTTCAACCCTTTGTTGAATATCAACATGATGTTGACCTGCATTTACTGTTTGAGGATTCCTCATTCCCCTTGGACACTTCCATGAAGCCTTATCCTCTTGTGTCTAGATTCCTCCCCCTCATCGATGGCCGAGTGGACCTATGGGTCACATCCACTCTCTCTGAGACATTCACTACGGGAACATTTTACTTTGTGACACCTTTATACTCGGTAAATGCAACTGGCAGATTATTTGCGATACTTTGCAAATTTAGAAACTTCTGAGCCTCTAGTTTAGATTCATTCATACGTGGACCAAAGGACTAGATGCCTATTAACATCTCATTCTATTTCCCGGCATTCAATGTGGTTCTTATCTCCCCCTAATGCCGGAAAAAATGTCCTCATCAAAATACAAACAACGTACCGCGCCATAAACAAGTCCCATTTAAGAGACTTTAGGTACTTTATGATTGACAGAGAACTGTACCTCACATAGATCCCCATTTATCTATGAGGGCCCATATATGTACGTTGCGGTGGTGAAATCGGTGCGTATCCAATGCAACCGAACTATCGCAGATGGGAAATACTTGCTGATTTCCACGTACTAACTGCAAGAGGAGACCATATAATATGCAGTTGGTCGAATTTGTATGAACTATGCAGTATGTCAAACTGCATGTCCCCAACTAAATGTTGGGAGATTACAATTCAGTAGGAGCTATCTTGCTATCAACTTAATCCTCTTGATAAGTGATTATGCAAGATCATTCTGGGTATGTACACAAAGTACCAATATGCTCCACTGTTATGCCTAAATCTAGGCAGTAACCATCAAATGCTCATGAACTAACTTCCATAGCATTATCCATCCTGATGGATTTATCCCGGGCCAGGGATGATTTGCTGTCAAATTAATGATCCGAGCAACCATCTTTGTAAAAGCATGGTTCCATATAAAAGTAAGACACACATTGGACCATCTCAGTAATGCATCCAAAAGCACTATGAAATATGTGAATATTCCATGTAACGGTTGAATTGGATCACATATATATCTCCTATCCAAGGAAATCTAGTGGCTCATCCTTTTTCATGAGATAAGATGGCCTTGCGATCAGCTTCCCAGTTTGCACACATTGTACATACACAATTCAATGAATTTGAAAAATTCACACCGTTAGATTGTGTCCAGTTGAACCATCAATAATTTTCTCATCCCCCCAATACCAGGATGACCCAGGCAGTCATGCCATATCTTGAACTTTTCAAGATTCTAGAAAATTATCTTATACGCCGATGCGTATCCAATTTAATGTATGTATAATACAATCCACAATATAGAGAAGCATTTACTCTCACTAGTAGAAAAAGGGTCAAACGTGAAGCACATTAGTGCCGGTTTGTATTTGAGCCGGCACAAATGTATACATTAATGCCGGTTCCAACGGCTAGCCGGGCCGCTCTCATTAGTACCGGTTCGTGGCTAACCTTTAGCACCGGTTCGTGCCACGAACCAGTACTAATGAGAGTGGTGACAGGATGTTGTCAGTCTGGGCCCCCTCCAGCATCTTTAGTACCGGTTCTTGGCACGAACCGGTACTAAAGGTCGTCCTACATAAACCCTTCGTCCACCCGAGCTCGCTCTGTTCTTCCCCTTTCCCCTCTCCTCTCTGTTCTTCCCCTCTTCCTCTCGAGCTCATCACACATTTTGCCCAAAATTTGTCAAGATTTGAAGGCCCCCATCCATTCAAATGATCACAAAGGTTAGCAACTTTGTCCTTTCATCTCTCATTGCTAGATTAGCTCTTGCAATGCTTTATATAGTTATTAATTTGTGAGTTTAGTAATTTGGGAGGAAATATATATATGTGCTAGTATTTGATTTATATGCAATTTGAGGTTAAAATAACACTTAGTTTGCATATGTAGGTGTGGTTTACTTAGTGCCTTCTAAATCTCCGTCGTAACCACCGTCGATCGCCCGCACCGTCCCGTCGCCGGCACCACCTTGTGGTGAGCCTCTTGTTCATGAAATTTTATATAAAAAATTGATGTTTGTGTGATTTGGATATATAGTTACTCGTATAATAATTATCTTACCCGTACGTTATTTGTTATACATAGTGCCATGGTTTTGATATCCGTCCCCGTCGGCCCTCGTCCTTGTTATGATTCGGATGTGGTATATTCTCTTTTAAAACTATT
>LR880968.1:953375499-953405260 GCA_904067115.1 Aegilops sharonensis
AGTGCCCCACACTTTAGTGCCGGTTATGGAACCGACACTAAAGGGCCTTACGAACCGGTGCTATTGCCCGGTTCTGCACTAGTGCCCGCGGGGTGGGCATCGCCGGAGTTGGGGAAGAGGGCAGCGGCGTCTCAGGTCGATGTCGACAGAGAGGTTCTCGGGGTCGTGCCCATCGCCTTTTATCCTCTTTTCAACTTCTTTTGTAAGAATACATCAAACCTCGCAGTAAAGATGGTTGTAGACACCAATTGATGCAGATCCTAGGATTTACCCCTTTTGGGAAAACAAATACTAAAAAGGAAATATATCCATCATCAGTTATGCTTTGAAGGAACACTGTTGGAATTTCGAGCCCAGTAACTACGGTGTTTTAAATAATTAAAAATGGTACTTTCAAAGGTTAAAAAAATCTGATATTTTTGTACATGTAGATAAAGATGATTTTAACGAACCTATAAAATTTTGTTAAAATGAGTTATATTTTGGGCTACAGAAAAATAAAAAGGGGGCTCTAAATAGACACTACAAATGATCTTTTGGGATTAACAAAAAACAGGCTACCTACAGCCCGAGCTTCATTTTTGGAGTTTCCGACTTTGAAATCATACCACCAGCAACCTTTCTAGGTCAAATAATTCGTCTTGATTTTGTTCTCTCTACTATTCGAAATCAAAATCGAACGGTGTTTTCTTGCTTTTGTACAGAGAACACATCTTACTAGTTTCTACCAAAAATGAAGCAAAAAAAAAAAGTGAATTAAGAGGCTTCTTCTGCTGCCCCTTGTTAGGCAAATGTTCAGAAAATTAAGAGCAAAATTAAGCATACTAGCTATCTGCTCATCACCGTGAGAACACAGACATCCTCTTCAGTAAAGCAAATGATTCAGAAAAGAAAGAAACATATAAACAATAACAATGATCTATCAGTTAAAGCAGATGATTTGGTATTAACCGGAATAAACAACATCCTAAGAGTACATATATACACACACATTTCCAGCACAACATTTCTTAGCCCCAGATGTTTTTTCTTTCCAAAAGGTTGCGGAAGACTTGGAGTTTTCCACCGCATCTGTCCATCTAAGCCTGGGCATCCCCGGTTTAGCTGGGTTTGGTCGGTCTCGCTAAACAATCGTCATAAAATCAACGGTTTCTGGCGGTTTGGTTTAAGGAAAACGATCTATTTCATCCGGATGATTTCTTCAGCTCGTAAACCGTCTGCTGTGTGCGCCACGTGTCCCCTGAGGACCAGCCACCACTTCTCCTCCAACCTTATCTTCAAGCCCCCTCTCTTCTCCACACGTCTTCTTTTTCCCCCTTTTCCTCCTCCTTTCCCAGCAGTACTGGAGGAGAGGACGAGGCTCTCCCATCCCATGGCGAGCACCACGGCCACAGCTGAGAACCGGGAGGGGTGCCGCCGACGGCAGCTTGATGCTACTCTACCCCGAACATCGTCGTTGTTGCAATCATAAGGGCGAAGCAGCCGCTGTTGTTTGCGTCCTCGCCCTGGCCGCTGCTGTTGCATCCTCGCCATGGCCGGGAGAGGGGCGACACCGGCAACGGAACGTCGTGGTTGCAGCAAGGTTGGGGGTGACGGAGACTCCGGCCACCACCGATGGAAGCCTCATGCTCGCCACTGTCACTCCCGCGCTAGAACCCATGCGTTTTTGCAGCACCACCATTGTTGTGACGGGGCACCTCCCTCAACTCCGGCTGCAATGGAGCTCACCGGCGTGTTGTCGGTTCTATGTTGGAGTTTCGCCGCGCCGTCGGGGCTGCAATGAAGCGTCGCCCGAGGCTGCAATGAAGCATCGGTGGTGCTTCAATGGAGCTTCGCCGGCGCATCGCTGGGTCGTTAGGCTGCAATGGAGCTCCGCCGGTGATGCATTGGAGCGTTGTTGGTGCTGCAATGGAGCTTCACTGGCGTTGTCGGTGCTGCGCTGCAGCTTCATCTCACCCCTGGGGATTGCAATGGAGCTTCACCAGGGAGGAGGGGGTGTCGCCAGGGGGCTGCAGTCGTTGTTGCCATGGACAGCACACGTCGGCTCCCCGTGCTGCGCCAGATCGGACGTTCACCAGCGCCCAAATCGTACGGCTGGTTAGGCGGATGAATTTCTGCAGAAATCATCCGATTTATCCGTAGTAGCCGCCTTGGTTTAAGCGGGTTATACAGTTCGATGGGTTCGCTCGCGCACGCGCACGCGCACGCACGCTTCTCTGCCTATCGACGCTTATCGCTACCTCGGCCACGCCCTGCGTGCGTCTTCTCCCTGGACACAGCCTCTCCTCCACCGCCATGGTGCTCTCTGCAGACGCTTCTCTCGGTGGCGTCCGCTGGATTCCTGCCTCCTCTACGAGCTTAGCGACAATCCGCTGCCCGATAGGACGGACGAGATGCGGTTGGCGGTGCCGGTCAGAGCCCGCAACATCTTGGCCCTGGCGGCTGTCCTAAGGAGAAGGCGGTGTTCCTAGTGTTGCGTCCGGCGTGGCCTCTCGTCTGGTGCAGCACCTGCTCGTGCTCCGGCTCTTCTGGCTCACCGCCTCCGCGGAACTCGTCGTTCACGATATGCCGGCCGGCGCAGCTGAGTAGCAACAACGACACGCCGGCGCCGCCGCGACTACGCCAGTGGAGGAGATACTGCTGGGCGCGGCACCGCTGGAGGAGAGGAAAGACCGAAAGAGTAGCAGCGCCGCCTGGCTGTGCTAGACGTGGCCCATGGACAATGCTGAGGTAGACCTGAAGCTAGCTTGAAGACTGGTTCGACGGTTTGAACTCGTCCAGAACCCGTACGTAACCCGTCCAAACCGGTTTGTCCGTTTGTGCTGGGTTGGCTCGACGGTTTGCGCGGGTTGGGACCAAACCTTGAACAGGCTTATGTCTCAGGGTGGACACGGTCCGGGCCGGTCCGGTCCCGGTCCGAGCCGTCGTTTGGACCGGCCGCCGGCGGTCCGGTCCGGACCGGACCGAGCAGCGCAGCGGTCCTGATCTTAGGGACCGGACCGGCAGAGCTGAAGCTCGAAGCCCGCCGGTCCTCACGGTCCTGGCGACGTCCAGTCACTGGCATGTAGGCCCAGGATGTCGGAGAGGTCGTCGGAGCAGCAACACGGTGGCCGGAGCCGGTGAAGACAACCTGAGGCGCGGCGGCGCGAGGGAGAGGCACAGGGGAGAGAGGGAGTGGCACGACCGCGCGGGGGAGAGGGCGAGCAGTCGTGCGAGAGGGCGGGAGAGAGGCCGAGCAGTCGCGCGAGAGGGTGGGGGAGAGGGCGAGGCAGAGGCGCGGCGGCGGGGAGAGAGAGGCAGCGCAGGGGAGAGCAGAAGCAGCCCGTGCGGCGCCATGGAGATAGACTGGGATGGACGAGGACGGCGGCTAGGTCACGCACGCACGGTGTATATGTGTTGGGCTCTCCAGATAACATCTAATTTGGCTGGGCCTTCGGTCCTCCGAGCCGGACCGAGCTTTTGTCGGACCGGACCGACCGAATTTCGGTCTCCTTTTTGTGGACCGGACCGGCCATGTTATTTAGCGAGCCAGGACCGTACGGTTCGGTCCATAACGGGCCGCGAGCCGGGCCAAAAGCCCGCTCGTCACGTCCACCCTGACTTATGTCCATCGAAGCACGTCGGTGTCGTCTCTGCAAAAAGAAACATCATTGGGTTGCAAAACTCTGCTGGGGAGCGGGCATATTCAACAACTGTAGTAGAGATACCACAAACTACACACAGAGATGATTGGGTTGCAGTTAACGAGAACGATGAATGTTAGACTATGTATAGCTTCTGTATTTGTGTACGTATATTGTACTTATTGTAACACACCCATTATATATATATGAGATAAGCTATCCCTAGAGGGTTGAGCTGGTTCCCCCAAATCATTGTCTTACATGGTAACAGACTTGGTTACGTACGCTTCCGCAAAACCCTAACCTATCGCCGCCGCCCCCCACATCGCGCCGCCGCCCCTTGATCGCGCCGCCGCCATGACGGGAGCCGCTGCCTCCAGCTCCTCCTCCGCCGGGTTCCTTCCGGCCTCGCTCACCGCCCTCCTCTCTCTCCCGCTCGACTCAGCCACCATGCGGCCGCCCCAGGTCGGGACACGGAGCGTCGGCTCGTTCTTCTCCAACCATCCTCCGGCTTCCTCGTCGCCGGGACATGCGCTGACGATCCATACGTCGAGTGCTCCTTCACCTGCCTCGTCGACCGGCGCCATCGCGCCTCTGGCCTTCGCGCCCGAGGCCACCTCGGCGGCCGTCACGGCGGGCCACATGGCGTCCGCGCCCCTGGCGAGATCGCCCTCGATCACGGCGCCAGCTGCTTCCCTCTACGGGGCGTATCCGCCGCCGCTGCCCACGGGTCCCGATCCAGTGACGTCACTCGCGCCGCCCGTCCCTGCCCCCATGGCATACGCGCCTCCGCCAGGCGCTTCTACGGGCTCGTTGCCTCCACCGTTCCACTTCGGCAACCTCATCACCGTCAAGCTCTCGTCCGACAACTATATTTTCTGGTGTGCGCAGGTCCTTCCGCTCCTCGGGAGCCACTATCTGCTTGGCTATGTTGACGGGACTTTTCCTTGCCCTCCCGCGCTGGTGGACAGCGTGAACGGTCTGGTCTACAACCCGGCGCACCGTGTCTGGACGGGGCAGGACCAGGCGAATCTCTCCTCCATCCAGGGTTCGCTCACTCCGGCCGTTGCCGGGCTCATTGTCTTTGCAAAGACTTCTCATGAGACTTGGACCATCCTTGAGCGCTCTTTTGCGTCACAGTCTCAAGCCCGTGTTAGTGCCCTCCGTCGCGAGCTTGGTGCCTGTGAGAAGCTTGATTCCACGGCAACGGAGTTCTACAACAAGGTCAAGGCTCTTGCTGACACACTGGCATCCATTGGACAGCCGCTTACCGACTCTGAGTTCAACTCCTTCATTGTAAACGGCCTCGACGAAGAGTATGATGGTTTGGTTGAGATCATCAATGAGCGCGGCAACACCACCCCCATGATGGCGCATGAGGTCTACTCTCGACTTCTCCTCACTGAGCAGCGCGTTGAGGCGCGCCATGCCAACCGCAACCGCGGCGCCTCCTCCGCCAACGCGGCCTACAGAGGCGGTCGCCCCTCCGGCGGCGCTCAGTCCTCCGCCTCGGGCAAGGGGCCCGCGCCGCTGCCTCCGGCCTCATCCACCCCCACTCTGACCCTACCTGGTGATGGGGGTCGACGGGTCTGCCAGCTCTGTGGTCTTGATGGGCATTGGGCCTCCAAGTGCCATCGACGTTTTCAGAAGAGTTTCCTCGGTCTCGGCAATGACGGAAAGGACACGCGGAACACTGCGCGACAGGTGGCCATGGCCGACCGCCCGGCGCCGCAAAAGCCTCAAGGCCATACTCAGTCCTACTCCATTGATCCGCACTGGTACATGGACTCTGGGCGACGGAGCATCTGACGAATGAGATGGGGAAGCTTCATCCTCGCGAGCCCTATCATGGCTCCGATAAGATCCACACCGCCAACGGAGCAGGTATGCACATCTCCCATATTGGTCAAGCATCCCTTCTTACTAGTCATGCCACTAGGAGGCTTCAGCTTTGTGATGTTCTTAGAGTACCATATGTGACACGTAATCTCCTTTCAGTTCCTAAACTCACTTATGACAATAATGTGTTTTGTGAATTTCACCCGTTTGATCTTTTTATTAAGGATCGGGACACGAGGGACGTTCTTCTTAGTGGGCGTCTCTACCAGGGCCTTTATCGTCTGGAGCATCCTGGAGTCTCTCGGGTTTTCAGTGGAGTTTGCGTCTCTTCGTCACAGTGGCATGCTCGTCTTGGCCATCCTGCCACACCTATCATTCGTCATGTTTTGCATCGTCATGAGCTTCCTAGTGTTTCTAGTAATAATGATGTAGCAGTGTGTGATGCTTGTCAGCAGGGGAAGAGTCATCAACTTCCTTTTTCGAAGTCTAGTCGTGAGGTGAAACATCCTTTAGAACTTGTTTTTTCGGATGTATGGGGCCCTGCCCAAACTTCTGTTAGTGGTCATAACTATTATATTAGCTTTGTGGATGCTTACAGTCTCTTTACTTGGCTCTACCTTATTAAGCGTAAATCTGATGCGTTTGATATTGTTGTTCAGTTTCAAAAACATGTTGAACATCTTCTCAAGCATAAAATTGTTCATGTTCAGTCGGACTGGGGTGGTGAGTATCGCAACCTCAATTCCTTCTTCCAGTCGCTTGGGATTGCTCATCGTTTAGCATGTCCACATACTCATCAACAAAATGGTTCCGTCAAACGTAAGCATCGTCACATTGTCGAGACTGGTCTCACTCTTTTGGCCCATGCATCGGTTCCTTTCCGGTTTTGGAGTGATGCTTTTACCACTGCATGCTTTCTTATCAATCGTACTCCCACACGTGTTCTTAACATGAAGACTCCCATTGAACTTCTCCTTAATGAACAACTTGACTATACTTTTTTTAAAGTATTTGGGTGTGCTTGTTGGCCGCATCTTCGACCCTATAACAAATGCAAGCTGGAATTTAGGTCCAAAAAGTGTGTCTTCCTGGGCTATAGTTCCCTTCATAAAGGTTACAAATGTCTTCACGTTCCCACTAATCGTGTCTACATTTCTTGGGATGTCGTGTTTGATGAGCTAGTTTTTCCGTTTGCCAACCTTCCTGTCTCCACAGATGCCTCTCCGTCCATGCATTCATCCCCTCTTGCCTCTGACCAATTTGATGATGTTGCATACTCTCCTGTGTTATTACCTAACCATGGTGCAGGAACCGGACGTGGGGCTCGCTTGGAGCTGTTGGAGGATTCAGCATCATCACCGCCGCCCTCTGATATGCACGTCGATCGCCCTGCGACGTTGCATGGCATCGATCCGTGCGCCCATGCACGATCGCCAGACGAGCCCGTAGCGCCGGTCTCGTCCAACGCTCGGCCCGCTACGCCAGCGTCCTCTGCGTCTCCAGCGGCTCGGCCTGCTACGCCGACCTCGCCTGCGGCTCGGCCCGTGACACCGGTCTCGCCCGCGGCTCGGCCCGCTACGCCGGTCTCGCCAGCGGCTCGGTCCACGACGCCGGCGTCGCCCGCGGCTCAGCCTGCCTCGTCGGCATCGCCCGTGGGTCGGCCTGCTACGCCGACCTTGCCCGTGGCTCCCACGTCTGACTCATCGTCGCCTGAGCTCTCCACGTCCAGTCTCTCGCCGGCTGCTTCGTCTTCATCGTCGTCATCCAGCCCATTGCCGGCTGCTCCCTCGACCTCAGCGGCTCCTGTGTTACGACCACATACACGCAGCCGCAGTGGCGTTGTTCGACCCAAGGAACGTACGGATGGTACTGTTGCTTGGTTGGCTGCTTGTCTGGCTGCTGCTGTTGCGGATCCGTCTTCTGAGCCCCGCTCATATCAGGCTGCCATGCGCGTTCCTCATTGGCGAGAGGCTATGGAGCAGGAGTTTCATGCTCTTCTTCGCAACAAGACCTGGACTCTTGTTCCTCCACCACCACAGGTTAGTATTATTGACTCCAAGTGGGTGTTTAAAGTGAAGAAGCATTCGGATGGATCTATTGAGCGTTACAAAGCGCGCCTTGTTCCTAGAGGATTTCGGCAGCGCTATGGTCTTGACTATGAGGACACCTTCAGTCCCGTCGTCAAGCCTACCACCATTCGGCTTCTTCTTTCTCTTGCCGTTAGTCGCAGTTGGTCACTTCGTCAACTTGATGTGCAGAATGCCTTTCTCCATGGATTCTTGGAGGAAGAGGTTTATATGCGACAGCCTCCTGGTTTTTCTGATCCTGACCATCCTGACCACATTTGTCGTCTCACCAAAGCGCTCTATGGTTTGAAGCAAGCTCCTCGTGCCTGGCATGCCCTCCTTGCCTCTACCCTTCGTGCTCATGGGTTTGTGTCGTCCACTGCTGACTCCTCATTATTTCTTCTACAGAAGCCAGAAGTCACTATGTATCTTTTGGTCTATGTCGATGATATTATTCTTGTCAGTTCTTCTCCGTATGCTGCTGATGCTCTTGTTCGCTCTCTTGGTGCTGATTTTGCTGTCAAAGATCTTGGGAAGCTTCACTACTTTCTTGGAGTTGAGGTCACTTCTCGTGCTGATGGTCTTGTTCTGACGCAGAAGATGTATTCCTTGGATTTGTTGCAGCGAGCTGGCATGCTTAAGTGCAAACCGACTACCACACCCATGTCGTCTACCGACAAGATCACTGCTGTTGATGGTGAGCTTCTGTCTTCTGTGGATGCCACAGAGTACAGGAGTATTGTTGGTGGGCTTCAGTACTTGACGATCACGAGACCAGATATCTCTTATGCTGTTAACAGGGTTTGTCAGTATCTTCAGGCTCCTCGAGACACTCATTGGGCTGTTGTTAAGCGCATTCTGCGTTATGTTCAGTTCACGGTGTCTTTTGGGATGCATATTCGGCCGACTTCCTCTCGGGTACTTTCGGCCTACTCTGATGCAGATTGGGCTGGCAGCCCGGATGACAGGCAATCCACGGGGGGTTATGCTGTGTTCTTTGGCTCTAATTTGATCGCCTGGAGTGCTCGGAAACAGGCTACTGTATCACGTAGTAGTACTGAAGCTGAGTATAAGGCTGTGGCTAATGCTACTGCAGAGATCATCTGGGTGCAGTCTTTGCTTCAGGAGTTGGGTATGTCTCAACCTCAGCCTCCTATCCTTTGATGTGATAACATCGGTGCTACATACCTTTCTGCAAATCCGGTATTTCATGCCCGAACGAAACACATTGAAGTTGACTATCACTTTGTACGGGAACGTGTGTCGCAGAAGCAACTCCAGATCAAGTTCATCTCTTCTAAGGATCAACTTGCAGACATCTTCACTAAGCCTTTGCCTCTACCACAGTTTGAGGCCTTTAGGCGCAATCTTACCCTTCTCAGTTCTTTAGAAAGTGGCTAAGATTGAGGAGGGTGTTAGACTATGTATAGCTTCCGTATTTGTGTACGTATATTGTACCTATTGTAACACACCCATTATATATATGAGATAAGCCACCCCTAGAGGGTTGAGCTGGTTCCCCCAAATCATTGTCTTACAATGAACGTATGGCAAACCTTAGATTGTGTATATTATACGGGGATTGTACATAGAGGATTACAGTTAAGGTAGATCTTCTGAATCTTGTAAACTATGTACAAGCAAGCCTGCCTGGCCAATACAATGTACACAGTGCCGGGTATAGGATATATTAACTAGCCATCGCCAAAATATTATCATGAACCTTCAAGTGCCTCAAGAGTCAAGACCATGTAGGAGATATTCCTCAAGACCATGTAGATGAAGAACGGGACAACGGTGTGGATGTGTGTCAAGTGCGTGCTTCACCGCTGCCTCCATCCTCTTCACGTATTCAGGATCGGCAACTTCTCCCGTCCACGGCAGCACTATAAGCCCAACTTTCTGAAGCAAAGGGAGGTTCCCCAAGCTAGTAAAGTCACAGTCAAACTTGGCCTCTTTCAATTGCAGTACACTGAATTCGAGCTCAAGGTATTCAAGCCGAGGCATAACTCCCTTCTGAAACTTCAGCATTGTAGAACTACACAAGTGCCTTAACTTGGGGAATGCACCACTGCCTGTGACCGCAAGCCAGCCCCCCATTGGAGTATTCAGTTTGAGAGTATGGAGTACGGGCAACCTCCCAAGGATCTCTAGACAGTGAGCCTCCATGTTACACAACGTCAACTGAAGGAAGGAGAGGCTCGGAAGATGTGTTTTTTTTACCCGGCTCGAAAGATGTGTTGAATCCATCCAAGGAGGGACATTAGAAAATCCAACGTGCATGGTCATGCTATGGAGATGTACAGGGGGAACAAAGCCTTCCCAGATGGTCATGCTATGGTCCAAGGACTGGGGAGCAAACAATTGTAGGCTTTGGAGTTCACACAAATTCCCTATAGACTTCACCAAAGCTCTTCCCCATTCATCAGATGAAAGACAAACCTCAATCTCGAGATTTCTAAGCTCTTTGAGCTTGCTCAGCCCTTCTGCAAAGACAGGGGGAAGGAGCATGTCGAATCCCACCAAAGATAGGTCTTCTAGGGATGTCATGTTCACTATCCAATCAGGCACACTCAGCTCACCATTTGTTCTAACACGCAGACACTTCAATTGTCTGAGCAGGCCAACACTATGCGGCAATTCTTCTATCCCAGTTCTGTCCAGAATCAATGTTTGCAGAAAAAGGAGATCTCCAATTTCTTCAGGGAGCTTGCAAATAGGTGTACTCTTTAGTCCGAGATACCTCAACTGAAGTAGCTTCCCAATATGTTCAAGCTCATAAGGCTGATCTTTAATAAGTGTACATTTTTCCAGAGATAAGACACGTAATACTTTAAAGCCTGAAAGTGGTGGCATCACACCAATATGGCAGTCAGTGGCATAAAATGATCTCAGCTGTACCATGCAATTAGTAATTGGAGGGTCCGGCTGCTCAATGTTTCTCATTTGGACAGCTAATCTACGAGCATTGATCTTTGAAGATGTGTGTTGCTCGTCTGTTTCCAATACAGTAACAAAGTTTTCATCCTTTGACAATGAACAAATCATATCAAGCACCAAATCATGGATACCGAAAGAAATCTCTTCTACGAACGGGTCCACCACCAGCTGGATCATGCATCTACTGACGAGCTGATTGAAATATCTCTCCCCAAGCTCAAATAATCCTTTCTTTGGTTCCTCATGAACAAAACCTTCGGCAACCCATTTCCATATCGCTGCATCTTTCTCGATCACTCTCTCCTCTGGAAATATGCTTAGATGCAATAAGCATGTCCTCAAATGACGTGGTAGATCACTATAGCTAAACAACAATATCTCCCTTGTGCTATCAGCATCTTCGTTAACCTCAGGCCCAAAACCAATAGAGTTGTACACCTTCGGCCAATCATCCCTTTCTTTACTGGCCAACAGACTAGCTATTGTAATGATGGCTAATGGCACACCACCACATTTTGATAAAATCTTTTCAATTACCTCATCTGCTACATCATACTCACACATGCCTTCCTCACGGAACAATGTTGCATAGAATAGTTGTTTAGAGTAATTAGTGAGAAGCGGGTCTAGCTTGTATACATCAGTAGCTATTGTGGCAACTTCAAATATACGTGTAGTTATGATTATTTTACTTCCACATTTGCTATCAACAAAAGCAAGTTTGATTTTCTTATTCCATACTTTTTTGCCCCACAGATCATCAAGAACAATGAGGTACCTATTCACGTGAAATGCAAGAGCAGTGATTAGTTAATATATCTAAAGTACGAGTTGGAAAACCAGAACAACGAGACTTATGTCGTTACTGATCAAAAATTTCCATTCAATCTACCACAACGTGTTCCACGAACATCTAGACAAATGCAGAAGGAAAGCTTCGTTGATGTTATTTTTAGTTGCAAACTACTATAAATTTCGTTATAACTCGGAATTTTGATTCACTCTATAGATCTATGAATATTTTGAACGTAGGAGACCATATATATGTTGCTTAGAGCATCTCCAACAGGAGCCGAGCTATAGAGAGGCGCCCAAAAAAGGGTATTGTAACGGCGCGGCACCGCTCCAGCAGAGGCCGTAAAATCTGCGGCGCCGTAATTTTTTTCGGCACGACCAAAAAAAGACCTCTCCGCGCCGCATCTTTGCGGCACACGCTCGGGCGCACCGAATAGTCGTAGACGCGCGCGCGCAGCCCAACCGTCATCTCCCGTGCGCGACCTGCAGCCTCCCTCCGTCGCCGCTAAATTCCGGCCATGTCGAGCACATGTTCGTGGCGCCATGGCCGCGCATTGCACCGGAGCAGTCTCAATCTGTCTGGCCACTGCCGGCGGCCAGCACAAAGGCGAGTAGGAAGCGGAAGGTCGCCGGCGACAAGTGCACTGTTGTGGCTGCAGCTGCAGGGAACCGCCGGAAGAAAGCCGTCGTGGGGCGGGACAAGCACCCGAGCGTTGGCATCGAGCATGCGGCGCCACCGCCACCCCCGCCGCCGGCTGCTGCAGAGGAGGTTGCGCCAACAGCTGCACACAACATGTTCGACGGAATGACCGAAGGGTAAATTGTGTTTGTTAAAAGTTTGGTGTGTTGCAGCGGCCACCGGCGCCCATTTTTATGGCGTCTGGAAAACTGCTCGCATCCGGCGTGTTGGCTTTTGAACTCGCTAGATCAAAACCACCTAAGCAACCTGTACGTGCAAGCTAGCAAGCAAGCTAGCTAGTAGGTTAATCGATGAACAGTGCTTTAGCACATGCACGCCTAGCCGTACGTACACGCAAAGTTGGCTTGACTAGCGACGACAAGATCGATCGATCTCACGGACCCTGGTAAACTTGCGAACGATAAAACTGATCGGTGTGATGGCCACAGGCTCGTGTCGAGCCTGTTACTATTCTTTATTGCTCTAGACTTTTCGTTCTGATGTTACAAGTGATGGCCACAGGCTCGTGTCAAGCATAGCATACTGCTAATCTTACTAGCGCTAAGCCTATTCGGTTTGCAATACTAACTAGACTAGGACACACATGCACGTGCTGTGCAATCTTGGATCGTGCTTAATTCTAACATGGCGGCAGTTTTTTTGGGCATCTGGATCGGCAGCGGCCGGCTGCGCGCCTAAAACGGCGATACCGTGTGCCGCAAACGGCAAATACGGCGCCACAGTATAGCGCCACTGTTGGAGACGCTCTTAGGACTGGAAAATGGTAGCCAAAAAAAAGATGCCTGTTTGGGTCCATGGTTATCTTCTATGTGGCCACCGAAGGCTTTAAATTTGGCTGAAGGACCAATAATTCCTTTCAATTTAATCAACCTAAACCATTTTTGATTGAATTAGACAAAATAATACTACAAAAAAAGTTTCCTGCCACAATATTTCTAGTATCCATTTTTTTTATTATATGTACTGTGTTGTATGATTCTTCGGAGGTCAGAATCAAATAGATTCGAAGCATTTCAGCTCCATCCGGAAAGCTATGCTAGCAGAGATTAGCAATGGAGACTAAGCTTACTTACACCATTCCTGGAGGCCTCTACTAACAGTCATATTAAAATATTTTACTAGCGTTTAGTGTGTATGAACATGAACAGGATAGGTGGCGTGTACCTGTTGTTCCTGAGCAGATTTTTTAGTACATCCATAAGCTGTCTTTCATCCAATTCTGCTGGCTTCAAGTCTAGATACCTTTGTTCGTCAAGTTCAAAGAGAATGTCGTTCAAGAGTTTCTTGACATTGGGATTCCGACCCACTGGAACAAAAGCCGTCAAACGGAAGGATCCTTTGAGCTGATCATACACAGCTCTGGCAAGCGTGGTCTTGCCCAGTCCTCCACTACCAAAGATGGAGTGTACCTTGAGATCCTGCCCATATCTGTCTCCATTGCCATCTGCACCTCTTAACCTCTTGGTCAAGTCCTTCATTGCACCATTGATGCCAACGAGTTTGTTGCCATCTTTGGCCAATGCGGATAGGGGACGGGCGTTAATTGTGGAAACTGTATTGGCCACAACCTCTTCAACCTTGTACTTTCCCTTCGAGACAGACTTATGCTGGACTTGGTTCTTGATGTCTTTGATCGTACCACCAATCAGACGGCTGGTCCTTTCCAACTTGAACAGGCTCATCATCTTCTTTATGAGCCCCATCAATCCTCCGGTACTGGTGGCAGGTTCTGAGCCCTTGACGGGCATCAGGAAGCCGTCGACGACATCCTCTATGTCATATGACAGTTCCCTGACTTCGTTGGCCCAAAGCTTGACCAACTTTAGCTGCTCATTGTTGTTGTCTCGCTGCACCTCTGACACATTGCAGAGGTCAACGTGCATGACTCTTAGATCTTCTATGACACAACCCACATCGCTCCTAATGCTTTTCCCTAGATTTAACTCATTGAGGAGCTCGAGCTTTGGGAGCAGGCTTCCGATGGCCCCCGTTGCGAGATCCATTGTTTGGTCGCTCGTCAAGCATGTGGCTTGATTCCGTGAAATGCTTTCAACTGGGTTGAAATAAATGAATTGTGGTGGAGTTAAGCTACGTCTTGTGGTATTATAGCTGCAAGACCCAGAGTCCTTGCATGCAGAATGATGTGGTTAGAATTCACATAAGGTCATCTGTTATATACTAAAAGTAGCTGACATGCTCTCAAAAAAAAGATAGAAAAGCTAGAAATTGTGTGGACAATACGTTTAAGCGGAAATCAGTTGACAAGATGTTTGTAATACCTAACAGAATAATTAAGTGAAAATTGATGGTCAGGATCTTTTAATACAAATAAATGAAAAAACAATCTAATAGGAACTTTGTCATGCAATTACTAAACATGAAGTTCAACTTTTTTGGTGATGGAACTTTCACACTACATGGCCTCTTGGATCCAAACTCTATCCTGCACCCCAGCTCGCTGTGGACCTAACTCCACACACAAGAACTATATAATCACAACAGAATTCACAAATCCAGTTGGCCACTGGCTGAAACGGTGCTGTAGACACATGATTGAATGCAGGATAAAGCTATGTTTTTGCGGCAGGAATGTGCACACAAGTACTGAAGTACACAACGACAATCATAAGCCCAGAGAGAAGCATTCCTAACCATGTTGTGAAAAAATGAACAATAATAAAAGTAATATGATACATTGTCCGAATAATGATATGTGAACATATTCATTTTGTTCTTATTAAAAATTCATTTGCTTCTTTGTGAGGGACAATTAGAATGGAAGAAATTTACCCAGTTTCTGTTCGCCCCAAAAAAACTATCCATTCTGACTCAAAATGAAATTTTACACAACTACATATTCTAACCAGGGGCGAAACGTATGAGCAACTGCATTTTCTGTCCTTTCACTTGTTTTACACACAGTTGCATTTTGGTTTCTCAATGCGAGGACAAAGTACACACCATTTTGGATCATACTCTGACCAATTTTTTTACACCACTTACTCTGACCATACTATAATGATGTCTGCCTTGCTAGGTTCAGTAAAGATGCTATGTTGGATCAAGAGACAAAGCTCACCTTGAAGACTTCCTCTTCTTGCCCATCAAGTAATAGATCCACTTGGTATTTCTCGTGCTCATATACAACCATCAAATTAACTTCATCAACCACTCTACCGCCCTTGCTGCTGAACATGTGGTCAGTAATATCCTCATCTGCTAGACCCTCCTTCACTTGTGTGCTCTGCACCACGAACTTATCAGTACTCATAACTTGTGCTGCACTCTCCCGTGGTTGCAATGTTATCTTCACATCACGCTTGCGTCCTGGCAGCACAATGCCCTTGCCAGGTCGAGTGCTGTACTGTTTGCTTGGTGTTCGGATGTCGAATGCAATGGAATTGCTTGTCTCGTTGGTTAGCTCGATTGAGCACGATGTCTGCTTGTTATGCTCCAAAGGGAAACGTAGCTCGAGTGGCTCAATCCCAAGCATGTCATCGTACAGATATAGGCTTGTCTATGAGAAAAGCAACTAATATGTTAGCAAAAAGACATATGCTCCCTCCCTGCCTAACTTTTTCTGAAGTTGTATTTGGACCAAGGCAACCAATTCTATGTTCAGGTAACTGACCAAAGGCAGGATGATGAAATATTTTGCTTAGTGGTAGGTGGGTGCGGTAGAACTGGTTGGGACAAAACCGGAAGCGCAAAATGAATAGCTTATGCTGCAGACTGCCAAATGAAGGTTTAATATTCACTTTGATATAACAATTTTGGATACAATCACTCCAACCTTTCCACAATACGTATTAATAACTATAATTGTCTTCCGCTCGAGAGACCCACTGGTGATCATATTAATGCTCATTGTATTCAACTAGATCATTTCTCAATCCATGTCTAGAAGAAAGACATATTTATGATATGATTTTGTATTGTGTGTTAATGATAAATTGCCGTCAATATATGTATGTATCAAACCGATTTCATTTACCTTGTAACTATTGCAGTATTCTCTGACTGCCTAAAAGATAGAGACCCATTCCCGTGAGTGGCCTCACTAAAAATCCTAATCCCTCCGTTCCATATTTTTAAGTGTGTTAGTATTTGACTGGATTTTTGAATTCTAATGTGTATTTCCTTTTTTTCTGCTAAGTTTCCCGTTGTTATCCTGTGTATGTCACATTATTTCATATATAGATGAACCCACAATGCGACAACAACCTTGTACACTTTTTTATGTGTAGATACGGTATTTACTAAATATATGTTACATAGTTGTACCCCCATTAAGTGCATTAACATTATTTTTGTACTAGTAGCATATACAATTTTTACAAGCTTGTAGCGATTAATGACAAAAGCCATATTTTTGTACAAAAATAATGAAATTCACATTATAGACCATGAAACTAAACTACTAATAATTTCAATTGATGAAAGAACCGCAATGGCGGTGATTGTCTAAGGAAATGGCGCCCTGAGGTTCTATTAAGCATACTAGCTTACCTGGCCAATGAGGCCATTTGTACTTCCTGTTTCGCTTAGTTCGCGGATTATATCAGTAATCGAAGGTCTTTTCTTTGCTTCTTGTTCTCTGCAGCGTACCGCTATATCCATACATTTAATTACTTGGTGTCGGTGTTGGTGTTGTGTCCGCGGTTTATTCCACCTGTGTCTCCACCTTCGAAGTACCTATAAATTTGACATATGGTAAGTAATATATCATAGTTCCAGATTTTCTTATTGCAAAACATATGCATAATGTGGTGTGTGTATCTACATGTTTAAGCAATACAATATATCCATTCATGAAAAGGAAAAACCTGGGCATAATTATGTGTCCTGAGTTAAAGAACTCTTACGTGGGCTTTATCTGGAATGTGCTTACTTCCTGTCACCAGTTCTACGATAATAACACCCAAACTATATATATCAGCCCTGTCTGATGTTTGGCCATATTTAATGTATTCTGGAGCGCAATATCCTCTGCATGAAAATGCGACAGGTTGATGCATAGCGGCACAAAGAAAAATATTAGTGTGTTCTGTTGATGCATATCTTACCGTGTAAAAAAACGTTCACCCATAGTATGTGTGTTTTCAGCGAATCTTGACTGACCAAAATCCGTAATTTTTGGTACCATAAGATTATCAAGTAGTATGTTTGCTGGTTTCAGATCCATATGAATGATATATTTATCCACATGAAGGTAACGTAGACCCTCACAAATTCCTCTGATTATACCAAAACGGGTATCCCATGTGAGTCCACGAAATTCATCTGCAACAAAAATAAAAGAAAAAGAGAATTAGGGAAGATGAGATCCTCAATTCCTCATATAACCATTGAATTAGGGGAGATAAAGATGTAAATCAGCTACATCAAATGTGGAGCATCTTACCAGTAATATGATTATCAAGGCTTCCGTTGCTGATGTACTCAAAACAAAGCAATAATTCAATAGTTAGGGGGTAAATTTTTTCTTCTGATCCTGTCAATTGTTTCACTACACGAGCTCTATTAGAACAGAAGCCAAGAAACCGGACTAAGTTACGATGGTTATTTATCACCATCAGACTTTCAACCTCACGACAAAATAGCCTCTCATCGACTGTGTATTTGTTCAAGAAAATCCTCTTCACAGCAATGTTCTGGTTTCGGAGGACACCCTGTTGGTAAGCATTTAGAATATTCTCAGGCCTACAACAATCAAAACACATTGGAAAAAAAGACCGTACACACATTCTGCATCTGTTGATGGTACTTTGTCGGTGGTATTTTCTAATCAAAGTACTGGAGTTAAGGTCTTCGGGTACCGAATTCACTATGAAAAGCAACATTATATTACCTTGTAAACCGTTCCGAATCCCCCCTCGCCAATTTTTCTTTCTTCAGAGAAATGTTCCGTGATGTCCTCTAGAAGTGCTAGTGGTAGATCTCTAGGTTTCACAACTCCAGCAAGTATATCCTCCAGGACCTCATATGGGTTCTCACTTCTGCTCCCCATTCTAAGCACACTGCAAAATTAGTTTGCATCAGGCATGCATCCATAAATCCTTAGTTACCTCGTGAGGAATTACAGCGAGCAACCATAAAATGATATGCGTACCTACAGGAGAGTTAGGTTGCAGACACGAACTGCCCTGCAGATGTACTTGCAAGCGTAGAGCTGAAGAACATATATTGCTCTTCTCCCTCTGCTTGGCTTGAGCTTTGAGCTCTCTTTGTTGTGCTCTGCTCTTCTCCCTCTGCTTGGCCTGAGCCGCGAGATCTGTTTTGTGCTCCCTTTTCCTTTGCTGTGCTCTGTTTCCTCTGCCTTTTGCTCTCCTGTGCCGTCTGCTCTATTGCTTTTCTCATAGTCCTGGCTAGTCAGCAACTCAAAACCCTTGCTTGGTCTACACCTACCGCTGCCAGTTGGCATATTCTATTGGCATCATTTTGATGATAATAAAAGGTTCTAGTAGGGGGACATATAAAAAGCAAAGGTTGTCATTAATTTTCATCAAGTGGCCTGATCCCCTGCAGTAGTTTATGCCAGAATGCATCATCACAGCAATAATTTAAACCAGATTTCACCTGCCCCAAAGGAAACTGTCCATATACATGTAATCCTGATCCTTACACTCTGATTGCTAGAAAATAGACACTATGGTTGGTTGCCAAACATAAAAACCAAGAGGTAGCTTGTTTGTGTAGGTCAATATTGATATCTCGAAATGATATTGCTTTTCGGAACATTTTTTTCTCATTTATTGCATGTTACTACATACGCATCAACTGGTTGCAGTCTTGATCCATGCTACGGGAGAAGGATGCATCAGATTTTGTGTTGGGAGATCGCAGTCATGAATTCCTGCGATAACTGGAAATTTAGTACTAGGAGCCAAGCACCCTTCCTCGACCAATTCCAGGACATAATAATGAAGAACCAATATTTGTGCTTTCTTAGTTCTGGAGTCAACCTAGACGTTTCTTAGACATTATTGTCCTAGCAATAGAAGATTCGTTCTAATCCAGTGGCACTTCAAATACCAGTATTTTTTAAAGCAAAAAAATATACCAGTAGTTTAAATTCGAATGCAGCAGCCAGGTTGTCCATCACCTTCTGTGAACCGGTTGAGGTGTGCGATGCCACTTCTGCCTTCTGTTTTAATAATGCTTTCTGTGTGAGAGACATCTAAAGATCAGTTTCATGATGCTACTTGCCTAGTAAATAGGTCAATTTAAGCATCTTTATCTCTAACTGACTGTCTTAAGAAGCATCCTTACCAGAAGCTGGTTCAAAAGTCAATATGATATGTTGAGTTGTATTTTGTGTTGCATGTATATTGGAGTTGTGACCCACCTCCGAGTCTTGTATAGTTGAGGTAGAAGCCTTCCTTGTAATTATATATACGTGCACCAGCACCCCATCAATACAACGTCAATTGTATTGCAATCTTTTCCGTCTACATGGTATCATCTTGGTCGTTCCTCCTCTAGGGTTCGCCGCCGCTGCGCCCTCTCCGTGCGAGCCTCCGCCGCCGCCGCACCCCACCTCCGCCGCACTCCGTCACCGCCGCGCCCCTTCCTCCCCACTCTGCCGCCGCCCCGTGTTGCACCGCTTCCGCCCCCTGTTGCCGCACCCGCGCCTCCTCCCACACCGTGCCGCCGCCGCTGCATTCCTCCACCGCAGCCACCGCCCACCCGCCGCAGCCGCTTCCACCCGCTGCTGCCGCCCCTTCTCCTCCCCCGCCAAACCCTAACGCTAGTCGTCGTCCCTCACCTGCACACCGCCATGTCCTGGCCATCATCGCCCGGCTCCTCCACGACCCACTCGTCAAACCCGTTTGCCGGCCCTGAGCCCTCCGCAGCCGCCATCCGTGACCTCAATATTGAGGCTCGGGTCCCTATCCGTCTCGACAGCTCCAGCATGTCGTACTACGCGTGGAAGACCTACTTCAACCTCATCTTCCGTGAGTACTATCTCACCGAGCACATCGACGGTTCTGTGGATAGCACGTACATGCGCGGCAACCTAGAGTGGTCCGCCATCGAGGGCACGATCTGGTTCTACCAGACGGTCTCGAAGGACATCTTCCACACGGTCGTTGCCGAGGACGACGATGCCTGCACCGTGTGGGCCAAGATCAACACGCTCTTCACCGACAACAAACTTCAGCGCCTTGTTTTCTTGCAACAGGAGTTCTTCGGCTGTCACCAGGACAACTCCACCATTGACGAGTACTGCATGAGGCTCAAGATGCTCGCCGACGAGCTTTGCGACATCGGCACTAAGGTCTCTGATGACCTCATTCTGAGCACCCTCATCGCCGGTCTTAATGAGGACTTCGGCAATGCGGCGTCCAACCTCACCCTGCTGCCGCAGCCCACTTTCCAGTGTGTCCTCGTGTACCTCAAACTTGAGGAGCACCGGATGACGAAGTTGAAGCAGCGGGTCCAGCACACCACCCACGCCCTCGGCACCAGTCACGGCGGCCCTGCTCCTCCCGCCGCCCCCCTTCAGCCTGCGCCCACCGGCTACTACCCGTTGTCGCATGCGCCCCCTGCGCCTCCCCAGCAGTCGCAAGGTGGCGGGGCCCAACGCAACAGGCGGGGCGGCAGGGGCCGCCGCCGCAGCAGGCGCAGGGCGCGGGGGGGGGGGGGGGGGGCCCCCCCCCCCCCCCCCCGCCCCGGCGGGGGGGGGGCCCCCCCCCCCCCCCCCCGCCCCGGCGGGGGGGGGGCCCCCCCCCCCCCCCCCCGCCCCGGCGGGGGGGGGGCCCCCCCCCCCCCCCCCCGCCCCGGCGGGGGGGGGGCCCCCCCCCCCCCCCCCCGCCCCGGCGGGGGGGGGGCCCCCCCCCCCCCCCCCCGCCCCGGCGGGGGGGGGGCCCCCCCCCCCCCCCCCCGCCCCGGCGGGGGGGGGGCCCCCCCCCCCCCCCCCCGCCCCGGCGGGGGGGGGGCCCCCCCCCCCCCCCCCCGCCCCGGCGGGGGGGGGGCCCCCCCCCCCCCCCCCCGCGCGGGCGGGCGCGCGCCCCCCCCCCCCCCCCGGGAGGGGAAGGGGGGGGGGGCCCACCGAAACGGGGGGGGGGCGGGGGGCCCCGCCGGAACAGGGCCCGGGGGGGGGGGGGGGGGGAGGGCGACCAGCAGCCGCGTGATAACCCACAACTGTAGGGGATCGCAACAGCTTTCGATGGTAAAGTATTCAACCCAAATTTATTGATTTGACACAAGGGGAGCCAAAGAATATTATTGAGTATTAGCAGTTGAGTTGTCAATTCAACCACACCTGGATAACTTAGTATCTGCAGCAAAATATTTAGTAGCAAAGTAGTATGATTGTAATGGTAACAGTGGCAAAAGTAAAGATAATAATTTTGTAGTAATTGTAACAGTAGCAACGGAAAAGTAAATAAGCGAAGCACAATATGTGAAAAGCTCGTAGGCATTGGATTAGTGATGGATAATTATGTCGGATGCGATTCCTCATGTAATAGCTATAACATAGGGTGACATAGAACTAGCTCCAGTTCATCAATGTAATGTAGGCATGTATTCCGAATATAGTCATACGTGCTTATGGAAAAGAATTTGCATGGCATCTTTTGTCCTACCCTCCCGTGGCAGTGGGGTCCTAGCGGAAACTAAGGGATATTAAAGCCTCCTTTTAATAGAGAACCGAAACAAAGCATTAGCACATAGTGAATACATGAACTCCTCAAACTATGGTCATCACCGAGAAGTATCCCGATTATTGTCACTTCGGGGTTGTCGGATCATAACACATAATAGGTGACTATAGACTTGCAAGATAGGATCAAGAACACACATATATTCATGAAAACATAATAGGTTCAGATCTAAAATCATGGCACTCGGGCCCTAGTGACAAGCATTAAGCATAGCAAAGTCATAGCAACATCAATTACTAGGGGTCAAACCCTAACAAAACTAACTTGATTACATGGTAAATCTCATCCAACCCATCACTGTCCAGCAAGCCTACGATGGAATTACTCACGCACGGCGGTGAGCATCATGAAATTGGTGATGGAGGATGGTTGATGATGACGACGGCGACGAATCCCCCTCTCCGGAGCCCCGAACGGACTCCAGATCAGCCTCCTGAGAGAGATTAGGGCTTGGCGGCGGCTCCGTATCGTAAAACGCGATGAAACTTTCTCTCTGATTTTTCTCTCCGCGAAACGAAATATATGGAGTTTGAGTTGAGGCCGGTGGAGCATCAGGGGGCCCACGAGACGGGGGCGCGCCCCCACCCTCGTGGACAGGGTGTGGGACCCCTGGTCTTGATTCTTTTGCCAGTATTTTTTATATTTTCCAAAACTTGTCTCCGTGGATTTTCAGGTCATTCCGAGAACTTTTGTTTTCTACACAGAAAACAAAATCATGGCAGTTCTGCTGAAAACAACGTCAATCTGGGTTAGTTTCATTCAAATCATGCAAGTTAGAGTCTAAAACAAGGGCGAAAAGTGTTTGGAAAAGTAGATACGTTGGAGACGTATCAACTCCCCCAAGCTTAAACCTTTGCTTGTCCTCAAGCAGTTCAGTTGATAAACTGAAAGTGATAAAGAAAAACTTTTACAAACTCTGTTTGCTCTTGATTTTGTAAACATGTAAAGCCAGCATTCAGGTTTCAACAAATATTATGAACTAACCATACTCACAATAACACTTAGGTCTCACAATTACTCATATCAATGGCATAATCAGCTAGCGAGCCATAATAATAAAACTCGGATGACAACACTTTCTCAAAACAATCATAATATGATATAACAAAGTGGTATCTCGCTAGCCCTTTCTGAGACCGCAAAACATAAATGCAGAGCACCTTTAAAGATCAATGACTGACTAAACATTGCAATTCATGGTAAAAGAGATCCAGTCAAGTCATACCCAATATAAACCAATAGTAATGAATGCAAATGACAGTGTGCTCTCCAGCGGGTTTTTTTAATAAGAAGGTGATGACTCAACATAAAAGTAAAAGATAGGCCCTTCGCAGAGGGAAGCAGGGATTTGTAGAGGTGCCAGAGCTCGATTTTAAAATAGAGATGAATAACATTTTGAGCGGTATACTTTCACTGTCAACGCAACAACTATGAGATGGCTATATCTTCCATACTACATGCATTATAGGCGGTTCCCAAATAGAATGGTAAAAGTTTATACTCCCCCATCACCAACAAGCATCAATCCATGGCTTGCTCGAAACGATGAGTGCCTCCAACTAACAATAGCCCTGGGGGAGTTTTGTTTAATTATTTTGATTTGCTTTGATCTTTTTGGATCATGGGACTGGCCATCCCGGTTACCGTCCTTTCTCGTGAATGAGGAGAGGAGTCCACTCCTCTTGAGAATAACCCACCTAACATGGAAGATATAGGCAGCCCTAGTTGAAACATGAGCTGCTCGAGCATACAAAACATAATTTCATTTGAAGGTTTGGAGTTTGGCACATACAAATTTACTTGGAACGGCAGGTAGATACCGCATATAGGAAGGTATGGTGGACTCATATGGAACAACTTTGGGGCTTATGGAGTTTGGATGCACAAGCAGTATTCCCGCTTAGTACAGGTGAAGGCTAGCAAAATACTGGGAAGCGATCAACTGAGAGAGCGACAACAGTCATAAACATGCACTAAAATTAATTCACACCGAGTACAAACATGAGTAGGATATAATCCACCATGAACATAAATATCATGAAGGCTATGTTGATTTGTTTCAACTACATGCGTGAACATGTGCCAAGTCAAGTCACTTAATTCATTCAAAGGAGGATACTATCCCATCATACCACATCACAATCATTTTAATAGCATGTTGGCACGCAAGGTAAACCATTATAACTCATAGCTAGCATGGCACGAGCAACTATAATCTCTAAATGACATTGCAAATATGTTTACTTCATAATAAGCTGAATTAGGAACGATGAACTCATCATATTTACAAAAACAAAAGAGGTCGAGGTCATACCAGCTTTTCTCATCTCAATCAGTCCATCATATATCGTCATTATTGCCTTTCACTTGCACGACCGAACGGTGTGTATAATAATAATAGTGCACGTGCATTGGACTTAAGCTGGAATCTGCAAGCATTCAACTCAAGAGAGAAGACAAGTAATATGGGCTCTAATTAAATAAACAATCATGCATATGAGAGCCACTAAAAAAATTTAATATGGTCTTCTACTCTCGACCCCCAAAGGAAAGAAAATAAAATAAAACTATTTATACGGGAAAGCTCCCAACAAGTAAGAAGAAGAACAAGAAATCTTTTTGGGTTTTCATTTTAATTCTACTACAAGCATGGAAATTAAACTAACTAATTTTTTTGGTTTTCTTAAGGTTTATCAAACACACAAAAGAAAGCTAGAAAAAGAAATCAAACTAGCATGGATAATACAATGAAAGAGTATGAGCACCGTCAACTAGAATAGTGTATGAACATGAATGTAAAGTCGGCGAGAAATACGTACTCCCCCAAGCTTAGGCTTTTGGCCTAAGTTGGTCTAATGCCACGGACCGCGGCTACTCTCCCCGGTGTACTGAGGGGTGAAATCAGGATACCACTGGCTGGCCGTCTCCTCCGGATCCCACTGGTAAGATGATGTACGATAAGGATCCAGTGCAGGTTCCGGTTCAGGCTCAGATTCTGGAGTGAATGCTTGGCCTCGATGATCATTCACAGCTCCTTGCGTGACAAGAAAATTATCTGCAGTCAAATGAAACAACATAGGCGCAGGCAAAATAATAGTCTCATTGTGTTTCTTATTAAATCTCAAGTTATACAGGAGCATCTTATCTTTGTTGTCAACAATAAACTCATGTGCTACCATGCTCTTGTAATCTAAATTGTAAGGAGGCAATATTGTCTCCTCTTTCTCATGGTGCCTAATAGGTATCTCAAAATATTTAGCAAGACGTGCAACATAGATACCTCCAAAGATGGGGCCTTTTGTACGGTTCAGGCTTAGCCGTTTAGCAATAACGGCACCCATACTGAAACTGTTATCACCAAACAAGGCGTGGTGAAGAATAATAATATCAGGAACATTGAAGTTCCCACTATTTCCACGACCAATTAAGCATCTACTAGCAAATATGGCAAAGTAGCGTAAAACAGGAAAGTGTATGCTAAAGATTCTCGCATCGGAACCCTTCTTTGGATCCCCTACAGTGATAGTGTTAACAAAGTCATCCACATCTTTACGATGTGGTTCATCTAATTTACCGTCAAAGGGTATTTACATACCGCGCAAAAATTACGTAAAGATATTTCCCTGAATTCATCATATAAATGAAATGATACTGAAGGCGGTAACTTCTTGGGATAATAATAAAAGTTTTGCACGAAAGTATTGGTGAGTAAGAGATACTGATCGATCCGGTCGCGGAGGAAGTCGGTGAGGCCTGCATTTTCAATTAAGGAGTAAAGGTCATCATAAATTCCAGCTTCTCTCAAGAAATTATCGCATGGCCATTCACACGGCCGTACTTCCGCTATGTGAGGAAGATTATACTTGGCCTTTTCCTTATATTTAGCTTGTTTTTCTTGGGAGCCTTGGCTAGAAGAGCCTCTCAAAAATCTCCTTAATATTTTCTGGAAATTTCTGAAATTTTAGTAACTTCAAAATAAAAGTGAATAAAACTAAACAAGATTGGTAGCAACTACTCCTACAAGTGCCTAGAGCCTATATCATGCATTAGAATTACTTGGGACCTCATAATTTGACATGCAAGCTCAAGAACAGGGTCACCTATGAAGCAAAAATTTGCAATCAATAAAGAACTAGAACAAAAACTAATTGGATCAATGGAGGAGTCACATACCAAGCAACAATCTCCCAAAGCAGTTTTGTGAATGGAGCTTTGAGCAAGGAGATCGAAAATCGCAGCAAAATGAGCTAGAACTCATGCTTGAGCTGGATGAGGATTTTTTTTGGGAAGAAGATGGAGTGTGTGGGTGCTGGCATAAGTGGAGGGGGGCACCATGGGCCCACGAGACAGGGGGGCGCCCAGGGGGTGTGGGTGCGCCCTCCACTCTCGTGGCCTAGTGCTTGTGCAGTGTTCTCAGTGCCTAAAATCCTCAAATAATCCATAAACAATCATACTAAATTTGCAGGGCATTTGGAGCTGGGATATTTTTTATTGCACGGATAATTCAGAAAACAGACGGATAATACTATTTTTGCTTTATTTATTCTAAATAACAGAAAGTAAAAAAAGGGTAGAGAATGAATCCACTAACAAGGTTGATCAAGTCTTGTTAACAAACTCATTTCGAATAACACGGAACCGGAGAAATTTCGAATAACACTAGGTTACCCCAACGGGGATATGAACATCCCCAACAATAAGAATATCATACTTTTTCTTGACAGTAGGGAGAGGAAATTCAAAACCTCCAATAATAATAGTTGGAACTTTTCCAATAGAATTGATGCTATGAACTTGAGATTGTTTCCTCGAAAAGTGTACCGTATGCTCATTACCATTAACATGAAAAGTGACATTGCCTTTGTTGCAATCAATAACAGCCCCTGTAGTATTCAAAAAGGGTCTACCAAGGATAATCGACATACTATCGTCCTTAGGAATATCAAGAGTAACAAAGTCCGTTAAGATAGTGACATTTGCAACCACAACGGGCACATACTCACAAATACCGACAGGTATAGCAGTTGATTTATTAGCCATTTGCAAAGATATTTCAGTAGGTGTCAACTTATTCAATTCAAGTCTACGATATAAAGAGAGAGGCATAACACTAACACCGGCTCCAAGATCACATAAAGCAGTTCTAACATAATTTCTTTTAATGGAGCATGGTATAGTTGGTACTCTCGGATCTCCAAGTTTCTTCGGTATTCCACCCTTAAACGTACAATTAGCCAGCATGGTGGAAATTTCAGCTTCTGGTATCTTTCTTTTATTTGTAATGATATCCTTCATATACTTAGCATAAGGATTTACTTGAAGCATATCAGTTAAGCGCATACGTAAGAAGATAGGTCTAATCATTTCAGCAAAGCGCTCAAAATCCTCATCATCCTTGGTCTTGGATGGTTTAGGAGGAAAGGGCATGGGTTTCTGAGCCCATGGTTCTCTTTCTCTACCGTGCTTCCTAGCGACAAAATCTCTCTTATGTTGATTCTTTGATTGTGGGTTATCAAGATCAACAGCAGGTTCAATCTCTACTTCATTATTTTTGCTAGGTTGAGCATCAACATGAACATTATTATTAACATTATCACTAGGTTCATGTTCATCACCTGATTGTGTTTCAGCATCAGAAATAGAAATATCATTGGGATTCTCAGGTGTTTCTACAACAGGTTCGCTAGAAGCATGCAAAGTCTTATCGTTTTTATTTTTCTTCTTTTTGGAAGAACTAGGTGCTTCTAAATTATTTCTCTGAGAATCTTGCTTGATTCACTTATGGTGGCCTTCAGGATACAAAGGTCCTGAGTCATTCTACCAGTTCTAGTAGCCACTCTAACAACAAAGTCATTTTTATTATTTAATTCATCAAGCAAATCATTTTGAGCTTTAAGTACTTGCTCACCTTGAGTAGCAACCATAGAAGCATATTTGCTAATGAGTTTAAGTTCACCTTTAACTCTAGCCATATAATCACTCAAGCGTCCTATCTCGAAAGCATTATTCTTTAATTCTCTACCAACATAAGCATTAAAACTTTCTTGTCTAGCCATAAAGTCATCAAATTCGTCTAAGCATGGGCTATGAAATTTAGTAGAGGGAGTTTCAACTTTATCATATCTATAGAGAGAATTTACCTTCACTACCTGTGTCGGGTTATCAAGACAATGTGGTTCTTCAACAGGCGGTATATTAAGACCATGTATTTCTTCAATAGGAGGTAAATTCTTAACATCTTCAGCTTTTATACCTTTTTCTTTCATTGATTTCTTTGCCTCTTGCATATCTTCAGGACTGAGAAATAGAACACCTCTCTTCTTCGGAATGGGTTTAGGAATAGGCACAGGAGTTGGCTCAACTGGTTCAGGAATTGCCTCCGGAATTGGCTCAGGAAGAGTCCAATTATTTTCATTATCAACATATTATCCAATATTAATTCAGCTTCGTCGACTGTTCTTTCCCTGAAAACACAACCAGCACAACTATCCAAGTAGGCCTTGGAAGCATCAGTTAGTCCATTATAAAAGATATCAAGTATTTCATTTTTCTTAAGAGGATGATTAGGAAAAGCATTAAGTAATCGAAGAAGCCTCCCCCAAGCTTGTGGGAGACTCTCTTCTTTGATTTTCACAAAATTATATATTTCCCGCAAGGCAGCTTGTTTCTTATGAGCAGGGAAATACTTAGCAGAGAAGTAATAAATCATATCCTGGGGACTACGCACACAACCAGGAGCAAGAGAATTAAACCAAGTCTTAGCATCACCCTTTAATGAGAACGGAAATATCTTAAGGATATAATAATAGCGAGACTTCTCATCATTAGTAAATAGGGTGGCTATATCATTTAACTTGGTAAGATGTGCCACAACAGTTTCAGATTAAAGGCCATAAAAAAGATCAGATTCAACCAAAGTAATTATTTCAGGATCAACAGAGAATTCATAATCCTTATCAGTAACACAGATAGGTGAACTAGCAAAAGCAGGGTCAGGTTTCATTCTAGCATTAAGAGATTGCTGCTTCCATTTAGCTAATAACTTTTTAAGATCATATCTATCTTTGCAAGCGAAGATAGCTCTAGCAGCTTCCTCTTCCATAACATAACCCTCATGAACAACAGGTAATTCATAATCAGGGGGAGAACTTTCATCATCACTATCATCAATAATAGAATCTTCAATAATTTCATTCTCTCTAACCCTAGCAAGTTGTTCATCAAGAAATTCACCTAATGGCAAAGTAGTATCACGCACAGAAGTAGTTTCATCATAAGTATCATGCATAGCAGAAGTGGCATCATCAATAACATGTGACATATCATAATTCATAGTAGTAGCAGGTTTAGGTGTTGCAAGCTTACTCAAAACAGAAGGAGAATCTAGTGAAGAGCTAGATGACAGTTCCTTACCTCCCCTCGTAGTTGAGGGGAAAATCTTGGTTCTTTCGTCTTTCAAGTTCCTCATAGTGATCAACAGATATAAATCCCAAGTCACTCAAAGAATAGAGCTATGCTCCTCGGCAACGGCGCCATAAATTAGTCTTGATAACCCACAAGTGTAGGGGATCGCAACAGCTTTCAAGGGTAAAGTATTCAACCCAAATTTATTGATTCGAGACAAGGGGGGCCAAAGAATATTATTCAGTATTAGCAGTTGAGTTGTCAATTCAACCACACCTGGATAACTTAGTATCCGCAGCAAAGTATTTAGTAGCAAAGTAGTATGATAGTAATGGTAACAGTGGCAAAAGTAAAGATGATAGTTTTGTAGTAATTGTAACAGTAGCAACGGAAAAGTAAATAAGCGAAGCACAATATGTGAAAAGCTCCTAGGCATTGGATCAGTGATGGATAATTATGTCAGATGCGATTCCTCATGTAATAGCTATAACATATGGTGACATATTGAAGGAAATATGCCCTAGAGGCAATAATAAAGTTATTATTTATTTCCTTATACCATGATAAATGTTTATTATTCATGCTAGAATTGTATTAACCGGAAACATAATACATGTGTGAATACATAGACAAACAGATAGTCACTAGTATGCCTCTACAAGACTAGCTCATTAATCGAAGATGGTTATGTTTCCTAACCATAGACATGTGTTGTCATTTGAT
>LR880968.1:953441654-953454790 GCA_904067115.1 Aegilops sharonensis
TGTTGAGTTGTATTTTGTGTTGCATGTATATTGGAGTTGTGGCCCACCTCCTAGTCTTGTATAGTTGAGGTAGAGGCCTTCCTTGTGATTATATATACATGCACCAACACCCCATCAATACAAAGTCAATTGTATTGCAATCTTTCCCGTCTACATGATAGGATGTTGACATTTTTAATTCAGAAGTGAGGCCTTACATATACTAGTAAGCTTGCACGTGCAAATGCACGTCTTGTTAGAATTCAAATTTTGAATTATCTCTTTTGGATGCATTAGTAGATTTTCACATGGAAGGCATCCAACTAATATCGAAGAGGAATCATAACTGGAGCAATCATTAAAAATTATATGAAACATTAGTTCATGTATTTTGACGTACTTGCATGAAAAAATATAATGATTTGTTAGTGTAATACCGCAAGATATAAAAATGACTTGAACCATGTCTTATCCAAGCTGACCACATGCATGACTCATGTTTGCCACAATATACATAACTTGGCTCGTTTTTCACACGGTCAATCTTTTCAATCCATAATTACCAGATATAATGGCTAAGAATTGCACAAAAGAATTGTTCTTAACTACAAACTCCCCATCACAATGTCTCAGGCTCAAGAAATTTTCCGCTCGGCTCCACAGCCATACCCTCTCATGCTGACATTTTCTTTACTCGTAGAGTCTAGTAATTTAAAATGTGTAGTTAGGAGTGGGATGTCAAAGTTTGTTTAAATTGATTTTCCTATCAACAATATAACAGTTATATGGTAGCAACTCTTCAAAACAAGCGAAAAGAGACTAAAACATCTCGGTCTGCCTATGGTGTAATATGAGTTCAGTCCCCAGTAAAGTATGAGCAGTCAAAAGCTTCAATAATATTGTATATGTAGCAGAAAGGACATTAGAATTCTCAAGCGTGTACGGTGTGTATAATTCATTGCAGTGGAGGCAAAAAGTTCAGTGGTGTATGGTAGAAGGTAGAGTCAGGGGAAAATACAACATTAAGCTTTGTTGTCCATATCAACATTGCCGGTCTTCAAAAATTGTGACTCATTTATCAGCATCTCAGATGTCTGCAGACATGAAACAAAATTCAGGATCAAGCATCATGATAGAAGCACAGTATATCGTACCTGAAGCTCTACAACCACTTGGAAAATCAGTCACCTGAAGTTCTACAATTATGATAGAAGCACAATGTATCATACCTGAAGCATCATGATCGGTGTTTCCGTTAGGAAAGAGAAACTAAATAAGTAATGGCATGGTATACAGAAGTTAAGGACAAAAAGTAAAGCTCTACAACCCCTTGGAAAATCTTGTAGGAGTACCACTGTTCATAAACTAAAAAATGCCGCTGGAAGCATACTATACCTGAAGGTCAAGATGAATGTTCCGACCCTTGGATTCCAGACAATGAATACTGGCAGAAGTAGCAGGGGATATCATCAATTGCTCAAAATAAGCAGGAAAAAGGCAGGTAGAAAACAATTTCAGATCTTCTCATATCATTGAAGAGAACAAGAGGAATACTGGAATGGCCAGTATCTATTTCATAAACGAACAAAAGAACATTTTTTATCGAAGAATGGAAACCCGTAATGCCATAATGTTTTCCGATTGGTGTTCTACAACCACTTGGTTTGACATAAGATATGTATTCTGAAGATTATTCAGTATTTGAAACTGCAAATAGAAATATCAAGGCAAAATCTTTTATATTGTCTCATAAGATACAACTGTGTCATGCATCTTTTTCAACATCCTTGAGTAACCTCTTTGTATTATTATGTAGCAAAGCTCCCTACTTTATATTAGCCTAACAAAACTATTGAAGTTGGCTCATAACATCCACAGAAATCAAGAAAATAAATAAAAATAATCACATTAAAAGGAGATGAGATATATTACATAAAATGATAAAATAATAAATAGATATATGAATGGAGAACAATCTAATGGGATCTATGTTTATTTGGCTTGTCTAAAACCCGAATGGTCTGCCTTGACATGCCTATCGACAGTAAAAGATCATATAACCTTACCAAGTGACACGTCTTTAAACGTCGAGCACCGTCAACTGAGAGACACAATGTTTGTTTTGATTGCATAATGCACGTTCTTCATTATATGCAAAGGCTGCGAGGCACAATACTTTGATTGCGTACTGCATATTCAGTAATTAGATGTTGCATTGCATTACCTGGCTGGACTATAATCACTTATCAGAGTGAATAGCGGTTTTGAAAGTTTTAAATAGAATGGCTTGACTCTTAGTCTTGATATCTCTACCAGTAGATTACATTACATACATGCTAGAGATTTCAATGCGCAGTCAGATATGAATCATTATCCTTGCTTAAGAGAAAGAAAAGACAATCAAAGACAGATCATACTAAAAATGAAAAGGAAACACAATATGATTGCTGAAACCATATTCTTCAGTAATCAAATGTGTCCCTATTTGTACAACAATTCAAATATAAGCATGATCAGTGTTCATAACACATTACTGCCATTAGAACGAAGGGTGGATTGCTCATAGTTTCGGAATTGTTCCTCACCTTCAGTCTGAAATTACGCTACAAAATTGTTAAATATGTCATTTTTTAAATAAAATATGTATTGATCTGAGAAGTTTAGTGACAGAATTCCGGTCAATCTTGACCATTGCCATGACAAAGCAAAGATAATTCTTGCTCACAGATACAAATGGAAGTAATTACAAACATGAAAATAAGAGAGAACCAGCAGCTGCTCAAAGAACAATAACAGCATGGACATGTGAAAAACCTACAGGCAACTCATCCCAAGCAGAGGCCAATGGCACACCTTCGGCACGAACTCTAGATGTAAATTAATTTTATCTCGAAACATAAACGAAACAAATGCTCTCATCCGGGGACCAGGCGGCCACAGAGGTAAGCGGCTCGACTGCCTCCTCCTTAACAGCGGGTGGCGGGTGCCTCCTCGGAACATATGAACCTAACTTTGCTTTATTGGGAAAATTAGAAATACCTAGTCATTATGTGACTATCTGCAGTACCAAATTCTCAGTCCAACTAACTTAAAAATTAAAATTGGTGCAATACCCTACATGTTGACAAGACAGTGAAGTCCAATGATTAGCTTCAACATCACTGAGTCGTTAAGATTGTAAACGATGGCTCACGTGCTCATTGTTTCGCTGATTAGGCATCTGCAATAGGACGTAAGTAGTTTAACGGAGAAGAAATATGTTGGAATATATTTGTGAGCTACGGCTGAAAGCTTATCTAGCTAGCTTCTTCGTGCATGCTAGTCTCCCAAAAATCAATCAACATGCCTGCTTCCAAGCACTTGTATATGCATGTTGCTATGGACGAAAGCACTTTGGATGTACACCATTCACAAATTACTATCAGAACTAAATCTGTTTGGATCTAAAAATCAACTCTATTAGTGAAGAGACCTCGTGAGGTTAATATTTCACCTATTCAGATTAACTCTAAAAATCAGCTAGATTGATTTGCACAGCAAATTGCAAACAAATTACCCAGATCAATCAATAGGCGTAGAAGGTTGTGGTCAGATCAATTCATCGGTTTTTTAATGTTCTATTAGGATGTGGTCAAATATATTCATCACAAAATAAACTCCATTGCAAAAAGGCACTCAAACCAACAAAAACATGAACGGGACTGATTCTAATTACTAAGTTGTAGCAAACGTACGTGTGAAGCGGACATGCAGCCAAAGAAGATGAGCAGGCGACGAAGACCTATTCAGTTTTTGCTATAAGAAAATGCACACATAACAAACTGAAACAATCATTAGCCAGCAAGAAAATGCGGAGTCTCTTTTACCCCTAATCTCCAACTATCATAAATATCGGTACAAAACCTGAAACAAATTTTTGCTTCACTTCTTGTAGGCATTATAACAAACATTGGGCAGAAACATACGGGAGTGATTGCTGCAGCTGCCACGGCAGGTGCTGGTGCCCATGGCGGAGGGTCACAGCAGGCTAGTTGTGTAGAAAGTCACACTGGAATCTGCAATTGCACAATTTCATTCAAATCATGACATGGAATTGAATATTGACATCGAGACACCATCACCGGACAAAGTACCTTCACAGGGGGACGGGATGGCGTCCGGACATCCGGTAGATTGAGTAGGTCGACGGCTGCGGCATCTAGATTGGTCGTGGAGAGGGGGACTCTGCTGGCCAATATGCGTGGTTGGTGATGAAGCAGGCAAACAAGGTGGGGCGGTAGGACGAAGGAGGGCCATGGATGTGGACAAACGGCTCAGGATCTGGCCATCCCATCTCCAGGTGAAATGTCACCGTCCACCACCACCAGAGCTGTGTTTTGATTTTCGGTTTGAGCTTTTTTTCGCCCTAGGCCGAGATGGCCGAATTTCGGCCATTTTCAAAAATTTTGGCTGAAATTTGATCAAATTTTGACTGCAATTTGACTTAAATTTGACCAAAATTTGCCAAATTTGAGCAATTTCGGCCTAAATATACTTTTCGCCCTAGGCCGAGATGGCCGAAATTCGGCCGAAATCCACTTTTTTCGGCCGAAAATCAAAACACAGCACCAGAGGGGCTTGACAAGGAGGGGACGACAGGGTTGGATCGGGAGATGGCGGGGCACCGTAAAGAGCAATCGGAGTGGGCGTATGGCAGGCTTCGGCCCGGCCCCCCTGCGGCGGAGGTGCCGCTCGGCCGTCGGGGGCGCCGCAGCCCGGTGAAGTGGCGGCCGTCGGTGGTGAAGCAGTCGTGGTGTGTGGTGGGTGGCTCCGGATTAGCGCTCGGGGCGACGGTCGTGCGGGGCTCGTGGCCTCCCTCGCCATCCTCCAGCTCGCGCACTGCAGCTCCATAGTAGTGGGCGCCTCGACATCGGCCCTCTTCTCCTCTGCGGTCGGCAGATGGATGTCGAGAGGGCGCGGCGGCAGCTGGGCCTCATCGGATGATGCTTCCTGTGCCTCCGCCGCGTCTCCCCCGACGGCGCCGACGACGAAGGAGGAGGAGGGCCCGTAGAAACTGGGCGGCGCCATGGTGGCGTGCTATGTTCGCCGGTGGCGCGGGCGGGGTCGTCGAACGGGAAGGGGGTAGGGGCAAAGTGGGGCGTGGGAGCAATGAGTGGGGCGTGCAGAGTGGGTGGTTTCCTTTGGGGAGTGGGGGCGCAGCGGGAGATGTGGGCCGGGACGCACATCGCTAATTACAATATCGTTTTGTTAACATCGTTTCGTTAGTGCGCTTTACAACAACGTTTCGTTAGTAGATTAACCCAATGGCTTGGTGGATAATTAAAGCATAAAACACGTTTAGTAGGCTGGAGGGATGTAGACCATCGGATTGCAGGTTTCAATGGATAGGATGATCTGGTTCTCCGTCCTCTCTTTCTTTTATAGTGTTAGTAGATGTATTAAAAAATGTCTTTGACCATGTTTAGTTGTAGGAGTTACTAGCTGTCCAACTCAATTCTCAGCAATAAAACCCTTCAAAATTTATCATTTGCATTACAAATATTGAAATCGATTAGCCTGACATGTGGAATGGTGTCCAGAAGTCTGCAACGATGGTGCCAGTTAGACGTTCCTAGACACTGGTGCGCTAGCAATAGAAAATTTCTTATAATCACACGACAATTTCAGCAACCAGTAGTTAAGCTGAACGCAACAACTAGGTTCCCATCACCTTCTCTCAACTGATTGCGATGTGCAATGCTACTTGGCCTCTGGTTCTAAAAATAGATTAGTTTTCTAATGCTACTTGCCTATTAAATAGGTTAATTTTAAGCATCGTTAACTCTAACAGACTTTGTCTTAAGATGCATCCCAACCGGAAGATGGTTCAAAAGCCAATATGATAGGATAGTGACATTTTTAATTCACATATATATGCATAAAAAAGGTCTTTGGCCAAGCATAGTTGGTAGTAGTTACTAGCTGTCCAACTCAATTAAAACCCTTCAAATATTTCCATTAAGATTTTTTCTCGAACACACACCAAAGTGGGTAACAAAAATCAACAAAGGAAGAACACAAAAAGAGCCTAAGCTAAGCTAGCTATTGAAAATATTGAAATTGATTAGCCTCACATAGTCACATGTGGAAATATGGAATCGTGTCCAAATTTAGTATTTATTACCAATATTTAGAGCTAAAAGTAGCTAAATTACTAAATACCTAAATTATTGATAACATTTCAATTTCATTACAAGTCAACGCCAAAGTACTGAAATCCAAACTATGTGATGGACTTCTATTTTTTGAATTGTGCACAACCTGAATTTAAATTATTATTTTTTGACTGTGTTCCCATAGGGGAATCTCCTACGGTGTAGATTTTCCCATTTATAAAAAATAACCCCAAAAAAGGCAACCTGAATTAATAGTTGCCAATAATAGTTTGGATATCTTCTAAGGTTGACAATACTTTCTTTCAGTTGGGATTTTCAATAATACTTTAATACTAACAATGCTTTATTTTTATTGGAATATAATTGATACTCCGAATTTCATAACTTTCCCAATCAGATGGTATTGTGCCAAATGTAATTTTATACCTGAATGGAGTGATGGAGCTTCCTATCACCTCTGAATTGAGTAAAATGTCTGATCCCAACTGAGCATTCGGTTTTGATATATATGTGACAGAAAGCTAGAGATCATTTTGGTAACGCTACTTGCCAATTAAATTTGCTAGCTGGAGCAATTTTATCTCTGACCAATTCTATCGTAAACTACAGCTGGAAGAAAGTCAATGGGATGGGGTGGTTGCAACGATAATTGAGAAGGAAGGCTTCTGCATATACAAATAAAATCTTCCAGTATCATAGTTGCTAGTTGTCCATCTGACCAATTCAATTAATCAAAATAAAGCATTTGAAAAAATTACAAGCCGTATTGAGGATACATAAATCACATAGGTATGTGGAAAGGTACCGATATTGTTGTTGTTGAAACTAGGCAAAGTGGCGAGAGAGACACGAGAGTTTTGGTGCTGCGTTCTGATTCTGCAGCTTTTCTATTATCTTGTACTCCCTCCGTCCGAAAATACTTGTCATCAAAATGGATAAAAAAAATGTATGTAGAACTAGAATACATCTAGATACATTCCCTTTTATTTATTTTGATGACAAGCATTTTCGGACGGAGGGAGTATTTATTCTCCGGATACAACTGAAAAAAACAAAAAACGGGATCGTGAGCGAGCCGTACGGAGCTGCCATCCCAACTCTACTCGACGCATGTCCTGGACTATGCCACGATGATCGCCTTTGATCGTGCCATCCCACGAAGCGGTCACCGCTACCAACTAGCTATCCTATCGCTACATGCAAACTGGAAAATGATGTGACCCAGACGTGTAGAAGACACACGCTACAGGGTTGGTTTATTATGTTAAGAGCTAACGTGACAGAACTGCTAAAATGGGTGCAACGAGAGTAGGTTCAACAACAAGGGAGAATTTAACTTCTGCATTGCTACTTAACAATAGGACAAAGGTATGAAATACTCCCTCCGTCCGAAAATACTTGTCATCAAAATGGATAAAAGGAGGTGTATCTAGACATATTTTAGTTCTAGATACATCTCTCTTTATTCATTTTGATGACAAGTATTTTCGGACGGAGAGAGTATCACAGAAATCTGCAGCATAAATCACGACAAGAAAAACATAAGCTTTTAATCAGTACTAGCATAGCTTTACCCACTCAAAATAGACTTGAAGCATGCTATCCCAACCAATTCCAGGACATACCGATAGAGAAAACCAAAAGATCACCATAATGCCATAAAAGTATAACTACCTATTTTGTTATCTTAGTTCCAGAAGTTTGTAGCTATGCTACAAGTCAGACGTTCCGTAGCAACTGTTCTAGCAATAGAAGATTTCTTATACTCAAATGGCAATTCGGTCACCAGTAGTTAAACCGAACGCGATAACTTGGTTCCCATCACCTTCTCTCAATTGACTGAGGTGTGCAATGCCACTTGGCTGTTCTAAACATATACGCTCTTTGGGTGACTAACAGCTAGAGATTAGTTTTCTAATGCTACTTGCCAATTAGATAGGCTAATTTTAAGCATCTTTATCTCTAACTGACTCTGTTTTAAGATGCATCCCAACCGTAAGATGGTTCAGAAGTCAATATGATAGGATAGTGACATTTTTAATTCAGAAGCGAAGCATCACATATATGTATCGAAAAACATCTTTCACCGTGTATAGTTGGTAATAGTCACTAGCTGTCCAACTCAATTCTCAACAATAAAACCCCTAAAAATTAACAGTGACAATCAAAATATTGAAATTGATCAGCCTCACATGTGGAAATATGGAATGGTGTCGAAGTTTAGTATTTACTACTACTATTTGGAGCTAGAAGTAGATATATTTCTAAACACCTAAATTATTAATAACAGTTCAACTTCGTTAGAAGTCAATTCCTAGGTTCTGAAAGATCCCAACTATATAATGGACTTCATTTTCATATAGTGCATAGCCCGAATCAATAACTTTATATTACTGGAATGGCCAATAATAGTTTAAATATCTTCTTAGATTGCAAATGCTTTCATTCTATTGGGATTTCCAGTAATACTTTAAATGGCTTATACTACCAATGCTTTCTTTTTATTGGAATAACCGATACTTTGAATTTCAAAACTTTCCAAATCAAATGGTATTATTAGCAAATGTAATTTTATCCCCTGAATGGAGTGATCAAGCTTCCTATATATCACCTTCTCTGAAATGACTGAAATGTCTGTGAGCATTCGTTTTTGATAGTTGAAAAGATGCATATGTGACAAAAAGCTAGAGATCATTTTGGTAATGCTCATTGCCAATTAAATACGCTAGCTCAAGCATCTTTATCTCCGACCAATTCAGTCGTAAACCACGGCTGGTACAAAAGTCAATGGGATGGAGTGGTTGCAACGAATAATTGAGAAGGAAGACTTTCTGTACATACAAAAAAAATATTCAAGTATCTTAGTTGCTGGTTGTCCATCTGACCATTTCAATGTTTCAAAGTAAACATGTGAAAAATATGCTTGTATTGAAGATATTCAGATTGCATAGGTTTATGGAAAGGTACTGATATAACAAGGGAGAAATTAACTTGTGCATTGCTATGGTTAACAATAGTGTTGGTTAGCAACGACTTAACACGACTGGAACCCATGTGATCACCTTGCCACAAAAATGATTTACACCTGAATTCATCTACTTAGCACACTAGTAGAAAACAGGGCTTTCGTCCAGGCCAATTTAGCCCATTAGTCCCGGTTCAATCCAGAACCGGGACTAATGTGAGCATTTATCCCGGTTCGTGCGGCTAAGGCATTAGTCCCGGTTCACCTGTGCCCTTTAGTCCCGGTTTGTGCCTCAAACCGGGACTAAAGGGTGCGATGCCCATTAGTCCCAGTTCATGCCTCAAACCGGGACTAAAGAGTAGACCTTTAGTCCCGGTTTGAGGCACGAACCGGGACTAATGGGGTTGAGACCTTTAGTCCCGGTTCGTGCCACGAACCGGTACTAAAGGGTGCCATTTTCAAACTCTACCCCCCCCCGGATCGCCTTTTCAATTTTAAAAAAAATAAAAGAAAATGACGGAAATGTCAAAAAAATAAAAAAAATAAGTTTTCCATGTGATATGTGGTCTAGTTGTTGGGAAAATTTGCAAATGTGAATTTTGACTTTATTTGCAAAATCTCTCTGGAATTTGTAAATATGGGCATAACTTTTGCATACTAACTCGGATGAAAAAGTTTTTTATATGAAAAATCATCTACTCGAAAAGTTACATCCAAATTTAACTGGGGGAACCCCGTTAAACATTTTTAAAATCCTCAAAAACCTAACAGAAAAAAAGCTACGGGGCTTTTAATATCTAGAGTGGAAAAAATCGAAAAAATTTCAAACTGTGGTCAAACAATGGTCAAAACATGGTCAAACTAATTATTCTAGAATATTAGTGTTACTAAATAATTTGTTCAATTATTTTGAATTTTGGTCAAATCTGGTCAAACTGTGGTCAAACTGTGGTGAAACCATGGTCAAACTAATTATTCAAAATAACTATTGTTTTCTAAATAATTATTGTTTTTGAAAACAATAGTTTGAAACTCAAACAGTAAAATGTGTCAATTCATGCTCAAGCAAAATTCCTGAGGGTTAATAGGATTGACATCTTACTATTGTCAGGAAAACAACAAGTGCAGACTTGGAAACGAGGGAGAATAGAACCCGGAAGTTAGGCGTGCTCAGGCTGGGGAAGTGAGAGGATGGGTGACCGTTCGGGAAGTTAGGTGATTTGGAATGATGAGGGTGATTAGTGAAGAGGATAAATTGAGCAGTGATGAGGGGTGCTGATTAGAGATTAGGGGTTAAAATAATTCAGAAATTTGAAAATAAAAAATTATTCAAAAAAATTTCAAAAAAGAAAATCATAAAATTTCCGTTAGTCCCAGGTGGAGCCCCACGTGGCCGCGGCCTTTAGTCCCGGTTCTGGATTGAACCGGGACTAAAGGGGGGAGGCATTAGTACCGACCCTTTAGTCCCGGTTCACCAACCGGGACTAAAGGCCCTTACCAACCGGGACAATAGGCCCTTTTTCTACTAGTGGCAGGAACCTATCCATAGGGATGTAATACTCAAACCCCTAGATTCCAATCGATTCCTAAATTGCATGCCTCATCTTACAAATAATGCGGGCAAATTGGTAACTTATATCTTGTGAAGAAAAATATAAGTTCTTCTCCAGTACCAGGATATCTTTACCCACTCGAAATAATATTCAAGTCATAATGATAGAGTAACAGAAAGTCCATATCAATATAACTACCTTTACTGTTTTCTTAGTTGTAGAAGTCAGACGTTCCTGGCAAAGGGGCTAGAATTCCCAGGATACTAAATCAAAGGCTCTTGCGATGTCTAACTTGATCAGGGATTCCCAGGATACTGAATCAAAAGCTACAGAAGACGGAATCCTAGCCCCTTTGCCAGGACGAGAGATAAGTTACGGGTCAGTCTTTACGCAGATGATGCTATCATCTTTGCAAACCCTGACAGAGAGGAGTTTGACAAGCTACTCGAGATCCTAGAATATTTTGGAGAGGCCTCTGGGCTGCGCCTCAACCCAGCCAAATCCACTGTAACCCCAGTAAGATGTGAGGAGATTGATCTTGCTGCTGTCCTGCACAATTTTGGTGGGCAAATCAAGGCATTCCCTATCAAATACCTAGGTCTGCCGATATGTCTAAACAGGATTCGGTTGGTTCACATGCAATTTATACTGGATAGAATCCGGGCAAGGCTAGCCGGCTGGAAGGGTAGAATGATGTCCATCGCTGGCAGGCGGGTGTTGGTCCGTTGTGTCCTCACAGCCATCCCAACGTTTGCTCTGTCAGTTCTAAGGGCACCCAAAAAATTACTCAGTGAGGTGGACAAGGTACGCCGACAATTCCTTTGGGCACAGGAAAAAGAGATGTCTGGTGGGCAGTGCAAAGTAAAATGGACCAAGGTTTGCTTCCCAACTGATCAGGGAGGGCTGGGAATTCTGGACCTTGAGAGATTTTCTCGCGCACTTCGCCTGCGCTGGTTATGGCTTGAATGGCACCATGCTGAACGCCCATGGGTAGGTTCAGAGCTGCCCTGTGATAGCAAAACAGAGCACTGTTTGCCGCGGCCACTACTGTCACTATCGGAAGTGGAACAACGGCATCCTTCTGGCACTCCTCCTGGCTCACTTCATCTTCGTTGGCAGAACTACTTCCTGAACTATACAAAAGATCGAGGGGAAAGGCAAGAACTGTTGCAGCAGCTTTGAGAAATGACACCTGGGTCCGTGATCTTCGACAGCAAAGACAAGACCGCATTGTTCAATCCTTCCTCATCCTATGGCGTGCCATCCAAGCAGCAAACTTGGTACTCCAACCACAGGCCCCGGACTCCATCAGCTGCTGTATAGATAGCTCGGGGCAATACAGCGCGACCTCGGCCTACAGTTTTCAGTTTCAGGACAGGCAAAATTCAGACAACAAGCAACTTATCTGGAAGGTCTGGGCCCCTGGAAAAACCAAGATATTCTTCTGGTTGCTGCTCCAATATCGTCTCTGGTGCAATGACAGATTACAGCGAAGAGGTTGGGAAAATGGATATTTTTGCCCATTGTGCATGAGGAACCTAGAAACTTCAATCCATCTATTCTGGGAATGCCCGGTGTCTCAAGAAATCTGGCAGAAAATATCCACCTGGCCGGGATGCAACACTCTTTCTGAATGCAATGCAATGCCAACACATTCTTCAGAACACAGAGTTAAATCAGTGATAACAAAAACAAGGCCAGAGCTAAGGAAAAAAGTGAAGTGTATGTTGCTCCTAGTGTCCTGGAACATATGGCTGGAGAGAAACAACCGCTCTTTCAGACAACAACTCACCCCACTCAGCGGCATTGTGGCGGCAATCCGTCGTGACATGGACTCCTGGAAGCTAGCTGGTGCTAAATGTTAGGTTGATCTCTATCCCGTTCGAACCCAACGGGTCGAACGGGCCCCTGACTCGCGCCCTGATCGGGGGCGCCCAACCGAACCATGGTTGGTGGGCCCCTGTCGCCAGCGCAATATAAAGAGGTGGGGTGCCGGGGCACGCATCACGAGGTTGACCGTGCACCACAACACCACCAACACACCAATCCGATCTAGGGTTTGCGCTAGGCCGACGGGAAGCTCCGCCGCCACCTCCTCGCCCACACTCCGCCATCACCATGGCCGGTGCTGGATCGAGCTCGTCAGCACCTGGAGAAGGTAGGTTAACCGGATGATCTATCCTACTCCGATCCGAAGGATCTATCAATGGTATCAGGCCATTCTAGGCTATGTTTTTTCGGTGCAAAGTAGAAACAGAGAAAGGAAAAGGATCCCCACCCCCCAAAGAACACTAGCAGGGCACAGAGAAAAGCAAACAAAAAAAACCACAAAAGTTCACCGGACTAGGGCCTCGGGCCTCGCCGGCAAAGAGCGCCGCCGCAAGGCCGCGCCGTTCCTCTCGATCCGAACGCGCATCGGCATGCCGAGGCGTCGGACGAAGAACTACCGGAGTTAGCTCCACGGCTTGCCGGCAAAGAAAAAAA
>LR880968.1:953455262-953479903 GCA_904067115.1 Aegilops sharonensis
AGGGAGGCACCGCAGCCAAACCGCTCGACGGCGGCGCGCTCACCGCAAGGCGGACGCGCAGCCGGCGAAGGGGATGGCCACGGTGCTGCATCAAAACCCGCATCATCTCTCTCTCTCTCTCTGTTGCTGCAAGAAGTAGTAGATCGGAGGGAGAGATGGACGGAGGAAAGAAGGAAAAGTGACGGGGCTCGTGCGGTGCGGTGGTTTTTGCCGCCGTCGCCCGCGGCCGGCCGCGCCCTAGCTCCGCTCCCACGGGACAGCGATGAACAAGGAGAGGCGCGGCGCTGCGAAACGGAGAAGGGGGAAGGGAAAGGAAGCGCGGGCGTGGCGCGGTGGAACCGCTGCCGTCACCGGCGACCGGGCCGGGCGGCCGGAGCTCAGGTCCTTGGCTGCGCCGTCACGGAGAGGACTACAGAGAGCGGCGCGGGGGAGGAGAAGAAAATGACTAGGGTTCCCCTCGCCCCAACCGCATCGATCATTTTTTATCAGGCGAAAAGCAAGGGCGGCCGTCGGATTCAGATCGACGGTCACGGTAAAACCCTAGTCCCCGCCGGGCCTGCTAGGCCGAAAGCATGGCGAGGCCGCAGCCACGCGCTGGGCGGAGGCCCTGGCCGCGCGCCGGGCCAGCCGCAGTGGGCGCAGCTTCGCGCTGGCCCGACTCCTTCCGCCGCGGGTGCAGCCGCGCGCTGGGCCTTAGGCCGCAGCCGCGCGCCGTTTTGAATGTTTTCTCTGTTATTCTTTACAGAGCAGAGTTTGACGAATTTTGTCCAGTTTTTTTGGGCAAATTACAGTATAGTTTTCTGTTCAAAATAATCCAACGAAAATTTTGTCTAGAAAATAGAAAAGTGAGAAGAAAAAAAAAGTTCCTGAAAATGCAAACAGAAAATTTTCAGAAAAGAAATGTTCATGAATTTTATAAAGAAAATTAAAAGGTTCATGATTTTTTATTCGGTAAAAGTAAATGTTTCTGTAGAACTAAAAAAGTTCGTGAATTTTTTATTCATTCATGTTTTTCCACTGCGTAAATAATTATTAGTGCTCTTTAAAAGAAAATAAAAGTTTACATAGCATTAAGTTTTAAAGAGCATGCTAAAGTGATTATTGAAATGAATATGACTATGTTATTTTTATGACCAACGTTGCTAATAACATGATCATGTTTTATTATTGAAATTTAAAGGTGCATTTATTTCTAATTTTTTGCCCAACGGTAATATAGATATAATTGCATAGACAATTGTATGTTTTAATTTGACCAACGTTAGATTATTGCATATGATTGTTTTATTGATGTCACTTAAATTGTGATTTAAGGAGGCTTTCACTTGATGAGTTGCCTAAAAGAAGTTCCGATACTCAGAGGTGACAACCACACTGAGTGGAGGAAGAAAGTTGAACTGGCATTTTGTTTGTGCTGATCTTGACTGGGTTGTGGAGAAACCACAGCCAGTCAGACCCACAGAGCCAGTAAGAGAGGCCACTGATGATGATGATGCATGGGCTAAAAAGAAGAGAGACTATGCTCCTTTGGAGCAGTCCTACCTCATAGATAACCAAAAGTGGGTCAATGCAAACAAAAAATGCATGGCATTTATAAAGAATACAATTGAGAGCGCCATTGTGGGCTCCATTGCAGAGTGCACTTCCGCAGGGGAGTTGCTTACAAAGATAAAGAGCCAATTCACTGGCTCTTCAAAGATATATGCCACCCAAGTGTTAGAGCAACTGGTGACACAGCGCTACACGGGTGTTAGTCATGGAATAAGAGAGCACATCCTGAGGATGAGCAATATGGCAGCAAAGCTAAACCCATGGATGAGGATCTGGAGATCAAACCAACACTCCTGGTCCACCTGGTCATGGCTTCACTGCCAAAGGAGTTCGAAACTTTTGTTGTAAACTATAATATGACCCCTGGAACATGGGACATTGAAAAGACAATAGCAATGTGTGTCCAAGAAGAGGAAAGACTCAAAGCCGTACATGGTGGTTCACTTAACTATGTGAAGGATTACAAGAAAAAGAACTACAGTCAAAACAACAAAAGCCCCCTATCAGCATCAGCATCAGCAACAGCCTTTCTCAGTGGACAAAGACACCTGCCTCCACTGCAAGCAGAAAGGGCATTACAAGAAAGACTGCGCTGCTTGGCTGAAGTCAGTCATGGCAAAAAGAGGTAACAATATAGTTTCATTTGTAAATGAATCCTTGTATATAAAGTTTTCAAATCCACTTGGTGGATTGATTCAGGAGCAACTGTTCATGTTGCAAATTCTTTACAGGGATTCCATTCGACACGAACTACGCTAAGAAGCGAAAGACGCATTGAAGTGGCAAACGGAGTTGAAGCAGAAGTTGAAGCTGTCGGTGACATCTCCTTGGAGTTAGCTGGCGGATTCAATCTTCTACTTAGAGATGTTTTATTTGTTCCATCGTGTCATAGAAACTTAATTAGTGTTTCTTGTTTGGACAAAGATAATTATGAATGTTATTTTGGACATGGCAAGTGTGCCATTTGGTATAATAATGCTTATGTGGGTGATGCTTTACTACATGATGAGCTTTATTTGTTATCACTTCGTGAAAAAGTTCATTCCGTTTGCAATGTGAAAGCAAATGTTTCCGCGTCGAATAAAGATCAAAAGAAAAGAAAAAGAACATTCGACTCATCGAAATTATGGCACTGTCGCTTGGGCCATATTTCGAAGGGGGAATAGAAAGATTAGTCAAAAGTGAAATTCTTCCTCCGTTAGAATTTTCAGACTTAGAACAATGCATAGATTGCGTTAAAGGAAAGTACGTAAAACAAATCAAAAAAGGTGCAATCCATAACACAGGCACACTAGAAATCATCCACACTGATATTTGTGGACCATTTCCGGTGAAAAGTGTGGATGGATATGATTCGTTCACAACATTCACAGATGATTACTCTCGCTATTTATCCAATCAAAGAAAGATCTGAAGCGTTGGATAAATTTAAAATATTCAAAGCTGAAGTTGAAAATCAGCATGATAAAAGAATAAAGATAGTTAGGTCCGACCGTGGGGGAGAGTACTACGGTCGGCACACTCCATATGGCCAAGTCCCTGGACCTTTTTGCAAAGTTCTTGCAGGAGACTGGCATAGTTGCCCAGTATTCAATGCCGGGCGAACCTCAGCAAAATGGAGTAGCTGAAAGGCGCAACCGTACACTTATGGATATGGTGCGCAACATGATGAGTTATTCCAACTTGCCATTGGGATTATGGATGGAGGCGCTTAAAACCGCCATTCACATTCTCAATAGAGTACCAAGCAAGTCGGTGCCCAAAACACCGTACGAGCTATGGACAGGAAGGGTGCCATCCCTACAACACTTCAGGGTGTGGGGGTGCCTTGCTGAGGCCAAAATGTTTAATCCAAACATTGGAAAGTTAGATCCCAAAATAGTGAGTTGCCACTTCATTGGCTATCCAGACAGATCAAAGGGTTTTCGTTTCTACTGCCCAGACAGATATACAAAGTTTGTAGAAACGAGACATGCAGTCTTCTTAGAGGACGAAATGACGAGGGGGAGCTTGGTAGCTCGGAAAATTGATCTTGAGGAGAAGAGGGTGCATGCACCTAATCCGATGATCCAGGAGCCATTTTTCTCACTACCAGTTGCAACTCCACCCATGACAACTATGGGGGCAGACCCGGAACCTGTCCGTCAGGAGCCGACTAAACCCGTTGTTGAGCATGAAAGGGAGGTGCAGCAACAAATTTTAGAAGAAGTGCCAGAAGTTGAGGCACAGAATGTGCCAGAAAATGAGGCCCTTAGAAGGTCTACAAGACCAAGAAAGTCAGCTATTTCTACTGACTTTAAAGTTTATAACACAGAAATGGTTCATATGGAAAAAGATCCCATCTCATATGAAGAAGCCATGAGAAGCCCTCATTCATCGATGTGGATGAAGGCAATGGAAGACGAGATGAAATCAATGAGTTCCAAAGATGTTTGGGACTTGGAGGAAATTCCTAAAGGAGCCAAATCAGTAGGCTGCAAATGGGTCTACAAAATTAAGTATGACTCTAAAGGGAATATAGAAAAATATAAAGCACGACTCGTGGCAAAAGGATTTACACAAAGAGAAGGGATAGATTACAAAGAGACATTTTCTCCGGTCTCATGTAAGGATTCCTTCAGAATCATAATGGCATTAGTTGCTCATTTTGATTTAGAGTTACATCAAATGGATGTAAAGACGGCATTTCTCAACGGAGATTTAAAAGAAAATGTCTACATGAAACAACCCAAGGATTTTATCATGGAAGGCAAGGAAAATATGGGATGCCGCCTAAAGAAATCCATTTATGGATTAAAGCAAGCCTCTAGGCAGTGGTATTTAAAGTTTAATCAAATGATTAAAAGTTTTGGATTTAAAGAAAATATTGAGGGTAACTGCATTTATGCAAAGTTTAAAAATGGGAAATATATTTTCCTAATCTTGTATGTGGATGACATTCTGCTTGCTAGTAGTAATGTTAGTCTACTACAAGAAACAAAGAAGTTCTTATCCTCGAATTTTGACATAACAGATCTTGGTGAAGCATCATATGTTTTGGGCATAGAAATTCACCGAGATAGAAACAATGGAGTCTTAGGACTATCGCAGAAAGCATATTTAGAAAAGGTTCTTAAAAAATATAATATGCATGCGAGTAAAGCCACACCTGCTCCTATAGTTGAGGGCGATAGTTTTGGGAAATTCCAATGTCCCAAAAACCAGTACGAGATCGATCTAATGAAAGGAGTACCATATGCTTCGGCAGTTGGCAGCTTGCAGTATGCACAAGTGTGCACTCGCCCCGACTTAGCCTTTATCACCAGGGTACTCGGTAGATATCAAGAGAATCCAGGCATAGAGCACTGGAAGATGATAAAGAAAGCATTGCGTTATGCGCAAGGCACGAAGGACTACATGCTAACATACAGGAGATCTGATTCCCTAGAGATAAAAGGGTATTCAGACGCAGATTTTGCGGGGGACAAAGATGATAGAAAATCCACGTCAGGATACGTATTCACCCTCGCTGGGGGAGCTATTTCGTGGAAAAGCTCCAAACAGTCGACAGTTGCATCATCCACGATGTATGCAGAATTCATAGCATGCTTCGAAGCCACAGGGCAGGCGATATGGCTAAAGAAATTTGTACCCGACTTGAAAGTGGTAGATTGTATTCACAAACCACTAAAGATGTACCGCGACAATCAGCCCGCGGTATTTTACGCTCACAACAACAAGTCGAGTAATGCTGCCAAAACAATAGAGATAAAGTATTATGTTGTGAAAGATAAAATCCAGGATCAAACTATAAGTCTCGAGCATATAAAGACAAAAGATATGCTTGCGGATCCGCTAACGAAAGGCTTACCACCCAATGTGTTGAAGGAACACTTAGCCGGCATGGGTTTAAGGGAAAGCCTTATGATTCCTGGATAGGCCCAAAAGGAACAGAATTTGTTTCTGAACATAACGTATGTTGTAGCTGTATGATTCTATCGGCAATTGAGCTGTGACGATGAAACATGCTCTATGTACCAATATGTGATAAAACAAATAAACTAGAAAGTATAAGGTTAAAAGTAAAGCTGAGATCAAGGGGGAGAATGTTAGGTTGATCTCTATCCCGTTCGAACCCAACGGGTCGAACGGGCCCCTGACTCGCGCCCTGATCGGGGGCGCCCAACCGAACCATGGTTGGTGGGCCCCTGTCGCCAGCGCAATATAAAGAGGTGGGGTGCTGGGGCACACATCACGAGGTTGACCGTGCACCACAACACCACCAACACACCAATCCGATCTAGGGTTTGCGCTAGGCCGACGGGAAGCTCCGCCGCCACCACCTCGCCCACACTCCGCCATCACCATGGCCGGTGCTGGATCGAGCTCGTCAGCACCTGGAGAAGGTAGGTTCACCGGATGATCTAGCCTACTCCGATCCGAAGGATCTATCACAAAATGCTTAGAGACCCCACTAGGGGATCCTGGGTGAGAAGTAGGATTGCCCTCAGGGTGAATTCTTTCACCAACTCTTGTAATCCACCATGATCAACTTTGATCATGAACATTTTCACCGCCTGCTTTCTGCTTAATATATGAATGCCAGCAAGCTGCTGGATCTTTCAAAGAAAAAAAGACATGTACGTGAGGAGGGAGTGAGCGTCGCAGCTCTCGTTCCAGCTCCCCTAATGGGACAGGAGTGTTCCTAGGGGGGCGCTACTCGCAAGCGGACGTCATTGCATTTGGAGGCATCCCATTGGCGGAGGCAAATGGGGTGCGTTTCGAGTGATAGAATCATAGAATCCGAGCACAACCGAACGTTGACGCCACGCAGTTAGATAGGGCCCAAAAGTTGGCTCAAGATCTAGATAGATCTCCCGCTTCAGGTACAAAATTTGTTTCTAAATACTCTATTGTTTCAATTCCTAACAATGTGGTAGCAGGCAGGGCATCTAAGTTAGGAGTCTCATTAGGTGCTTCTCCTAGTCAAATATCATCTTGTGTTGAGTCAATTAAGGAGTTATACCTGCAACGTACTTAAATCATGCTTAGGAAAAATGAAGAGAAAGTCAAAAAGGGGTTGAATCATTAAATAGTTTGGTTTTGGAACAGACAACACTAGCAGAAAACCCCTTATAGGGAACACCCTAGTGGGGTGCACCTTGATGTGCCAACGCCCCTGCTAACTTAGACTAGTGATATGCATATGTTATTAGTCTATGTTACTATCTCCATAGTGGGGCGTAACATATATGTGGTGTCATGAAACACTTCATTTATTAGGTTGTAGACTTATCTTATCTAGCTATCTTACTGCATGACTCTCTTTTTTCATTAATTATTTATCACATCATCTATTTTATCTACATGTATATGATGTTATCATCTATGTTACTCACACTGCGGTTAGTCTAAAACTATGGGTGGACGAAAAATCGCAACGCCGCCGGTAGTCACGTACTGGCAGCGTGCAACAGTCAGACCCAACGCCCCTGGTGAGCGGGGCCCACGGGCCTGACCTGGCCGTAGTAATTGAGGGCGTTGGGAGATGGGTGCGCCGCTGATAAACGCGCGTACCTGACCCAGCTGTAGTAATTGAGGGAGTTAGGAGATGGGTGCACTGCTGATAAACGCGTGTACATGGGGTATGGCCGCGTTTACCTGGAGCTCCTAGCTGCCCGCAAGGAGTGGAGTAAACGCACAGAAGGAGTCTGACCTGGGCCGGCCCAGTCACTTTGGTGACGGACATGCTGTAGGTACTGTAGGAGTACTGTAGCTAGTGCGTTTTTTTAAAGACAAACATGAAATATTAATGTGATATCCATAAAATATTTTTCTGAAATCGTGAATATATTTTAAAAATTATAACATTTTTCTAAATAATGGACATTTTAAAATTCCAGAACATTTTTTGAAACACGAAACATTTTTTCAAATTTTGAACACGAGAATTTGTTTTAATATTGAGAACAAATATTTGAAAATTTCAAACAAAAGAAACATGAAAAACGACAACAAAAAAAGGAAAGAAATATAAAAATGAAAGAGAAACAGAGAACATATTTTGAAAACTTGAACGGTTCTTCGAAATTACGAACAAATTTTGAAAACGAGAAATTTTATAAAATTCCCTGAACATTTTTTAATTTACGAACATTTTTTGAATCTTGAGAACAAATTTTGAAACAGAAAATAAATTTGGAAGCACGAACATTTTTTTGAATCTTGAGAACAAATTTTGAAATGGAGAACAAATTTGGAAGCGCGAACAATTTTCAAAAGCATGAGCATTTTTTGAATATTGAGAATTTTTTTTGAAACAAAGAACAATTTTTAAAAGCACGAACGTTTTTTGAATATTGAGAACAAATTTTTAAACGGTGAATTTTTTTGAAAAATCCCGAACAAATTTGGAAGCGCGACATATTTTGAAAATGCGAAAAAAAAATTGAAATCCGGTACATCATCTGAATTTCAAAAGTTCTGAACTTTTTTGTGTGACAAGAACAATTTTGAATTTTGAGAACATTTTTTCAAAAACTAAACATTTTATGAAAACACAAACAAATTTTAAATATTTTGAATTCATTTTAAAAAAGAGGAGAAAAGAAAATAAAAATAAAATAACAACCCAAAGAAAGTAAACAAACAGAAAAAACAAAAAAAAAAGAAACAGAAATAACCAAAAACGAAAAGAAGAAGATAAAAGCAATAAGAGACAAAAGAAGAAAAACAACAAAGAAAAACAAAAAAACAGAAAAGAAACAGAAAATGAAAAAAACGGTTCAGGAACCTGCTGGAAGGTTCCTAAAATCAAAAAGAATCGGCTGGAACGTCGTAGAAGTTTCCTAAAACCGGCAATACTGAAAACACTTAACGGGTCGGCCCACCTGAAACGACCGCTCGATCCCCTATGCGTTCTCCCAACATTTTGCCGCAAGGAGCGGCAAATAGGGTTTTTCGCGTTTACCCACGCCCCTAGTAACTATACGCCTGACATGCGCGCGTAAAGCCTGCGCGTGGCGCGACCGCGTGGGCCATCCTAGTCAGCAGCCCAACCAGCCCACGTGTCAGTTTCCCACGCGCCGCGTTATTAAAGACCCGGAGGAGACCGGCGAAACTTCATCGGTTTCCCACGCGCGAGCTGCCACGGCGCGCGTCTCCCTCGATTTCTGGCACAGTGACGGCTCGCCTCCCGAGCGCTAGAGTTAATGGCGAGGTGGCCGCTCCGCCTATCCTCTACGCGCTATAAAATGGCCCTCGCCGGGCAGGTAACGTCACAAACCCTAGATCGCCGCCATCCCCACTCCCTTGCCCAGCCAACAGATCTCTCGCCGGAGTTCGCCAAGCGGAGATGGGCCAGAACAACCATGAGGCCAGCAGCAGCCGGAGCACCGAGAGGCGAAATCCCACTCCGCCCCTTCCGCTCCCTCCGGCGGAGACCAGGTCGCGCGTAACGGGGAGCCGACAGTCGTGGCCGACAAAGGCCTTCTCGTGCCGCCGGACTAGCTCTGCCCACCGGCTAGAACATTGCCCAGGACAGCTACGCCATCCCGCAACTCCCGCATGGCAGCGACCTGCGGGAGGTCATCTTGTTCCGCCGCTCTCTGCTGACGCCGGAGCAGAGGGTGGATCCACGCTGGGGCGACGAGGAGTTCTGAAAGGGACTCCTCGCTAACTAGCACGAGAAAGTGGTGAACCGCCATGTTGGCCCAAAACTGGGGCCCTGGAACCGCGTCGGCCGCCGCCAGGCATGGGCCGGCCTCGATGTTGACATGGTCCTCGCCGACCTGGGCTATGAGGATCTCACCCGCAACGAGCACCCGCCGACGACCATCTTCGGGGCTCCTCGGCACGGGTTCGGGGCGGTGCCGTCGCCACCTCCGCCCATGGACGGCGTGAAGCAGGAGGAGAAGTCTCCCATCATGCCGTTGGAGCTCAGCAAGGAGTAGGCCTTGCACCTCGCCCTGCAGGCCTCCCTGGCCGAGGAGGACAGGAGGTGGGACGGGCTCGCCCTCGCGATGTAGGCCTCCTTGGAACCTCCGTCATTTGCCCAATAGGATGTGAGCTAATAAATAAGAGCAACTCCAACGGGCCAACCCAAATAGACGATGATTTTGTTCGCTTCTGGGTCGGCCAGGCGGACACGAACGTCCGCTTCCGCGTTTGGGTCGGCGTGTGCGCCCAACGCTAGCGAGACCCATTTTAACGGCGCTAGAAAAAAAAAGAATGCATGCATATTTAAAATAAAAACAACATTAATTAAACATTAAAGCCGGCCACGAAGGCACGATGCGGTCGACTTCGTGGACGCTGTGTCGCCTCGCCTCCTCGTGCTCGAAGGCGAACCAGCGTGCCTAGTTGGGCGAGTCGGAGGCGTAGGCGGGGTCGCGGCGCTGCTCCGGCGTCAGGAGCGCCCGCCGGCGCCATCCTCCGTGTGCACCCTAGCCGACCGTGGGGCCGCCGTGCACCCTAGCATCGCGATGTAGGCCTCCTTGGAATCTCCGGATCCAAGTACCAGTCGTGCGACAGGGTGGCGTCGGGGTACGGGAGAGGCACGCGGCGCTGCCAGTGCCACTCCGCCTGGTACACCGGCACGTTGACGCGATGCCTCGGCCGGCGAGCTGGCGCCGGCGGAGGCAGGAGAAACTCCGGGGGAAAAGGGATGGCGGGCGACTTGCCCTTCGCCTTGTTGTTGTTGCCGGCGCCGGAGAAGAGCCCCATTTGGTACGGCTGGGGTGGCTAGGGTTGGCTAGGGTTTGCCGGCAACGGGGGAGCGAGTGTGGCTAGATGGGGACGTGGGCTGGATGAGGACGGCCCCGTCGCACGGTCAGCTTAAAAAAGGACGACCGTCGTCGCTGATGCATGGGACCGAGGTCATACATTAAGCTGACCACGTAGGTGGCGGGCAGTTGGACGACCGCCAGGTGGGGCCGCGGCGGACACTGAGAAGGCATGCGTGGCATCCGTTCCGCGTCCGCGCCGACGCATTTGGGGCACAAATTTGGGCCGCAAATGCGTCGGCGTGGACGCGAAGCGGGCTCGATTTGGGTTTGGGTCGGCGCGATGGGCCTCCTCTTTTGTCCGCGTCGACCCAAACGAACGGCGGCGGACGAAATGGGTCGCCCCGTTGGAGTTGCTCTAAGGTGCTCTCTCATTCTACATTGGAGCTTGTGTAAGGGGTGTTGGTTCATGTACATACAACCTTCCTCTCTTCCCTCATTTATTGTATGACACATCATCAAAAATTCTATGTGGCAAAATCTAGCAACAACTATCTTACAACCATTGGAGATGCCCTTATAGCTCACGGACATATGGCCTCTGTCTTCGTCTCTTCTCTTCCAGCACACACAGTGTCTCGCATTTATTACTACCTGATTAATTGTGAAGGCCATGGTGACAAAGTCAAAGGTGTTGTTGAGTTAGTTTGGGCCAATTAAGAGCACTTGATTAACATGAAAATGTGCCCGGCACCCCTAAGGCTGGTTGTAATGGGGAGTATCATATACTAGTATCATGCATATGATACTAGTGTATGATATTACCTCCCTAATGCATAGTATCATATATTAGTATCATATAGTACTCTATTTATTGTCATGCATGACACAAAGTAGCATAGCATTTATTATGATACGGTATCATGATATGATACTCCATTCTCTCTTTCTTCATTTAATGCTATGACACATCATCAAAATTTTCTAGTTGGCATGCATGATACTAGTTATGATACTACCATTACGACCAGCCTAAGAGCAAGTACAATAAGGCTGGTTGTAATGATGAGTATTATATACTGGTATCATGCATATGATACTATACATTCGTGATGCAAAGTATCATATGTTGGTATCATAGAGTACTACATTTATTGTCATTGTCGGTATCAAAACCGGCGGATCTCGGGTAGGGGGTCCCGAACTGTGCGTCTAGGCGGATGGTAATAGGAGACAAGGGACATGGTGTTTTTACCCAGGTTCGGGCCCTCTCGATGGAGGTAAAACCCTACTCCTGCTTGATTAATATTGATGATATGGGTAGTACAAGAGGAGATCTACCACGAGATCAGGGAGGCTAAACCCTAGAAGCTAGCCTATGGTATGATTGTTGTTCGTCCTACGGACTAAAACCCTCCGGTTTATATAGGCACCGAAGAGGGTTAGGGTTACATAGAGTCGGTTACAATGGTAGGAGATCTACATATCCGTATCGCCAAGCTTGCCTTCTACGCCAAGGAAATCCCATCCGGACACGGGACAAAGTCTTCAATCTTGTATCTTCATAGTCCAGGAGTCCGGCCAAAGGTGATAGTTCGGCTATCCGGACACCCCCTAATCCAGGACTCCCTCAGTAGCCCCTGAACCAGGCTTCAATGACAATGAGTCCGGCGCGCATATTGTCTTCGGCATTGCAAGGCGGGTTCCTCCTCCGAGTACTTCATAGAAGATTTTGAACACAAGGATAGTGTCCGGCTCTGCAAAATAAGTCCCACATACCACCGTAGAGAGAATAATATTCACACAAATTCAATCTGCTGACGTATTCCGTGGCGTGACATCACACCACGGCCAAGCCTTTATTCGAATCATTTTACTATCCCACCTCAGCGCGTTTAGCGAGGCGGTTTCCTTGGCACGTCTTGTCAAAGCAGAGATCGTGTCCCCTTATTCCGGGATTCTCATTAATACGGGCGCGGGTAACCCAGTTGTGCTCGTTGGCACGTCCCCTCTATCGAAGGTGAGTCCCGAACGGTCACGGGGAAGGCTCTTGGTATTCAACCTCTTTATAAAGAGACCAAGGCTCCACTCCTTTCTTTCAATCTCAATCGAATCCGCCCTTCGCCTCGAGTTCCAACACCCAAAGCTCCAGATTCAGGCGCTTCGGACTTTCAATGATGTCCGGCTCCGACCTAGAAGGCCGGTGGATGCCTTCCTCCGTTACGGAAGAAGACGTGCTAAAGCTAAGAGATGCCAGGTATCTAACCGGCGAAATTTCACATATGTTGCCTGCCCAAGGGCAGGTTATTCCCACTCCAAAGCCTGGTGAAAGCGTGGTGTTCGCGTCTCACTTTCTTTGGGGGCTAGGCTTCCCGACGGACCCCTTCACGAGGGGGCTCATGTTTTACTATGGGTTGGAATTTCATGACTTGGATCCGGAGTCCATCCTCCACATCTCATCGTTCATCGTCGTATGCGAAGCCTTCCTCCGCATTACCCCTCACTTCGGATTGTGGCTCAAGATCTTCAAAGTGAAGCCGAAGATGATCAAGGGGCAGCAGGCAGAGTGCGGAGGGGTTCTTATAAGCAAGAATGCTGATGCTCCATGGCCCGAGGGCTTTTTTCAAGAGGAGCTCAGCCTATGGCAACAAGAGTGGTTTTATATCACAGCTCCCAGGGGCACCAAATGGGTGGCGCCACCTGTCTTTCGATCGGGTCCTCCACCGCGGCTGGCGTCATAGGTCAATAAAGGACTTCACTGGGGGGGCCGTCCAAGGATGTGCCCTTGTTGCAGGGCCGTATTCGAGACCTCCTAGAGAGAGAGAGATCACTCTGGTCGTAGTAGCGCAGGTCATGCTGATTCGTCGCGTCCTTCTTTGCAAACGTCGCCCGCTCCGCCTGTGGGAATTTAACCCGGAGGGACCACGAGCTCTCCAACATTTTATGGGCGTGACGCCTATGGAGATGTACAAGCTTCTCTTCGGATCACAAGCGATGTGTCCGGACTTGACCGAGGACGCAGGTCTGAGCTGCAATCGCCCGGATACTCAAGTAAGTAGCCCTGTATCCGAACACACTATCCCGTATTTATTACGAACTTGCCCTTTGAAAGAGTTGTTCCTTGAATAGGAGTGGATAGCGAAAGCAAAGTTAATCAGGTGTCCGGCCCCCCTCCCTGAGACCACGCCGGATCCCGTGTTAACCAGGATGCTGGAGGTTGTGCCTTCGGAAGAGGGTGAAGGGGGGAACAAGGAAGCTACCGCCTCCGCCAAGGAGGCTGTCAGGAGAGGAGGGATCGAGAATTCCTCCATCCAAGGGAAGAAGAGGACCGCCTCTGAAGACCCGGAGACCATGGTCTCAAAGCGGGGGAAGAAATCTTCGCCAGAGGGTCCTGTGCCGAGAGATGCCTCGGCCGCATTATGCCCCCAAGGGGATCAGCCCTCTACCGAGCCGTAAGTAAAAAGGGGAGTTTATTTTAAAATAAAGGATATCCCTGCCCTATTTCTGATGGAGATGACCGAAATTTTACCATGTAGTTCGGATCTTAGCCTTTCTCAGCAGAGCTAATCTTTGGGGGATCTTCATCCGGAGATGATAGAGAGCGAAACGCCTCCCCCTGCCGTACCGTCTTGCGAGGCGGGCGACCCTGAGGTGTCGTCGCGGAGGGTTTCTCCGAGTCCGGCGGGGCCGGAAGGCATTCGCATGTCCCCTCAAAGCCCTCCGCGTCCGGCCTTCGAAAAAGGTCATAGGACGAGTCCGGCACCACCTGGTGTACGGTCGGAGGAGATGAAGGATCTACTCGGGCGAGCGTCTATCTCAGAAGATCACCGTGCGTTAATGGGTACGGTGATTGAAAGGATCTCATCTGCTGAGAGCGGATTGCACGAAGCCGTCAGGAGTTTACTGACAGGCTTTGAGGTACGCAAAATGATGTACCCTCTGACAGTTCCGCATATAACATGCGCCCTGTGTACATAGCAGCCCCTGAGGCTCGGTGTGTTGTCAAAAATGACAGCGCGTCGAGGATCATAATCCCTGGTATAATGTGCCGCCCTTCCTATGTAGGTGGCGAAGGGTCCGGTGGCTAGCCGGACTGAGGAATTTGCCAAACTAAAGCGGCAACTTGACGTGGCGGATGCCGACATCGCGCTTGTCAATAAGCGACTTGACGAGTCGCAAGGTATGCAATTGCTCCGCGGAGACCTGGTAAGGGAGCTTCATGCCCGTGCCTTACAACATGTATGCTTGATGCAGATGGTGCCGCTGCCATGGAGAACCTTCGGGCGGAGCTCGCCCGAGCCAAGGAGCAGGCCAGAAAGAGTGATGCGGCTGCCTTAAAGGCGGCCGAAGAGCTAAAAGCCGAACAGGCTGCTCACTGCCGAAGCAAGAAGGAAGTGGCTGAGACGGCCGTGAAGTTGAAGAATGCTGCCGACCGCTGTAAGCTTCTTGAAAAAGAAGATCGAGCGGTGCAAGAGGACCTGAAGAAGGCCACTACCAAGGCCAAGGATGCTCGCTCTGCGATGAGAGCTATGAAGGAGGAGCTACGTCAGGCCGGAGATATCGCGGCTGGAATGCCCTTTCTGCTGCAGAGGAAATTCATGGATCCTAAATATGCTCAGTTGGACCGGCTGTGGAGTTCGGAGGATGCTTATCTGGACTTGGCGGCAAGTGCCGCGGACGCGGCCGAACACTTCCGAGATCAAAAGGATCACGGAATGGAAAAGGTTTTTGGTCGCAGTTCCATAATCCAGAGCGCCCACTTCCATTAACCGATCGCTTGGCCAAATAGGCGGAGCTGAATAGGTTATCCGGACTTGCCATGAAGGATGTCGTGAGTCTTTTGTGGCCGAGAAGGCCCGAGCCGAAGAGTTATTTTGGCTTGGTGCAGCAGTTCCTTGGTGCGGTGCCGCATATCAATGCAATGAGGAGGTCGTCATGCATAGAGGGTGCGCGGATGGCTCTTGCCCGTGTCAAGACATACTGGACGGAGATGAAGGCCAGCGATGTTGCATCCCAAGATTCGGACGCAAGCCGAGTACCTGTCGAGCACTATTTTCAGGAAGTTCTGTAGGGCGCTCGTTTAATAGAGACGCAGTGCTCGAAGGATATTATGTTCGAATAACATGTATTATTGTGAAACAATGTATCGATGGAATATAAGAGCTTTTTATACTTGTGCCTTTCAAGAATTAAAATACCTCCTGTGCGGCCGCTAATGTATATGTATATATAACCTGAAAGATGGCAGTCTTCGGCTTCAGCCCCCACACATATAATGCGGGGGTGTTTGCAAAAAGGCGCATTTTCACACTTGATCCAACATCTTGGTCCTATAAAGGAGGTGGTAGCGCAGCAAAATAGGCAACCGGACTATAATGCTTTATCACTTTCACTTAGCCATAGGAGTTTGACAGTGGGGCTACGACATAGCCCCTAGGGGCACCGTGCTCACCCGAATTTGGGGCGCGTATGTGCCTGACCGGGAAATGGTCCTTCGTCAATGCGGAGGAATCCTATAGATTCCGGTGGGTCATCGAGTGGTTGAGCAGTCTCACGCTATATCATGACAGTCAGTTTTCGGCTTTCTTTACTGAGGTGCTCGCCTGGCCGAACCGGGGCACAATCGCAGTAGTTCTCCTGGTGCCGCCTTAGCCGATAGAGCGGAACGTAAGGCAGCAAAACACAAGAGCCGGGCAAACTCAACATTTGACCAAAGACATGATTCGGAGCTGATGCATATAAGGCCTAACTCGAGACGCCGAACACTCCCTAAGGTATTCGGTCTTTATGAAAATGGGTCGAACAACGCCCTTGGTAATAAGCCCCTGGTGTCCAGGTACGCGCAAAATTCTGACGTGGCCCATGCCAAAACGTCAGCCTCCTCCTTGGTTATAGCAAGAAACCAGGGAGTGTGTATCAACAAGAGACAGTAAAAAAGGTTTACGCAGGGTCTTAATCTGAAAAGAATCCTTGTCACGTGTCCCTACTGCACGTCTGCGCCTGTATCTCCGTTGTGCCGTATCCTGGACGGGTGTAGCACGGTGTTCATCTGTAAAAGAGAGGAACTTAGTTGAAAAAGATCATGCGAAAATGTACGTTATATTAAATGAACAAAGTACAATTCAAAGAATGAATAAAATTGAGCTTTATTGTCTCTTGTTGTGCATGCGCGGAGCCCCTTGTTCGGGGGTATGCGGCTAGCAAGCCTATGTATGTTTAAGCCGGACTCGTCTAACCATGTCCGGGGTCTGAATGACCTATTTAGGTGCTTTGACTAGTGAAGCTGGTTTAGTGTGTGGCTGTCAAGGCAGTCACACAATCTTCCGCGCTCAAGGAACACTCGATATTTCCCTTTAAGGAGATGATGCCTCGTGGACCGGGCATTTTAAGTGTAAGGGATGCATAATGCGGTATTGCGTTAAAGCGGGCGAAAGCTTCTCGTCCCAGTAGTGCTTGGTAGCTACTTGTAAATGGGGCGAGGTGGAAGGTTAACTTTTCACGGCGGAAGTTGTCGGGGGAGCCGAACACAACTTCTAGCAGTAGAGAGCCCGTACAATGGGCATATGGGCCTGGCATTACCCCTTGAAAGGAAGTGTTGCTATGGCAAATTTTGGTTGGGTCTATCCCCATTTTGCGGATTGTGTCCTGGTATAGCAGGTTTAGATCATTGCCGCCGTCCATGAGGACTTGTGTGAATTGGAGTCCGTCAATTATCAGATCTAATATCAAGGCAGTCCATCCTGCATTCCGGATACTTCTAGAGTAATCCTGATGGTCAAAGGTGATTGGTTTTAACAACCAGTTGTGAGACTCCTCTGGGATAGGCCCTATGGCGCATACCTCTATGGGCACCGCTCTATATTTCCCTTTTGTCACTTGAGTGAGTTTACTGTTTTGACTTCTTGCGGGAAATTCTTTTGTTTTCCGATGCTCTGCTTGTGGGGTTCGTCATCGTCCTCGCTTGGTGTATCAAGCCCCTTGTGTTCGGCGTTGAGTTTGCCGGACTGCTTGAAGACCCAACAATCTCTGTGGTATGGTTTGCAGGCTTCCCGGGAGTACTGTGGATTTGGCATATCTTGTCCTAGGTGTCTGGCGAGCCATTCGTCTCGGACGTTGTGTTTGAAAGCTGCTAAGGCTTCGGCGTCCGGACAGTCGACTATTTGGTTCTTTTTAGTAAGGAATCTGTTCCAGTATTTTCTGGCTGACTCTCTGGGTTGTTGAGTTATGTGACTTAAATCGTCTGCATCCGGAGGTCGGACGTAGGTCCCTTGAAAATTTGCCCGAAAAGCATCCTCGAGCTCTTCCCAACTTCCAATGGTGTTTTCGGGGAGGCTTTTGAGCCAATGCCGGGCTGGCCCTTTGAGCTTGAGGGGTAAGTATTTTATGGCGTGGAGGTCATCTCCTCTATCCATGTGTATGTGGAGGATGTAATCCTCAATCCAGACTCCGAGGTCTGTTGTTTCGTCGTATGCCTCTATGTTCACGGGCTTGAATCCCGCTGGGAATTCATAATCCATAACCTCATCGGTGAAAAATAGGGGGGGTGTGGCACCTCTATATTTAGGTGTACCGTAGCATTTGGATACTTGATGTGTTGCATTGCTTAATAGAGCTTTCTTTCTTGGCCCGTAGATAGATCTAACTGGGCCATCTCTTTGATGCGAGTCCGTGTGCGGATCGCGTGCCGGCTTATGTGCAGCGCCGTTTGCCGCTCTATGTTTGCCATGGGGTCGTCTATCCGACCGGGTGGTCTCCTTGTTTTTTGATTGCGGGGGCTCTACGGCCTCCTCATCAAATTCGGGCAGTAGTTTTCGCTTCGGATAGCTCTTCGTTCGGCGACTATCGCCGTATTTGTCTGCGGTGTTGAGTACTTTGCTCCATCTAATTCTGAGCGCATCTTCCATTGTTTTGAGCTCCCGCTTCTGCTTTTTCAGGCTACGCGCAGTGGCGACGAGCCTTTTGTGGAGGTTCTTCTGCTCCAGCAACTTTTCCGGCGTTAGATCGTTCGGACTGTTATCTTCACTGGGGACGGATTGTTTATCCAGGTTGTCCTGTTCGGACGGTTGCGCGATGGCCTGTTCGTCGTCCACCAGTTCGCCCTGCTCTATGGATGGGTCTGTATGGCTGCTGTCCTTGTCGAGGCGGGATTTTGAGCGGTGCTTACGTCGCCGTTTTGACTGCTTTTCAAGGGAATGATCCCTCGTGGCGTCCCATTGTTCCTCGTCGCCGCTTCCTTTAGGTGTGTCCACCATGTATACATTGTGAGATGAGGTGGTTGTCCAGTGCCTTATAGGTGCTGATGCTTACCTCCTACATCGTCGTCCATACCGTCGATGTCTTCGGAGTCGAAATCGAGCACGTCGTTTAAAGTTTCGACAGTGTCTACGAAGTGGGTGGTGGGTGGGCTTTGAATTTCTTCATCGTCTGCATCCCAACCTTGCTGACCATAATCCGGCCAGGGCTCTCCTGATAAAGAGAGAGACTTTAGTGAATTCAGGATGTCACCAAAGGGCGAGTGCTGAAAGATGTCCGCGGTGGTAAACTCCATGATCGGCGCCCAATCGGATTCGATCGGCAGGGGCGCGGAAGGTTCGGAGTCCGGAGAGGAGTCCGACACCTTGGAGTCACGAGCTTCACAGAGGACAGGGTTGGTGTTCGACGCAATCGTCGTAGAGATATAGCATCCCCCGAGGCGGTGTCCAGCCACCCGTCCTCGATCGGCGCAGTCGGCTCCGAGCTAAGGGTTGGAGCGGACACTTGTGCGGCCTCCAGGGCACTGTCCGGCGGCAGAGCTAGATCATGCCCATCGTGACAGTGCGGCGCGCTTGGCTGTGGCTCGAACCCGTCGAAGATCAAGTCTCCGCGGACGTCAGCCGTATAGTTCAAACTTCCAAATCTGACCTGATGGCCGGGGGCGTAGCTTTCAATCTGCTCCAGATGGCCAAGCGAATTGGCCCGCAGTGCAAAGCCGCCGAATACGAAGATCTGTCCGGGGAGAAAGGTCTCACCCTGGACCGCATCATTGTTGATGATCGGAGGAGCCATCGGGCCTAAAGATGACGACACAGAGGAACTCTCAATGAAAGCACCAATGTCGGTGTCAAAACCGGCGGATCTCGGGTAGGGGGTCCCGAACTGTGCGTCTAGGCGGATGGTAATAGGAGACAAGGGACACGATGTTTTTACCCAGGTTCGGGCCCTCTCGATGGAGGTAAAACTCTACTCCTGCTTGATTAATATTGATGATATGGGTAGTACAAGAGTAGATCTACCACGAGATTAGGGAGGCTAAGCCCTAGAAGCTAGCCTATGGTATGATTGTTGTTCGTCCTACGGACTAAAACCCTCCGGTTTATATAGGCACCGAAGAGGGTTAGGGTTACATAGAGTCGGTTACAATGGTAGGCGATCTACATATCCGTATCGCCAAGCTTGCCTTCCACGCCAAGGAAAGTCCCATCCGGACACGGGACAAAGTCTTCACTCTTGTATCTTCATAGTCCAGGAGTCCGGCCAAAGGTGATAGTTCGGCTATCTGGACACCCCCTAATCCAGGACTCCCTCAGTCATGCATGACACAAAGTAGCACATCATTTAATATGATACAGTATCATGATATGATACTCAAGCATCTCTTTCTTTATTTAATTCTATGTCATCTCATCAAAATTGCTTAGTTGGCATGCATAATACTACCTATGATACTACCATTACGGGCAGCCTAAGCTTATGTCAACTGGTTTTAAATATTAGATTTTTGCTGAGTTGAAAGAGAGAGAAGATAAGCTTGCTGCAAACTAAGAGTATCCCCCCCCCCCCCTCATATGGCGTCTGGCGCTGCCACTTTTTGGGCCGTATGGGGGTGGGGCGACGGTGCCAGTGTCGATATGGGGAGGCGCCGGCTTACCGCCCCCTATACACAATTTTGCAAATAAAAAATTTCAAAAAACAAATTAAACGTAAATTCAACCAAATTCAAAAAAAATGTGTACAAGTTCAACAACGCAAACACATAATTTAACAAGTTTTGAATCACAATTTCAAACACATAAAAAAACTAGCCATTTCCTTTGCGCCTCCACAAATGCTCCACCAGATCATCTTGCAGTTGGTTATGATTATTTGTGTCTCGAATTTCCTAACGCATGGCGAGGAAAGCAGCGGCCGACACCTGGTGATAAACATTTGCAAGAGGACCCTGCCATTCATTCGGTTCAGTGTCAAACATTGGATTCTCCCGCTCGCTCTTAATGATCATGTTGTGCAAGATCACACGGGCAGTCATGACCTCCCACGTCTGAGATTTCGACCGGGTAAGAGCGGGGTGCTGGACAATGGCAAATCGAGCTTGCAGCACACCAAACGCCCGCTCGACATCCTTCCTACAAGCCTCCTGTTGCGTAGAAAACCAAGATTTCTTTCCTACTGGCGCAGCGTTTGAGATTGTCTTCACAAAAGTTAACCATCTTGGATAGATGCCATCTGCCAGGTAGTATCCCTTCTTGTACTGGTGGCAATTGATCCTTTAACAAGCTTGGCGAACACATTTGAGAACTGCAGCACATTGATGTCATTGTGTGATCCCGCCATACCGAAGAAAGCATGCCAAATCCACATATCCTGATCTGCCACTGCCTCAAGTACCACACTACATGATCCTTTGTAACCTTTGTACATGCCTTGGTGTGCAAATGGACAGTTCTTCCATGACCAATGCATACATTCGATACTTCCAAGCATCACTGGGAATTCTCTTTTTGCGTTTTGTGCCAGGATCCGAGCCGTGTCGTCTGCCTTGGGTGTTCTCAAGTAGAGCTCTCCAAACACTACCACAATTGCCCCGCGGAAAACCTGTACATGCAATCAATGGCTGTGGACTTAGCCATGCGCAGGTAGTCATCCTGCGTATCTACAGGAACTCCATATGCAAGCATCCGGAGGGCAACTGAATTGTGGAGAAGCCAAGCAAGCCGATGGCGTCTCTTTTCAATTTGAAGTAGTCGTCGAACTCCATGAGATGCTCAACAATCTTCAAGAACATCCTCCGGTTCATCCTAAAACGGTGCCGAAATACCACATCGCCATGCAATCGACCATCGGCGAAGTAGTCGGCGTACGGCATGCAGTAGCCCTCTATCCTCTGCCTTGGCTTGCTGACACGTCTCCATCGTATCTACTTTTCCAAACACATTTGCCCTTGATTTGGACTCTAACTTGCATGATTTGAATGGAACTAACCCGAACTGACGCTGCTTTTGGAATAACCTGAAACTTCACGGAGAATATTTTTGGAATTAATAAAAAAATACTGGCAAAAGAATCAAGACCAGGGGGCCCACACCCTGTCCACAAGGGTGGGGGGCGCGCCTACCCCCCTGGGCGCGCCCCCTGCCTCGTGGGCCCCCTGATGCTCCACCGACCTCAACTTCAACTCCATATATTCACGTTCGGGGACAAAAAAAATCAGGGATAAGGATTCATCGTGTTTTATGATACAGAGCTGCCGCCAAGCCCTAATCTCTCTCGGGAGGGCTGATCTGGAGTCCATTCGGGGCTCCGGAGAGGGGAATCCGTTGCCGTCATCATCATCAACCATCATCCATCACCAATTTCATGATGCTCACCGCCGTGCATGAGTAATTTCATTGTAGGCTTGCTAGACGGTGATGGGTTGGATGAGATTTACCATGTAATCGAGTTAGTTTTGTTAGGGTTTGATCCCTAGTATCCATTATGTTCAAAGATTGATGTTGCTATGACTTTGCTATGCTTAATGCTTGTCACTAGGGCCCGAGTGCCATGATTTTAGATCTGAACCTATTATGTTTTCATGAATATATGTGAGTTCTTGATCCTATCTTGCAAGTCAATAGTCACCTACTATGTGTTATGATCCGGTAACCACGAAGTGACAATAATCAGGACCACTCCCGGTGATGACCGTAGTTTGAGGAGTTCATGTATTCACTAAGTGTTAATGCTTTGGTCCGGTACTCTATTAAAAGGAGGCCTTAATATCCCTTAGTTTCCAATAGGACCCCGCTGGCACGGGAGGGTAGGACAAAAGATGTCTTGCAAGTTCTTTTCCATAAGCACATATGACTATATTCGGAATACATGCATACATTACATTGATGAACTGGAGCTAGTTCTGTGTCACCCTATGTTATAACTGTTGCATGAGGAATCGCATCCAACATAATTATCCATCACTGATCCAATGCCTACGAGCTTTTCACATATTGATCTTTTCTTAGTTACTTTACCGTTGCCACTGTTACAATTACTACAAAACTGTTGTTGTTACTTTTGCCACTGTTACCGTTACTTCCATATTACTTTGCTACTAAACTTTGCTGCAGATATTAAGTTTTCCAGGTGTGGTTGAATTGACAACTCAACTGCTAATACTTGAGAATATTCTTTGGCTCCCCTTGTGTCGAATCAATAAATTTGGGTTGAATACTCTACCCTCGAAAACTGTTGCGATCTCCTATACTTGTGGGTAATCAAGACTATTTTCTGGCGCCGTTGCCGGGGAGCATAGCTCTATTCTTTGAGTCACTTGGGATTTATATCTGCTGATCACTATGAGGAACTTGAAAGACGAGAAAACCAAGATTTATCCCTCAACTACGAGGGGAGGTAAGGAGCTGCCATCTAGCTCTGGACTTGATTCTCCTTCTGTTTTGAGTAAACTTGCGACACCCTAAACCTGCTTCTGCTATTAATTCTGATATGTCGCATGTTATAGATGATACCACTTCTGCTATGCATGATGTTTATGATGAAACTACTTCTATGCTTGATAATATTGTGTCATTAGGTGAATTTCTTGATGAACAACTTGCTAGGGCTAGAGAGAATGAAATTATTGAAACTGATAATATTGATGAAAGTGATGATGAAGATTCTCCCCCTAGATATGAATTGCATGTTGTTCCTAAGGGTTATGTTATGGATGAAGAAACTGCTAGAGATGTTCTTGCTTGCAATGATAGATCTGTTCTTAAGAAATTATTAGCTAAGCTGAAAGAAAAGTTTCTGAATGCTAGAATGAAATATGACCCTGCTTTTGCTACTTCACCTATCTGTATTACTGATAAGGATTATGATTTTTCTGTCAATCCTAAGATAATTACTTTGGTTGAATCTAATCCTTTTTATGGCTATGAATCTGAAACTGTTGTGGCACATCTTACTAAATTGAATGATATAGCCACCCTATTCACTCACGAGGAAAAAAATCCGTTACTACTATATCCTTAAGCTATTTCCATTCTTATTAAAGGGTGATGCTAAAATATGGTTTAATTCTCTTGATCCTGTTTGTGTGCGTAGTCCCCAGTATATGATTTATTACTTTTCTGCTAAATATTTCCCCGCTCATAAGAAACAAGCTGCCTCAAGGGAAATATATAATTTTGTGCAAATTGAAGAAGAGAGTCTCCCACAAGCTTGGGGGAGGCTTCTCCAATTACTTAATGCTTTGCCTGATCATCCTCTCAAGAAAAATGAAATACTTGATATCTTTTATAATGGACTAACCGATGCTTCCAGAGACCACCTGGATAGTTGTGATGGTTGTGTTTTCAGGGAAATAACTGTTGATCAAGCTAAATTGTTATTGAATAATATGTTGACTAATGAAAACAATTGGACACTTCCTGAACCAACTCCTAAGCCAACTCCGAAGAAAAGGGGTATTCTATTTCTCAGTCCTGAAGATATGCAAGAGGCAGAGAAATCTATGAAATAAAAGGGTATTAAAGCTGAAGATGTTAAGAATTTTACCGCCTATTGAAGAAATACATGGTCTTGATAACCCGACACAGGTAGTAAAGGTAAATTCTCTCTATAGATTTGATGAAGGTGATATCCCTCATAATAAGTCTGCTAGCCAATGCTTGGATGAGTTTGATAATTTTATTGCTAAACAAGAAAACTTCAATGCTTATGTTGGGAGACAATTGAAACGCAATGCTTATATGATTGAACACTTGAGTGATTATATGTCTAGAGTTAAAGGTGAAATTAAACTTATTAATAAACCTGCTTCCATGGTTACCACTCAAGTAGAACAAGTGCTTAAAGCTCAAAATGATTTGCTCAATGAAATTAATAATAAGAAAAATGATAATGATGTTAGAGTTATGACTAGAGGGGGTAAAATGACTCAGGAACCTTTGTATCCTGGGGGCCACCCTAAGAGAATGGAGCAAGATTCTCAGAGAAATAATGTTGATGCACCTGGTCCTTCTAAAAAATGAAGAAGAAAAATGATATGACTTTGCATGCTTCTAGTGAACATGTTGTTGACACACCTGAGAATCCCAATGATATTTCTATTTATGATGCTGAAACACAATCTGGTAATGAACATGAACC
>LR880968.1:953492633-953510398 GCA_904067115.1 Aegilops sharonensis
CGGTAACCACATACAAACTTCCTTTATAACCCTAGCGTCATCGAACCTTAAGTGTGTAGACCCTACGGGTTCGGGAGACATGTAGACATGACCGAGACGTTCTCCGGTCAATAACCAACAGCGGGATCTGGATACCCATGTTGGCTCCCACATGTTCCACGATGATCTCATCGGATGAACCACGATGTCAAGGACTCAATCAATCCCGTATTCAATTCCCTTTGTCTAGCGGTATTGTACTTGCCCGAGATTCGATCGTCGGTATCCCGATACCTTGTTCAATCTCGTTACCGGCAAGTCTCTTTACTCGTTCCGTAACACATCATCCCATGATCAACCCCTTGGTCACATCATGCACATTATGATGATGTCCTACCGAGTGGGCCCAGAGATACCTCTCCGTTTACACGGAGTGACAAATCCCAGTCTCGATTCGTGCCAACCCAACAGACACTTTCGGAGATACTTGTAGTGCACCTTTATAGTCACCCAGTTACGTTGTGACGTTTGGTACACCCAAAGCATTCCTACGGTATCCGGGAGTTGCACAATCTCATGGTCTAAGGAAAAGATACTTGACATTAGAAAAGCTTTAGCATACGAACTACGATCTTTGTGCTAGGCTTAGGATTGGGTCTTGTCCATCACATCATTCTCCTAATGATGTGATCCCATTATCAATGACATCCAATGTCCATGGTCAGGAAACCGTAACCATCTATTGATCAACGAGCTAGTCAAATAGAGGCTTACTAGGGACATGGTGTTGTCTATGTACCCACACATGTATCTGAGTTTCCTATCAATACAATTATAGCATGGATAATAAACGATTATCATGAACAAGGAAATATAATAATAACTAATTTATTATTGCCTCTAGGGCATATTTCCAACAGTCGATTATCCTTGATAGACCCTTTTTGAATACTACATGGGCTGTTAATGATTACAACAAAGGCAATATCACTTTTCATGTTAATGGTAATCAGCATACTGTACACTTTCCGAGGAAACAACCTCAAGTCCACAATATCAATTGTATTGGAAAATTTTCAATGATTACTATTGGAGGTTTTGAATTTCCTCTTCCTAATGTCAAGAAGAAATATGATATTCTTATTGTTGGGGACGTGCATATCCCCATTGAGGTAACCTACTGTTATTCGAAATTTCTCAGGTTCCATGTTATTCGAAAAGAGTTTGTTAAAAAGACTTGATCAACCTTGTTAGTGGATTCCTTTTGATGAGCATGAGATGGATGAAGTTAGAAAGCACAACCTTCTGTACCCTCCTTTTACTTTCTGTTATTTAGATTAAATAAAAAAAAAAATAGTATTTTCTGTCTGTTTTCTGAATTATCCTTGCAATAAAAACTACCCCGAAAATAAAAGTTCTCCAAATGTCTCGAAAATGAAATATGACTTTTTTCTAGAACATTTAAGAATTAGTGTCACTAAGAACGCACCAGAGGGGGCAACCACCTGGCCACGAGGGTCCAAGGCGCGCCCACCTCCCTGGGGCGCGCCCCCTGCCTCGTGGGCCCCTGGTGGGCCCCTCCACTTATTCCAACACCCACACACTCCTTCTTCCTCCCAAAAAAAATCACCAGCCAGCTCAAGCACGAGTTCTAGCTCATCTTGCTGCCATTTTCGATCTCCTTGCTCAAAGCTCCACTCACAAAACTGCTTTGGAGGATTGTTCTTCGGTATGTGACTCCTCCAATGGTCCAATTAGTTTTTGTTCTACTGCTTTATTCATTGCAAATTTTACTACCTAGGTGACCCTTTTCTTGAGCTTGCATGTCAAATTTATAGGGTCCCAAGTAGTTCTAATGCATGATGTAGGTTATAGGCACTTATGGGAGTGGTTGCTATCAATCTTGTTGAGTTTTGTTCACTTTTATTGTGAGTCACTAAAATTTCTGAATTTTTCAGAGAAAGAAAAAATGCATAGGAAAACATACCAAGGTGGTTCCTCGAGAAAGCAAGGACCAAGGCTCGCGATACGTGAGCCGGACTATGAACCACCAAGGGAAGCTCAAGTGCGGCCTTGTGAATGGCCGTCAGAGGAGTTTATGGTCCAAGCAGGAATTAAGGAGGAATTTGACGCATATGTGCGTAATGCTGAACTCGAGGGCTTCATGCTAGAAAAGTGCCCTCAGTATTACCATTTAACTGATTCCTTTGTGAGAAGGTTCAAATTTATATTTTCACGCAATTCTCACACTGTCCTATTCGATCTTTATAATAAATCTTATACCATGGACTTAGATGATTTTAATACTGCTTGTAAACTCCCGCAATGGGGTAGTGCTAGTGAACCTCGCAAATCTGAATTTAAAGATTTTCTTGCTAGTATCACTGTGGGGGAATCTAGAGAAATAATACAAGCTACCATAGGGAGCATTCATTTTCCTGCTAAACATTATTTTGCTCTCTTTATAGGTAGATGCATAAATGGCAAGGAGGAGGCATGTCACATGTGTGTTCTAGATCTTAGTGTTCTCAAGAGTGTTGTGCTAGGAGATAAACAATATAACTTGGGGGCCATTGTTGCACGTAGGTTACATAATAATAGTTTAAGTGGAGACTTGTTTGGTGGGATTTTTGCAACCTGTGTGTCTAATTTTCTTGAGATACCCATACATGAAAATGATATGGAGTTGCCTCCCGCTTATCTGGATGATGATGCTATGGTTCGTCATCAGTTTGTTGGGAGGAATGAACAGTTCCTCCAATACCGACTAATCTTTGATAGACGTCGCACTGTCCATGTTGCTCTCCCTGCTCCTAGTTTATTTGAATTTCAAGCAAAAAGGAGATATATTATAACCAGGGAGGAGGCGAATGAGTACGAGAGGAGGACGGAGGCAGCTCGCCTCCAAGCTGCAGCTCATGAGGCAATAGCTGCTTCATCTCAGTACAACCCCATCTACAACTTTGATCCATGGGCATAGACCAACTTAGGCCAAAAGCCTAAGCTTGGGGGAGTACGTATTTCTCACCGATATTATATTCCCGTTCACACACTCACTCTAGTTGTCGGTGCTCATACTTTTTCATTATAAGATCTGTGCTAGTTTATTTTCTTTCTCTCGCTTTCTTCTTGTGTGTTTAAATAACCTTAAGAAAAACAAAAAAATTAGTTGTAGCTTCTAGTTAGTTTACTTTTCATGCCTGTAGTAGTAAGTAATTAAAAGAAAACTCAAAAAGATTTCTCATTCTTCTTTTGCTTGTTGGGAGCTTTCCCATGTAAATAGTTTTATTTCTTTTCTTTTCTTTGGGGGTCGAGAGGAGAAGACCATGATGAAAATGTTGAGTGGCTCTCATATGCATTATTGTTGATTTAACCAAGAGCCCATATTACCTTGTCTTCTCCCTTGTATTAAATGCTTGCAAATTCGAGCTTAGTCCAATGCACGTGCACTATTATTATTATCCACACCGTTCGGTCGTGCAAGTGAAAGGCAATAATGACGATATATGATGGACTGATTGAGATGAGAGAAGCTAGTATGAACTCGACGTATCTTGTTTTTGTAAATATGATTAGTTCATCGTTCCTGATTCAGCTTATTATGAATGAAACATGTTTGCAATGACAATTAGAGATTATAGTTGCTCATGCCATGCTTAATTTGCTAGGAGTTTATAATGGTTTACCTTGCGTGCCAACATGCTATTAAAATGGTTGTGATGTGGTATGATAGGGTGGTATCCTCCTTTGAACGATTCAAAAGGCTTGACTTGGCACATGTTCACGCATGTAGTTGAAACAAAATCAACATAGCCTCCACGATATTTATGTTCATGGTGATTTATATCCTACTCATGCTTGCACTCAGTGTGGATTAATTTTAATGCATGTTCATGACTGTTGTCGTTCTCTAGTTGGTCGCTTCCTAGTCTTTTTCTAGCATTCACTTGTACTAAGCGGGAATACTGCTTGTGCATCCAAAATCCATAAACCCCAAAGTTATTCCATATGAGTCCACCATACCTTCCTATATGCGGTATCTACCTGCCGTTCCAAGTAAATTTGTATGTGCCAAACTCTAAACCTTCAAATGAAATTCTGTTTTGTATGCTTGAACAGCTCATGTATCAACTAGGGCTGTCTATATCTTCCATGCTAGGTGGGTTATTCTCACGAGGAGTGGACTCTGCTCCTCACTCACGAGAAAATGGCCAGTAACCGAGATGCCCAGTCCCATGCTCAAATCAAAAATAATTGCAAACAAAACTCCCCCAGGATTGTTGTTAGTTGGAGGCACTCGTTGTTTCGGGCAAGCCATGGATTGATGCTTGTTGGTGGTGGGGGAGTATAAACTTTACCATTCTGTTTGGGAACCGCCTATAATGTGTGTAGCATGGAAGATATCGAGATCTCTTGGTTGTTACGTTGACAATGAAAGTATGCCACTCAAAATATTATTTATCTCTATCTCAAAACTCGAGCTAGGGCACCTCTAGATATCCCTGCTTCCCTCTGCGAAGGGCCTATCTATTTACTTTTATGTTGAGTCATCCTCCTCTTATTAAAAAGCACCAGTTGGAGAGCACCACTGTCATTTGCATTCATTATTATTAATTTATATTGAGTATGACTATGACTGGATCTCTTTTAGCATGAATTACAATGTCCAGTCAGTCGTTGATCTTCAGAGGTGCTCTGCATTTATGTTTTGCGGTCTCAGAAAGGGCTAGCAAGATACCATCTTGTTATATCATATTATGATTGTTTTGATAAAGTGTTGTCATCTGAGATTTATTATTATTGCTCGCTAGTTGATTATGCCATTGATATGAGTAAACATGAGACCTAAGTGTTATTGTGAACATGGTTAGTTCATAATCTTTGCTGAAAACTTGAATGCTGGCTTTACATATTTGCAACAACAAGAGCAAACAGAGTCTGTAAATGTTTTTCTTTATCACTTTCAGTTTGTCAACTGAATTGCTTGAGGACAAGCAAATGTTTAAGCTTGGGGGAGTTGATACATCTCCATTGTATCTACTTTTCCAAACACTTTTGTCCTTATTTTGGACTCTAACTTGCATGATTTGAATGGAACTAACCCGGACGGACGTTGTTTTCAGCATAATTGCCATGCTGTTATTTTTGTGCAGAAATAGAAGTTCTCGGAATGACCTGAAACTTCACGGAGAATATTTTTGGAATTAATAAAAAATACTGGCAAAAGAATCAAGACCAGGGGGCCGAAACCCTATCCACGAGGGTGGGGGCGCTCCTACCGCCCTGGGCGCACCCCCCTGCCTCGTGGGCCCCCTGATGCTCCACCGACCTCAACGCCAATTCAATATATTCACGTTCGGGGAGAAAAGAATCAGGGAGAAGGATTAATCACATTTTACGATACGGAGCCACCGCCAAGCCCTAATCTCTCTCGAGAGGGTTGATCTGGAGTCCGTTCGGGGCTCCAGAGAGGGGAATCCGTCGCCGTTGTCATCACCAACCATCCTCCATCACCAATTTCATCATGCTCACCGCCGTGCATGAGTAATTCCATCGTAGGCTTGCTGGACGGTGATGGGTTGGATGAGATTTACCATGTAATCGAGTTAGTTTTGTTAGGGTTTGATCCCTAGTATCCATTATGTTCTAAGATTGATGTTGCTATGACTTTGCTATGCTTAATGCTTGTCACTAGGGCCCGAGTGCCATGATTTCAGATCTGAACCTATTATGTTTTCATGAATATATGTGAGTTCTTGATCCTATCTTGCAAGTCAATAGTCACCTACTATGTGTTATGATCCGGTAACCCGGAAGTGACAATAATCGGGACCACTACCGGTGATGACCGTAGTTTGAGGAGTTCATGTATTCTCTAAGTGTTAATGCTTTGGTCCGGTACTTTATTAAAAGGAGACCTTAATATCCCTTAGTTTCCAGTAGGACCCCACTGCCACGGGAGGGTAGGACAAATAATGTCATGCAAGTTCTTTTCCATAAGCACGTATGACTATATTCGGAATACATGGCTACACTACATTGATGAACTGGAGCTAGTTCTGTGTCACCCTATGTTATAACTGTTGCATGAGGAATCGCATCCGACATAATTATCCATCACTGATCCAATGCTTACGAGCTTTTCACATATTGATCTTTCCTTAGTTACTTTACCGTTGCCACTGTTACAATTACTACAAAACTGTTGATGTTACTTTTGCCACTATTACCATTACTTCCATGTTACTTTGATACTAAATACTTTGGTGCAGATATTAAGTTTTCCAGGTCTGGTTGAATTGACAACTCAACTGCTAATACTTGAGAATATTCTTTGGCTCCTCTTGTGTCGAATCAATAAATTTGGGTTGAATACTCTACCCTCAAAACCGTTACGATCCCCTATACTTGTGGGTTATTACTTGCTCTTTGTTGGTTTTTGAACTTGCTAGATCAAAACCACCCAGGAACTATGCACACGAAGTGCAAAGCTAGCTAGACGTGACTTGGTTGATTCTCAAGCTGCACACAGCGTACGTGCATGTACAAGCTAGCTAGATCGATCCTTTGATCGTCTCGGCGGAACACAGCTCAGTGAACGAACAAACATAACCGAGAAAATATTTGGTGATAGCCAAAGGCACCTGTCATACCTTTAGGTTTTCTTTTCTCTTTGATCTTTTTCATTGGTGTTACAAGGGTTGGGGCTACACGCATATATATATGCTGAAGATAGCCTATTAGCTAACCGAATCGGTGTAGTACTGCTAATCATACTCGGGTACATGTATGAACTCTTTAGTACTACATGGACACGGACACAACATCCAGATACGTACTACATGTCGTGCTTACCTAATATTCACCCCCTAAGCATGACATGGTCATCACTACCAACCTGGGTCCCAAATGCGACTACTGCTACTCGTAGTCTTTATCTTTGGCATTGCTTTTGCCGTTTCTCGCAGCATTTCAAGGACCCTCTTTGCTGTCGTCGGCTCGTCCATAACTTGACGCCAGCGCTCCTTTTTGGTCGTGTCTTCAACTTTTACCTATTCTTTGTCTTTCTTCTCGTAGCCGAGGGGTTGTTCCACGTACACTTCTTCTTTGAGGTCGCCGTTGAGGAAAGCGGATTTCACATCCATATGATGAACCTTCCAATCCTCTTGTGTTGCCAAAGCTAGGAGCACTCTCACCGTCTCGATTCGAGCAACCGGTGCAAACACCTCCTCATAGTCAACTCCTTGACGTTGTATGTAGCCCTTTTGCGACGAGTCTTGCCTTTAGCTTCACAATGGCACCCTTCGTGTCCTTCTTCAACTTGTAAACCCACTTCAAACCTATGGCCTTTTGGTTCGAAGGTCGGGTTACCAAAGTCCACGTGCCATTGCTCTCGATCGCCTTCATCTCCTCATCCATGGCGTGCATCCAACTTGAACTTTTGCTCGCCTCTACGAAGTTCGCCGGCTCCTCAACTCCGAGTAAACACAAATCGGAGTACTCGAGTGTAACTGGCTTTGCGTACTTGTAGACTTTCTTGAGGGGCTTGTAGCGACGAGGACCGGAAGAATCCGTCGTGGCTTGCGAAGGAGGTGACACAAATTGTGTTGGCGTCGATGCACTTGAGGAACACTGTTGAGTCTCGGGCGTGGTAGATGCCGGATCGTTGGCATCCTCGTTGTTGGCGTAGTCGTCGTGATCGTGACCATCATCTTGATTGTCATCATCACTATGCGCCTCATTGTCGAGATCTCCGCTAGTGTCGTGCGCGTCGTTGTCGCTATCACCTCGGGACCCTTGCGCGCCGTTGTCGGTGTCGGCACCATGGTGATCACTGCCATTGCGGTCACCTTGGTTGTGCGTCTTGCCAACCACCTGGACATCCTCCCCCGCATCTTCATCAGTTGGAAATTCAACAGTGAATATGTTACCGTTTGGAGCATCGTCGGCTGCTGCGCTCCAATTCCACGCTTGGTTTTCTTCAAACACAACGTCGCGTGAAATCCGTAGACGCTTGGTTCGTGGATCGTAGAAGCGGTATGCCTTGGTGCCGGAACTCCTCTCGTATCCGATGAACACCATCTTGGTGCTACGATCGACAAGCTTTGAGAGATGCGGCTCCGCCGTCTTCACATGCGCCACGCACCCGAACGTCCGTAGATGAGACACATTCGGCTTACGTCCGTAAATTGCTTCATATGGAGTCTTGCCGATCACCGCCTTTGTTGGAGCCCGATTGAGAAGATAGACCGCTGTCGAGACAACTTCTCCCCAAAAAGTCCCCGGCAAGTTCTTGCCTTGAGTAAACTTCTCGCCATGTCAACGACGGTTCGATTGCGCCTTTCAACAACCCCGTTCTGCTGTGGCGTATAAGGTGCCGTGAGGAACCTCTTTATGCCAATCTTCTCGCAGTAGTCGTTGAACTCGTTTGACGTAAACTCTTCGCCGCGATCTGTCCGTAGAGCACGAACCTTCAGCTTGTGTTCCATCTCTGTTGCAGCCTTCAGCTTTTTGAACGCTTCAAACGCCTCATCTTTAGATCGTAGGAGAACGACCCACATGTATCTCGAGTAGTCATCTACCACAAGGAAGAAGTACTTCTTTCCTCCGTGAGTTGCTGGGGTGATAGGGCCACATAGATCACCATGGAGCAGCTCGAGTGCATCACTTGCACGATAGGTAGACTGAGCAGGAAACGGCCTGCGGTGCTGTTTTCCAACCAAGCACCCGTCACATACTCGATCAACATGGTCGATAAACGGCATCCCAGATACCATCTCCATCTTTGACATCTTCTTCAAGGCGTAGAAGTTAACGTGTCCAAATCTAGCATGCCATAACCACGAATCATCATCACTCTTGGCGAGCCAACACTCCGGTTGAGATTGATCAAGGTTGAGGATATAGAGCCTGTTCCGCGTGCGATTCACACACGCTAGCATGTTTCGGAGGTTGTCGAAGATCGTCATCACTCCGTTCTCAATATCCACCTTGCATCCGTTCTCGTCAAGTTTTCCGACAGAGATGATGTTGTTTCGAAGCCGTGGGATGTAGTACACTCCGGTGAGTATGCAATGTTCTCCTGTGAGACCCTCAAAGAGGACAGAGCCTTGCCCGTAAATCTCCACATTTGAACCATCACCGAACTTGACCGAGCCTTCAACATCATATTCTAGCTCGAGGAACTTCTCCTTGCACCCCGTCATGTGGTTACTGGCACCCGTGTCTAGATACCACGACACGTTCTGGCTTCCGGATAACTTTGGTGTTACTTTTTTCTCATGAAGTAGCACCTTCCGGTTTGGTTTCACAACCGCTGTTTGGACGAGATCACAAACTTCGGCCATCAGAAGACTTGGACATTCGTCTTCCTGCTTCGCCAAATTTGCCTTGATCTCACACTTGTTAGGCTCCGGACAATCCTTTGCAAAGTGACCCATCTCGTTGCAGTTATAGCACTTGACCTCGGACATATCCAAGTTCCGTGGCTTCCGCTCTTTAGATCGGTCCGCCTTACCACGACCTTGTGGCTTGCCTTTTCCTTTGCCTTCTTTGGTTTGTCCGCCGCGCTTCGCATTGCTTGAGCCTTCGCCAACGTTGCGCCTTCCTTTGCTACTTGGGGACTCCCAATCTGCGCGTGAGTACATGAGTTGGTCACCACCTCCTCCTTTGCCTTTCCGACAACCACGAGCATTCTCTTCCCATGTCCGCAAGCGTCCGATCGCCTCCGTTATGGTCATGTCGTCAATGTCGTAAAGCTGCTCGAGCGTGCCAATGATGTACGTGAATTTATCAGTCACCGAACTGAAAAACTTCTCCACAATCTCGGTCTCCTCGAGCTTTGCACCAAGCGCGCGGATCTCTCCCACCAATGTAGTCAGACGCATGGCATAGTCGTTCACCGATTCAGTTTCCTCCATCTGCAACTTGTGAAATTGGCGCTTCAGCACTTGTGCCCGAGCCTTCGTGACACGATCTTCTCCGATCCTCATCTCTTTGAGTGCGTTCCACGCCTCTCTTGCTGTCTCAAACTCCGCCAATGTCATCAGCACGGAATCCGGCACAGACTGGGCTATGGCAGCCATGGCACCTTCGTCGCACTCCTCGTCGATGTCGTCGTCCGTGATGGCCTCCCACACTCGAAGGGTTCGGAGAATGATCTTCATCTTCACCGCCCACACGTCGTAGTTGGCGTCGGTGAGCATCGGGTACTGGATGGGGATGTTGCGATGCGCCTGTACGTTGGCGCCGCCCGTTCCGCCACCACTTGTTGCTGACTTGCCGCCCTTTTTCACCTTGTCGCTGTTCTTGTTCTCCTTGGAACCAGACCTGACCGACTCTTTGACGCTCCGTCATCGTAGATCGTAGATTGTCGAGGCTCTGATACCAATTGTTGGTTTTTGAACTTGCTAGATCAAAACCACCCAGAAACTATGCACACGAAGTGCAAAGCTAGCTAGATGTGACTTGGTTGATTCTCAAGCTGCACACAGCGTACGTGTATGTACAAGCTAGCTAGATCGATCCTTTGATCGTCTCGGCCGAACACAGCTCAGTGAACGAACAAACAGAACCGAGAAAATATTTGGTGATAGCCAAAGGCACCTGTCGTACCTTTAGGTTTTCTTTTCGCTTTGATCTTTTTCGTTGGTGTTACAAGGGTTGGGGCTACACGCATATATATATATGCTGAAGATAGCCTATTAGCTAACCGAATCGGTGTAGTATTGCTAATTATACTCGGGTACATGTATGAACTCTCTAGTACTACACGGACACGGACACAATATCCAGATACGTACTACATGTCGTGCTTATCTAATACTCTTGCGGCGCCCTGGCTTCGAACCTCCCCGCACCGGCCGTGCGTCTGCATCTCGGGTAATCAAGCCAAAGAGAGCAGAGACGATCATCAAATGGTCGTCGTCTTCGTCGGCGGCAGCAGCAGCGACTTCCTCGTCCATCAGATCGGTGAGGATCTCCTCGTTGTCCGAATCCATGGCTTTGGCATACCTCTAAACACCTGGCATGGAAGGTGGCCGTAGGGTGGGCTTGGAGCCGGTGGAAGCCAAACGATGGTGAAAAGGGTCGGTGCGGCAGCGCGGGGTGCAGGAACGTCGATGCGGCGGCATGGTTTTTCTATTGGCGCGAGGACGGTCGACGGTGGAGAGGGGTGGCTCCGGCGGCGAATCGGGGTGGAAAGGCGAGATGGGGTGGTTTTTCGTTTGAGTTGCTGACAGGGCTAGCCCGCTCGCCTTTCAGCTCCATCCGGTGCCCCCGCTCCCCCCCATGGGTTGGGTTCGACCTGGGGGTGCCGGATGAAAAGTTGGGCCGCGCCGCTGAAATTTCTATTTGGGGAGAGGGGCGACTGGGCGGGTTTTTAGGCGCCGACGCCCCCATAACCCGGGGCCTTTAAGGGGGCGACTGGAGATGCTCTAAGAGATAACTGCAGCACGGGCTACTAGGCACTTTGTGAGAGTGTAAGGTAGGTCATATATAAATAAAGTGGGACTTTTTAATAGCTAACTACTTCCTCCGTTCCTAAATATAAGTCTTTTTAGCAATTTCAGTACAGACTACATACCACATTTTTTAGAGTGTAGATTCACTCATTTTCACTAGTAGAACAACAACAACGACCTTAGGTTCACCTTGTTAGTCCCGGTTCAATTACGGCCCGGTACTAATGATATCATTATTCTCGGTTCGAATGGCTATGCATTATTATCGGTTCATTTGTGACTTGTAGTCCCAGTTTCTGTCACAAACCGGGACTAAAGGGGTGGTGGCAGGCTGGCGTCAGGCTGGGGCCCCACAAGCCCCTTTAGTCCCGGTTTGTGACACAAACCGGGACTATAGGTTAGACCTTTAGTCTGGGTTGGAGCCACCAACAGGGACTAAACGGGTCTAACATTTTAATCCCGGTTGGTGCCTCCAACCCGGACTAAAAGGGTTCTGCAATTTTCAAACTCTATCCCCCCTATCGCCCTTTCAGTTTTGAAAAATAAAATAAAATGATAAAAACTTTAAAAAATAAAATCCTTCAAGATGTAGTTATGTTTTTACATCTACTAGTTAGGGAAATTTAAAAACATAAATTTTGACATGTCTTGCAAAAAAGTGTCATGAAAAAGAAAAACGACTATATCTTTTGCATACGATGTCGAAAAAACATATAATATATCCAAATGTTCACCACGAAAATCCGCATCCGTTTTCGATCGCCATAGGCCATTTTGCAAATTCTTAGAATCCTCAAACTCTGAAAGGAAAAAAAGTTATGCTCAAATTTCAGTTTTTTTGAATTTTGGTTAAATCTGGTCAAATTATGGTCAAACTACTTATACAAGAAATATTAGTGTTACTAAATAATTATTCAAGAATATTAGTGTTACTAAATAATTATTTTAGTTTTTTTGAATTTTGGTTAAATTTGGTCAAACTATGGTCAAACTACTTATTCAAGAAATATTAGTGTTACTAAATAATTATTCAAGAATATTAGTGTTACTAAATAATTATTTTTGTTTTTTTGAATTTTGGTCAAATCTGGTCAAACTGCGGTTAAACTATGGTCAAACTACTTATTCAAGAAATATTAATGTTACTAAATAATTATTGTTTTTTAGACTATTAGTTTCAAACTCAAATGGTGAAACCTGTGACTTCATGCTCAAGCTAAATTCTTGAGGGTTAATAGGATTGACAGCTTACTATTGTCAGGAAAACAACAAGTGCAGAGTTGGAAACTAGGGGGAATAGAACTCAGAAGTTAAGCATGCTCAGACTGGGGTAGTGAGAGCAGTGGCGGAACTATGTAGGGGCAAAACAGTGCCATGGCCCGGCCAGCTTAGAACGAAGACAATGCAAAGTATGAGCCTAACTGGGCTATTTCTGAATTTTTTGGGTGGTATTCTTCAGATAGGCCCGTCCTGCTCTTAGTATGTAGCTTTGCCACTGAGTGGGAGGATGGGTGACCCGCCGAAAAGTTAGACGATTTGGATTGAGTGCTCCTCACTTGAGCAATGATGAGGGATGATTAGAGATTAAATCATCAAATAATTCATAAATTTGAAAATCAAAGAAAAAAANAAATTTGGTCAAACTATGGTCAAACTACTTATTCAAGAAATATTAGTGTTACTAAATAATTATTCAAGAATATTAGTGTTACTAAATAATTATTTTTGTTTTTTTGAATTTTGGTCAAATCTGGTCAAACTGCGGTTAAACTATGGTCAAACTACTTATTCAAGAAATATTAATGTTACTAAATAATTATTGTTTTTTAGACTATTAGTTTCAAACTCAAATGGTGAAACCTGTGACTTCATGCTCAAGCTAAATTCTTGAGGGTTAATAGGATTGACAGCTTACTATTGTCAGGAAAACAACAAGTGCAGAGTTGGAAACTAGGGGGAATAGAACTCAGAAGTTAAGCATGCTCAGACTGGGGTAGTGAGAGCAGTGGCGGAACTATGTAGGGGCAAAACAGTGCCATGGCCCGGCCAGCTTAGAACGAAGACAATGCAAAGTATGAGCCTAACTGGGCTATTTCTGAATTTTTTGGGTGGTATTCTTCAGATAGGCCCGTCCTGCTCTTAGTATGTAGCTTTGCCACTGAGTGGGAGGATGGGTGACCCGCCGAAAAGTTAGACGATTTGGATTGAGTGCTCCTCACTTGAGCAATGATGAGGGATGATTAGAGATTAAATCATCAAATAATTCATAAATTTGAAAATCAAAGAAAAAAAACAAAATTTAAAGAAACAAAAAAGAATCATTTAGTCCCGGTTGGTAACACCAACCGGGACTAAAGGTCCCCCAGCCCCCGGCGCGTGCTCGTGCCACGTGGTGGGCCTTTGGTCCCGGGTCGTGTTGAACCGGGACAAGGGGGGACCTTTAGTCACCAATCCTAGCTAATTAGACCTTAACTATATAAGATTGTAAAAAAATTATGGTGTGACAATTCCGAGAGAACCTGGGGAGGGGGGCGATTCTGGAATAATCGCCCAAAAGAACTGGCCCTTAGTCCTTACGAACTGGGATTAAAGCCCGATTCTGCACTAGTGTTTGCTCCGTATGTAGTCCATAGTAGAATCTCTAAAAAGACTTATATTTTAGAATGGGGGGAGTATTATACATGTTAGCTTTAAGATTAACTATAAATGACATGGCAATGTGCTATATAGGCAGCAATTGGCTCTATTATCATTCTTGCTCGCTTGAATACAATTAGGCTTGGCACAGAGGCTGCATAGTCGCTTGCAGATGCAAGTGTGTGTACCATGGACGGAGAAGATCCATCCACCGTTTCTTTCCTCTGAGTTCTTCTAGGACTAACTAGCAAAGTGGCCCGCTCGATGTGCAGGCTAGTACTTTAGAACGTTTAGTAATGAATCCATATGTGATCGATTTATCATTCAGATGCTTATTTCACGTTTGAAAGTTTATACTTCATGTCGTGTTTTGGCATTTTTACCATGTTTCTTTTTCCTAATTTTTTCTTTAAACAGACATTTAGTAGTTCTATGTTTTCATGTAGGCGGCATATTTTGCTAACCTGGTGTAAGTTGTATAGATGTTTATATATATTAAAACTGGCAATGGTAGCTATAAGTTTTCGTGCTCATATGATTTATTAGATAAGATAAGACACAAGATGAACGTTGCCTCCTATTTTTAGGAAAATTCAGAATATGTACATCGTCCAAACATAAACATATCTTAACAAATATTGTGCGCCATAAAAGTTTGTTGTTCTTGTAAGCAATAACATCATCCTCAAGACGATTTCTATGCAGAGTTCATATTAGAAGGAAAAAAATTAAACTAACACATGCCAATATTTAATCTGAACACACGATAAACACGTAGATAAAAACATTATTTGTTGCCATTTTAGGGTGAAATGTGACCAACATCTACCATGCAACAACATAATATATTTGATTTAGACATCTACAAAGGAGGGCGTGAAATATCTACAAACTTCCTATGTCAAAGTTCACTTTAAACTACGGTGAAAATACTTTTCAAAAATTGACTCAAGTTAATCGATCTATATTCTTCAAAATATCATGTCACAAGAGAAATATCATTTGATTCATCCTATATTTTTAGTATCATAAAAAGAATACATCGGGAAGACATGTGCATATTCTACAGATATGAAATAGGTAGCCGAGATTCATACTGTTTCTGAAGGATGGAACACATAGTCGCTAGCAAATGCCAAATAGATTACCAATGTTTGCAAGAGAAATCAAGTAATTTTGTCTACACAGATATTTGTTATTGGGAATTTCGAATATATCAGTTGTTTCTTTAGAATTTCGACTATGCCCGGCCAGCTATTTCTTCATTTTCCCTACCAAATTTGGTCGAATTTGCTTAGAGCACTATTTTGTTGAGAAAAAACTACCAGTGACCTACATAATTGAAACTTTTTAGCATGTGCATATGTTCCTTACATATCACTTATGTGGCATATATGTTCCTTACATATCACTATGCATCAGGATCCATGATAGATACACACCTTGATCCTGTCTAGCATTCCGGATGCTGGTAAAAGATTTTATATCTTATAATGCATAAATAGATGAAGCAGTAAAACCATGTACCTATCTCGACCAAGTAATGGGAACGAGCGTAGTGATGTTGATGCCCATGATTTGGTGCTGAATGTCAAGAACCTGGAGAAAAGCTGCCGTAGAAATTGGATTTTAATATCCTTGATCTATCTGCACAAGTGGACTTCCATTTTTTTGTTGTTGTAAATAACATGGAACGACAGAGAGCAAATTAGGCACATAGTTCGCCATAGACAGCATATTGATCCATGAATCTTGGCATATCAGACGCTCTCCCTGTTACCAATCGACACATAAGCCGCGGTGCAGATTTTGTATTCCTTCTTGCTGACACTTAGAAGATATATTCTTCCACAGCAGCATTAATGAAGATTAGTTTTTCCTAAGCCTTGTAAGTTCATTAGCCGATATAGTGGATCCTATTTCACCAAGCAAAGGCCTCTGTTGAGGCATCCGTTCACTTCCGTAGAAAGCTTCTACACACACGAACATTAAGGAAGTCCTGCCATCACGTACACAGAAGCTGCGGCGCAGATTTTGTATTCCTCCTTGCTGATACTTGGAAGATATATTCTTTCACAGCAGCATTAATGAAGATTAGTTTTTCCAAAGCCCTCTAAGTTCATTAGCCTATATGCTGGGTCCTATTTCACCAAGCAAAGGCCTCCGTTGAGGCCTCCGTTCACTTCCGTAGAAAGCTTCTACACACACGAACATTAAGGCAACTCCTGCCATCACGTATATACCTAGTTCCTCCCCTGCTGTATGGATGCGGACATGAGGTGAGTTTCAAACCTGAATTCCCTGATATGAACACGGTAGAGGCCTTGATCTACCTGGGAGAAGCAATGCATTTACGTAGCCTTTGATGGCAGCATTTGTTCCCATCCAGAGCTAGCTTCTACACATACAGACAGCAAGGCAAGGCATGCCATCTACTCCCTCCGTCCTTTGAAGAGTGTACTTCCAACTTTATTGGAAAGTCAAATCTTTTTATGTTTGATCGTAATTATACAACAATACACCAACATTTACGTCATCAAATTAGTAGCATTAGATTCATGATAAAATATATTTTCATCTTATACCTATTTAGTTTCACAAACATTGATGTATTTTTGCATAAACTCGGTCAAACATTGAGATAGTTTGACCTTCCAACAAAGTTGGAAGTACACTCTTTAAAGGACGGAGGGAGTATCTATCTATCTATTATATACTTAAAACGATAGAAAACGAACGGATGAGATGTTGTGGTAAAGTAAAAGTTAAAAGGAACGGCTAAGATCTGCAGGGAATAGTATGTACACATGTCTTTTTAGGAAAGAGAAACTGTCAAAAAAAAAGATGAGTCAGAGTCCAGAAAAAGAAAAACAGCTGCAAGATAAGGCACGGCTGCCAGAGTCAAAGCGGTGATTCTAAAAAAAAAAGGTGTCGGAGCGGCATGTAGGAAATAAGAGTCCTGCCAGAGTACTACATCCGGACTCCTATTTTGAGTAGAAGTAAAATCAATTCAGATTACTACATTAGCGCTGGGATAAAAAACATTCTCTATTCACAGGCAAAAGCCAACTTTTTCACTCCGGATTAAAAATGTACATGTGTACATACATATATCATGTGTAAAGGAGTCAGTCCGATTCATATGCTAATTAAGTTAATAATTTCATGCTCATATCAGCAAGGAAGCGGCCAACCTTTTTTTAGCTAGCACTTCCTTAATTGTACTCCTACGGACGAGCCAATCTGATTGGCGCAAGCAAATTATTGCTGATAATGGTGAGATAATGTCAGCGGAAGCAATCATCAACTTTTTTTGCTCATTAGCTACGAGAACAGAATGTAGTATTCCGCTGATGGATTATGAGCTTGCAAGGAAGGACAGCTAAGAAAAATACGGCAGTGCATAATCGACATAGATATTTTAAAAATTAATAACATTATAGAAGCACACACAAAAGCGTTGGTTTTGCATAAAAAATACTTTGGTGTTCAATACACAATATTTATAAATTCAAACTTTGAAATGTTAGTGAATAAAAATAACATATGCATAAATCTAAATACTAAAGATAGATAATTAACTGTAAAAAATCAAAATGGATTCATTAATTCAAATTATAGCAATTGAGATTAAAACATGCAGAAATTATGCTTATATTTCCCGTATATGTAAGTGGAAACATAGAG
>LR880968.1:953510407-953539406 GCA_904067115.1 Aegilops sharonensis
GGGACTTATAGGACGACCCTTTTGTTCTTTGACCATCACATACGAAAGTCTTTGCCAACAACTTAATACAAAATAGGGGAAAATGTGTACCAAAGTTGAAGTACTTTTTCACAAGATGTAAATGTTGACTATTTTTGTAGATCAATATTAATGTAGTATAAAATAATAACGATAGAGAGAAAATTAAATAATAAAATAGCATCTCAAATCTAGCCGCGCAAATGCACGGGAGACCCGGCTAGTTACATGTATACCAAGTTCCTCCTTGTATCGATGCATGCATGAGGTGAGGGGTAAACATGAATTCCTTAATATGCGCGCCGTAGGGATCTGATCGACCGGCCGTTGGCGATGGCGGCATGCGTGTGGAGAATCAAGGATATGCACACTCTAGAGGCCTGATCGACCGGCATGGCAGCATGCGTGTGGAGAAGCAATGATATGCACAATGTAGAGAGGCCTGATCAACCGGCCGTAGGCGGTGGTGGCATGCGCGTGGAGAAGCAATGGGAGCACGTGACGTTTGTTTTGCTGTTTTTGCTTCTGCCTTGTTTCTTCTCACCGTGGCGGCCATTGGTATCGAGCGAATGCTGCAGCCGCGCGGCGGCGGGCGTGCGTGAGGAGAAGCTTGGGGGAGTACGTGACCTAATTTTTTCTGTTTCGTTTCTAGCTTTCTTTCCTTTTATCAAGAAATCAATCTCGGGTATTTTAATAGCCATTAATGCTCTACGAAACGTTATAAATCAAGCCCATATGTGACGTAGGTGTAATTTTTTATCATAATGGCATGGGTAATTTTCTGTTTTTTCATCATAATGGCATGGGTGGGTAATATTTTTACCTAAACATTATCTAATGGCTATTAATTAATAGAGTATTAAATAAACAGTCGGATGTTTCTAATTTTTGTGGTAATTTCTAGTTTATTTCTTTTTTTTCTGGTGAGTTCGCTAATTACTTTTTATATATAATAGATAGATAGATAGATAGGTTCCGTACACGCGCGCGTTCTCATTTGCAGACCGAACTGGACAACACAACGTTGCATGCTGGTAACTTTTTTTTGTGTGTTGACGGAAACAGCCGGCCGGCGCTAATCTATCTATCTATCTATCTATCTATCTATCTATCTATTATATACTTAAAACGATAGAAAACGAACGGATGAGATGTTGTGGTAAAGTAAAAGTTAAAAGGAACGGCTAAGATCTGCAGGGAATATTATGTACACATGTCTTTTTAGGAAAGAGAAACTGTCAAAAAAAAAGATGAGTCAGAGTCCAGAAAAAGAAAAACAGCTGCAAGATAAGGCACGGCTGCCAGAGTCAAAGCGGTGATTCTAAAAAAAAAAGGTGTCGGAGCGGCATGTAGGAAATAAGAGTCCTGCCAGAGTACTACATCCGGACTCCTATTTTGAGTAGAAGTAAAATCAATTCAGATTACTACATTAGCGCTGGGATAAAAAACATTCTCTATTCACAGGCAAAAGCCAACTTTTTCACTCCGGATTAAAAATGTACATGTGTACATACATATATCATGTGTAAAGGAGTCAGTCCGATTCATATGCTAATTAAGTTAATAATTTCATGCTCATATCAGCAAGGAAGCGGCCAACCTTTTTTTAGCTAGCACTTCCTTAATTGTACTCCTACGGACGAGCCAATCTGATTGGCGCAAGCAAATTATTGCTGATAATGGTGAGATAATGTCAGCGGAAGCAATCATCAACTTTTTTTGCTCATTAGCTACGAGAACAGAATGTAGTATTCCGCTGATGGATTATGAGCTTGCAAGGAAGGACAGCTAAGAAAAATACGGCAGTGCATAATCGACATAGATATTTTAAAAATTAATAACATTATAGAAGCACACACAAAAGCGTTGGTTTTGCATAAAAAATACTTTGGTGTTCAATACACAATATTTATAAATTCAAACTTTGAAATGTTAGTGAATAAAAATAACATATGCATAAATCTAAATACTAAAGATAGATAATTAACTGTAAAAAATCAAAATGGATTCATTAATTCAAATTATAGCAATTGAGATTAAAACATGCAGAAATTATGCTTATATTTCCCGTATATGTAAGTGGAAACATAGAGCCGTTAAGATGGGGAAAACGCACATAACATTAATCACGTACTAGCAAGACACCCTACGCCCAAAAAAGCATCTCCACGCATTAAGTAAGTAAAACGCTAGCTTGACACGTAACTGAAAAAGAAAATACACGCGAAGAGAAATTTCCCCATTTATGATTCAATACATGAGGCACACACGGACAAGGACATGACAAGATCTATCGGTAAATATAAAGGAAATGCTTTTGCATGCGGTACATAGGAATCAGACACCGCAGGGCCGACAATAGAAGCCCAACAATAAAAGAAATGCTCTGTAAACATACACNACACGTGTGGGCGTTAATATTTCCGTTTAGTATTCCGCTGATGGATTATGAGCTTGCAAGGAAGGACAGCTAAGAAAAATACGGCAGTGCATAATCGACATAGATATTTTAAAAATTAATAACATTATAGAAGCACACACAAAAGCGTTGGTTTTGCATAAAAAATACTTTGGTGTTCAATACACAATATTTATAAATTCAAACTTTGAAATGTTAGTGAATAAAAATAACATATGCATAAATCTAAATACTAAAGATAGATAATTAACTGTAAAAAATCAAAATGGATTCATTAATTCAAATTATAGCAATTGAGATTAAAACATGCAGAAATTATGCTTATATTTCCCGTATATGTAAGTGGAAACATAGAGCCGTTAAGATGGGGAAAACGCACATAACATTAATCACGTACTAGCAAGACACCCTACGCCCAAAAAAGCATCTCCACGCATTAAGTAAGTAAAACGCTAGCTTGACACGTAACTGAAAAAGAAAATACACGCGAAGAGAAATTTCCCCATTTATGATTCAATACATGAGGCACACACGGACAAGGACATGACAAGATCTATCGGTAAATATAAAGGAAATGCTTTTGCATGCGGTACATAGGAATCAGACACCGCAGGGCCGACAATAGAAGCCCAACAATAAAAGAAATGCTCTGTAAACATACACGTCAATGGTGTTGTAGAAGAGGCAAATTCAAATATCATCCAACCAATAATAAACAAAAAAGACACCAACTACTTCAATTAAAATTGAAATTGATATATGTGCAGTCACGGCCGGCAAGAATACAAGTTAACATTTTTTGTAAAATATGTAGACGTTTAAGATGCGGATAAATCAACATACTTTCTTTCACTTATAAAATTTAAACAATTAAAATCCTTCTTTTACAAATAATAGTGCAATTAATACAGCGATTTCTTCCTAAGTTTGTTTCTCTATATGGCAGGAAAAAAATCTTATGATATTTGGCCACTAGGGAAGATATGGATATAGAGAAAGCAATACCGTGGGTACCATAAAAATAACAAGTTATGATGAGTACATGTGAGGGGCCATTTACCATTTTTGAAGCATCCACCGATAGCTATGATTATTGAGAATGGAAAGCCAAATAGATAATTAGAGTAAGACAAGAAGACATCGATGCCAAATTATGATGTATGATATGGCATTAATAAAAAAACCATAATTGCAACATGGCCAAATACGGGACTGGTGATGGAATGGACAACAAGTTTCATCAATTTTTAGATTTTCTCTGAATCTCCCTAAAATAATATTTGGGAAAAAATATCAAGAGAAAGCTTGAAGATAGTCTGAGTACTAATGGTTTTAGATTATGGGACTTATAGGACGACCCTTTTGTTCTTTGACCATCACATACGAAAGTCTTTGCCAACAACTTAATACAAAATAGGGGAAAATGTGTACCAAAGTTGAAGTACTTTTTCACAAGATGTAAATGTTGACTATTTTTGTAGATCAATATTAATGTAGTATAAAATAATAACGATAGAGAGAAAATTAAATAATAAAATAGCATCTCAAATCTAGCCGCGCAAATGCACGGGAGACCCGGCTAGTTACATGTATACCAAGTTCCTCCTTGTATCGATGCATGCATGAGGTGAGGGGTAAACATGAATTCCTTAATATGCGCGCCGTAGGGATCTGATCGACCGGCCGTTGGCGATGGCGGCATGCGTGTGGAGAATCAAGGATATGCACACTCTAGAGGCCTGATCGACCGGCATGGCAGCATGCGTGTGGAGAAGCAATGATATGCACAATGTAGAGAGGCCTGATCAACCGGCCGTAGGCGGTGGTGGCATGCGCGTGGAGAAGCAATGGGAGCACGTGACGTTTGTTTTGCTGTTTTTGCTTCTGCCTTGTTTCTTCTCACCGTGGCGGCCATTGGTATCGAGCGAATGCTGCAGCCGCGCGGCGGCGGGCGTGCGTGAGGAGAAGCTTGGGGGAGTACGTGACCTAATTTTTTCTGTTTCGTTTCTAGCTTTCTTTCCTTTTATCAAGAAATCAATCTCGGGTATTTTAATAGCCATTAATGCTCTACGAAACGTTATAAATCAAGCCCATATGTGACGTAGGTGTAATTTTTTATCATAATGGCATGGGTAATTTTCTGTTTTTTCATCATAATGGCATGGGTGGGTAATATTTTTACCTAAACATTATCTAATGGCTATTAATTAATAGAGTATTAAATAAACAGTCGGATGTTTCTAATTTTTGTGGTAATTTCTAGTTTATTTCTTTTTTTTCTGGTGAGTTCGCTAATTACTTTTTATATATAATAGATAGATAGATAGATAGGTTCCGTACACGCGCGCGTTCTCATTTGCAGACCGAACTGGACAACACAACGTTGCATGCTGGTAACTTTTTTTTGTGTGTTGACGGAAACAGCCGGCCGGCGCTAATCTATCTATCTATCTATCTATCTATCTATCTATCTATTATATACTTAAAACGATAGAAAACGAACGGATGAGATGTTGTGGTAAAGTAAAAGTTAAAAGGAACGGCTAAGATCTGCAGGGAATATTATGTACACATGTCTTTTTAGGAAAGAGAAACTGTCAAAAAAAAAGATGAGTCAGAGTCCAGAAAAAGAAAAACAGCTGCAAGATAAGGCACGGCTGCCAGAGTCAAAGCGGTGATTCTAAAAAAAAAAGGTGTCGGAGCGGCATGTAGGAAATAAGAGNAGGGCAGTTGCCATGTATCCTGCAAAACACATGGCAACTGATGGCTTTTGGTGTGTGGGAGAGGAGACGGGCATGTGGGTGACGGTGGTATCTTTAGGAGTTGCCACCTACTAACACTAGACAGTTGCCATGTAAAGCTACAAAACAGACGTGGCAACAATAACATGTTCGGGTAAAAAGAGAGTTGCCATATGCTTACAATCACAAATAGGGCAGTTGCCATGTACCCCTTCAAAAACATGGCAAATGACAGCTTAGATGTGGGAGAGTGGGTGAATGGCAGTCGTGGGAGATGGGGAACAGGAGTGGCGCGTGGCGTGCGAGCGCGGCATCAGTTTCATCGCACGCCCCGACTGGCGAACATTGGCCACGGAGAGAAAACAGGCGTGTGGGCGAACTCCGCCACATGCCACACACACGAGTGATCCTACGTGGCACATAAAATCAGCCTTTTTATGCCAAAATTCGTGCAAAAGGCGCTGGACGGTGATGGAGGCGTGTGGGCGAGTTGGCTAACGCCCACACGTGTGGGCGTTAATATTTCCGTTTAGTATTCCGCTGATGGATTATGAGCTTGCAAGGAAGGACAGCTAAGAAAAATACGGCAGTGCATAATCGACATAGATATTTTAAAAATTAATAACATTATAGAAGCACACACAAAAGCGTTGGTTTTGCATAAAAAATACTTTGGTGTTCAATACACAATATTTATAAATTCAAACTTTGAAATGTTAGTGAATAAAAATAACATATGCATAAATCTAAATACTAAAGATAGATAATTAACTGTAAAAAATCAAAATGGATTCATTAATTCAAATTATAGCAATTGAGATTAAAACATGCAGAAATTATGCTTATATTTCCCGTATATGTAAGTGGAAACATAGAGCCGTTAAGATGGGGAAAACGCACATAACATTAATCACGTACTAGCAAGACACCCTACGCCCAAAAAAGCATCTCCACGCATTAAGTAAGTAAAACGCTAGCTTGACACGTAACTGAAAAAGAAAATACACGCGAAGAGAAATTTCCCCATTTATGATTCAATACATGAGGCACACACGGACAAGGACATGACAAGATCTATCGGTAAATATAAAGGAAATGCTTTTGCATGCGGTACATAGGAATCAGACACCGCAGGGCCGACAATAGAAGCCCAACAATAAAAGAAATGCTCTGTAAACATACACGTCAATGGTGTTGTAGAAGAGGCAAATTCAAATATCATCCAACCAATAATAAACAAAAAAGACACCAACTACTTCAATTAAAATTGAAATTGATATATGTGCAGTCACGGCCGGCAAGAATACAAGTGAACATTTTTTGTAAAATATGTAGACGTTTAAGATGCGGATAAAATAACATACTTTCTTTCACTTATAAAATTTAAACAATTAAAATCCTTCTTTTACAAATAATAGTGCAATTAATACAACGATTTCTTCCTAAGTTTGTTTCTCTATATGGCAGGAAAAAATCTTATGATATTTGGCCACTAGGGAAGATATGGATATAGACAAAGCAATACCGTGGGTACCATAGAAATAACAAGTTATGATGAGTACATGTGAGGGGCCATTTACCATTTTCGAAGCATCCACCGATAGCTATGATTATTCAGAATGGAAAGCCAAATAGATAATTAAAGTAAGACAAGAAGACATCGATGCCAAATTATGATGTATGATATGGCATTAATAAAAAAACCATAATTGCAACATGGCCAAATACGGGACTGGTGATGGAATGGACAACAAGTTTCATCAATTTTTAGATTTTCTCTGAATCTCCCTAAAATAATATTTGGGAAAAAATATCAAGAGAAAGCTTGAAGATAGTCTGAGTACTAATGGTTTTAGATTACGGGACTTATAGGACGACCCTTTTGTTCTTTGACCATCACATACGAAAGTCTTTGCCAACAACTTAATACAAAATAGGGGAAAATGTGTACCAAAGTTTAAGTACTTTTTCACAAGATGTAAATGTTGACTATTTTTGTAGATCAATATTAATGTAGTATAAAATAATAACGACAGAGAGAAAATTAAATAATAAAATAGCATCTCAAATCTAGCCGCGCAAATGCGCGGGAGACCCGGCTAGTTTCTAATGATTTAAGGAGGAGTGCTACAGGTTAGTTGTGGACATGAAAAGAAGTAGACGAGCATGGCTAATCTGGGGCAACCAGAGAATTGAAAATTTAGCGGCTATGTCCAAAACGCTGCAAACATCCCGAGCGAACTGTCAATGAACAGATCCATAGGTTAGCCACCCTCGCTTCCAAAGGTTAGCATCTAAAGGTTGTCAACAGTGAGATAGTTGCCCTGAATGGCGACCAAGCGACACCTTGGTCCTCCCGATCTGGTAATTATAATCCACTTGCAGATGCAACTATCAAAGCCATCAACTTTCTGCACTAATGTTCAGAAAACTCTGTTTCACCACACGAATAAGCATGTTATCACCTCATCGCCGCGACAGATCGAATTAGCTTCTTCTCATCATCGTTAGTTAAAACTCCTGCTACATACCAAGCATTTGTCTACATCTGTTAAGTGCACCCTCGCTTCCGTTGTCAGCAGTGAGACAGTTGCAATGGATGGCCAACCAAGCATAAAACTTGCATTTAGGCGCCACCTTGGCCCTGAATGCCGTGATCAAGGCTTCGATTGTGATCAACTTTCTTCACCGAATTCTACGAATTTGACATCTGGCTCACAGTGCAAAAAGCACGCAGCTCAAGCAAACCATCTACTGAAAAACATTTCTTGGAGGCTAATCAGCAGTGGTGATTCTGGCAGCTATATGTCCAAAATGCTGGAAGATAGTATTCCAAAACATCCCGAGCAAACTGTCAATGACCAGGTCCAAAGGTTGGCCACCCTCGCTTCCAAAGGTTAGCATCCAACTTTCTTCACAAAATTTTGCAAATTTGACATCTGGCTCATAGTGCAAAAAGCACACAGCTCAAGCAAACCTTTTACTGAAAAACATTTTTTGGAGGCTTATCAGCAGTGGTGATTCTGGCAGCTATATGTCCAAAATGCTGGAAGATGGTGTTCCAAAACATCCTGAGCAAACTGTCAATGACCAGATCCAAAGGTTGGCCACCCTCGCTTCCAAAGGTTAGCATCCAAAGGTTATCAACAGTGAGACAGTTGCCCTGAACGGCAACTAAGCGACACATTGGTCCTCCCAATCTGGTAATTATAATCCACCTGCAGATGCAACCGTCATGGCCATCAACTTTCTGCACTAATGTTCAGAAAACTCTGTTCCACCACACGAATAAGCATGTTATCGCCTCATCGCCACGATAGATCGAATTAGCTTCTTCTCATCATCGTTAGTTAAATCTCCTGCTACATACCAAGCATTTGTCTACATCTGTCAAGTGCACCCTCGCATCCGTTGTCAGCAGTGAGACAGTTGCAATGGATGGCCAACCAAGCATAAAACTTGAGTTTAGGCGCCACCTTGGCTGTAAATGCCGTGATCAAGGCTTCTGTTGTGATCAACTTTCATCACAGAATTCTTCGAATTTCACATCTGGCTCATAGTGCAAAAAGCACGCAGCTCAAGCAAACCTTTTACTGAAAAACATTTCTTGGAGGCTCATCAGCAGTGGTGATTCTGGCAGCTATATGTCCAAAACGCTGGAAGATGGTGTTCCAAAACATCCCGAGCAAACTTTCAATAAACAGACCAAAGGTTGGCCACCCTCGCTTCCAAAGGTTAGCATCCAAAGGTTGTCAACAGTGAGCCAGTTGCCCTGGACGGGAACCAAGCGACACCTTGGTCCTCCTGATCTAGTAATTATAATCCACCTACAGATGCAACCGTCAAGGCCATCAACTTTCTGCACTAATGTTCAGAAAACTCTGTTGCACCACAAGAATAAGCATGTTATCACCTCATCGCCGCGACAGATCGAATTAGCTTCTTCTCATCATCATTAGTTAAAACTCTTGCTACATACCAAGCATTTGTATACATCTATTAAGTGCACCCTCGCTTCCGTTGTCAGCAGTGAGACAGTTGCAATGGATGGCCAACCAAGCATAAAACTTGCAGGCGCCACCTTGCCCTGCATGCCGTGATCAAGGCTTCCATTGTGATCAACTTTCTTCACAGAATTCTACGAATTTTACATCTGGCTCATAGTGCAAAAAGCACGCAGCTCAAGCAAACCTTTTACTGAAAAACATTTCTTGGAGGCTCATCAACAGTGGTGATTCTCGCAGCTATATGTCCAAAACGCTAGAAGTTGGTGTTCCAAAACATCTATAGCAAACTGTCAATAAACAGATCCAAAGGTTGGCCACCCTCGCTTCCAAAGGTTAGCATCCAAAGGTTGTCAACAGTGAGACAGTTGCCCTGAACGGCAACCAAGAGACACCTTGGTCCTCCCGATCTCGTAATTATAATCCACCTGAAGATGCAACTGTCAAGGCCATCAACTTTCCGCACTAATGTTCCGAAAACTCTGTTCCACCACACGAATAAGCATGTTATCAAATCATCACAGCGACAGATCGAATGAGCTTCTTCTCATCATCGTTAGTTAAAACTCCTGCTACAACCAAGCATTTGTCTACATCTGTTAAGTGCACCCTTGCTTCCGTTGTCAGCAGTGAGACAATTGCAATGGATGGCCAACCAAGCATAAAACTTGCATTTAGGCGCCACCTTGGACCTGAATGCCATGATCAGGGCTTCCATTGTGATCAACTTTCTTCATAGAATTATGCGAATTTGACATCTGGCTCATAGTGCAAAAAGCTCGCAGCTCAAGCAAACCTTTTACTGAAAAGCATTTCTTGTAGGCTCATTAGCAGTGGTGATTCTGGCAGCTATATGTCCAAAACACTGGAAGGTGGTGTTCCAAAACATCCCAAACAAACTGTCAATGACGAGACCCAAGGTTGGCCACTCTCGCTTCCAAAGGTTAGCATCCAACTTTCTTCACAGAATTCTGCGAATTTGACATCTGGCTCATGGTGCAAAAAGCACGCAGCTCAAGCAAACCTTTTACTGAAAAACATTTCTTGGAGGCTCATCAGCAGTGGAGATTTTGGCAGCTATATGTCCAAAACGCTGGAAGTTGGTGTTCCAAAACATCCCGAGCAAACTGTCAATGAACAGATCCAAAGGTTGGCCACCCTCGCGTCCAAAGGTTAGCATCCAAAGCACAGTGAGACAGTTGCCCTGAACGGCAACCAAGCGACACCTTGGTCCTCCCGATCTGGTAATTATAATCCACCTGCAGATGCAACCGTCAAGGCCTTCAACTTTCTGCACTAATGTTCAGAAAACTCTATTCCACCACATGAATAAGCATGTTATCACCTCATCGCCGCGATAGATCAAATTAGCTTCTTCTCATCATCGTTAGTTAAAACTCCTCGCTTTCGTTGTCAGTAGTGAAACAGTTGCAATGGATGGCCAACCAAGCATAAAACTTGCATTTAGGCACCACCTTGGCCCTGAATGTCGTGATCAAGGCTTCCATTGTGATCAACTTTCTTCATAGAATTCTGCGAATTTGACATCTGGCTCATAGTGTAAAAAGCACGCAGCTCAAGCAAACCTTTTACTGAAAAACATTTCTTGGAGGCTCATCAGCGTTGGTGATTCTGGTAGCTATTTGTCCATAGCGCTGGAAGATGGTGTTCCAAAACATCCCGAGCAAACTGTCAATCACCAGATCCACAGGTTAATCACCCTCGCTTCCAAAGGTTAGCATCCAAAGTTTTTCAATAGTGAGACAGTTGCCCTGAACGGCAACCAAGCGACACCTTGGTCCTCCCAATATGGTAATTATAATCCACTTGCAGATGCAACCGTCAAGGCCATTAACTTTCTGCACTAATGTTCAGAAAACTCTATTCAACCACATGAATAAGCATGTTATCATCTCATCGCCGCGACAGATCAAATTAGCTTCTTCTCATCGTCGTTAGTTAGAACTCCTGCTATATACCAAGCATTTGTCTACATCTGTTAAGTGCACACACTCTTCCGTTGTCAGCAGTGAGACAGTTGCAATGGATGGCCAACAAAGCATAAAACTTGCATTTAGGCACCACCTTGGCCCTAAATGTCGTGATCAAGGCTTCCATTATGATCAACTTTCTTCACAAAATTCTGCGAATTTGACATCTGGCTCATAGTGCGAAAAGCACACAGCTCAAGCAAACCGTTTACTGAAAAACATTTCTTAGAGGCTCATCAGCAGTGGTGATTTTGGCAGCTATATGTCCAAAACGCTGGAAGATTGTGTTCCAAAACATGCCGAGCAAACTGTCAATGACCAGATCCAAAGGTCGGCCACCCTCGCTTCGAAAGGTTAGCATCCAAAGGTTGTCAACAGTGAGACAGTTGCCCTGAACGGAGACCAAGCGACACCTTGGTCCTCCTGATCTGGTAATTATAATCCACATGCAGATGCAACCGTCAAGGCCATCAACTTTCTGCACTAATGTTCAGAAAACTCTGTTCCACCACACGAATAAGCATGTTATCACCTCATCGCTGCGACAGATCGAATTAGCTTCTTCTCATCATCGTTAGTTAAAACTCCTGCTACATACCAAGCATTTGGCTACATATGTTAAGTGCACCCTCGCTTCCGTTGTCAGCAGTGAGACAGTTGCAATGGATGGCCAACCAAGCATAAAACTTGCATTTAGGCGCCATCTTGCCCTGAGTGCCGTGATCAAGGCTTCCATTGTGATGAACTTTCTTCACAGAATTCTAAGAATTGTACATCTGGCTCATAGTGCAAAAAGCACATAGCTCAAGCAAACCTTTTACAGAAAAACAATTCTTGGAGGCTCATCAGCAGTGGTGATTCTCACAGCTATATGTCCAAAACGCTGGAAGATGGTGTTCCAAAACATCCAGAGCAAACTGTCAATGAACAGATCCAAAGGTTGGCCGCCCTCGCTTCCAAAGGTTAGCATCCAAAGGTTGTCAACAGTGTGACAATTTCCCTGAACGGCAACCAAGAGACACCTTGGTCCTCCCGATCTCGTAATTATAATCCACCTGATGATGCACCTGTCAAGGCCATCAACTTTCTGCACTAATGTTCAGAAAACTCTGTTCCACCACACGAATAAGCATTTTTTCACCTCATCACAGCGACAGATCGAATAAGCTTCTTCTCATCATCGTTAGTTAAAACTCCTGCTACATACCAAACATTTGTCTACATCTGTTAAGTGCACCCTCGCTTCCGTTGTCAGCAGTGAGACAGTTGCAATGGATGGCCAACCAAGCATAAAACTTGGATTTAGGCGCCACCTTGACCCTGAATGTCATGATCAGGGCTTCCAGTGTGATCAATTTTCTTCATAGAATTTTGCGAATTTGACATCTGGCTCATAGTGCAAAAAGCACGCAGCCAAGCAAACCTTTTACTAAAAATCATTTCTTGCAGGCTCATCACCAGTGGTGATTCTGGCAGCTATATGCCCAAAACGCTGGAAGATGGTGTTCCAAAACATCCCGAGCAAACTGTCAATGACCAGACCCAAGGTTGGCCACTCTCACTTCCAAAGGTTAGCATCCTACTTTCTTCACAGAATTCTGCGAATTTGACATCTGGCTCATGGTGCAAAAAGCACGCAGCTCAAGCAAACCTTTTTACTGAAAAACATTTCTTGGAGGCTCATCAGTAGTGGTGATTCTGGAAGCTATATGTCCAAAACGCTGGAAGATGGTGTTCCAAAACATCCCGAGCAAACTGTCAATGAACAGATCAAAAGGTTAGCCGCCGTCGCTTCCAAAGGTTAGCATCCAAAGGTTGTCAACATTGAGACAGTTGCCCTGAACGACAACCAAGCGACACCTTGGTCCTCCCGATCTGGTAATTATAATCCACCTGCAGATGCAACCGTCAAGGCCTTCAACTTTCTGCACTAAAGTTCAGAAAACTATATTCCACCACATGAATAAGTATGTTATCACCTCATCGCCGCGACAGATCAAATTAGCTTCTTCTCATCATCGTTAGCTAAAACTCCTGCTACATACCCAGCATTTGTCTACATCTGTTAAGTGCACCCTCGCTTCCGTTGTCAGCAGTGAGACAGTTGCAATGGATGGCCAACCAAGCATAAAACTTGCATTTAGGCACCACCTTGGCCCTGAATGTCGTGATAAAGGCTTCCATTGTGATCAACTTTCTTCATAGAATTCTGTGAATTTGACATCTGGCTCATAGTGCAAAAAACACGCAGCTCAAGCAAACCTTTTTCTAAAAACATTTCTTGGAGGCTCAGCAGCAGTGGTGATTCTGGTAGCTATATGTACAAAACGCTGGAAGATGGTGTTCCAAAACATCCTGAGCAAACTGTCAATCACCAGATCCACAGGTTAATCACCCTCGCTTCCAAAGGTTAGTATCCAAAGGTGTTAACAGTGAGACAGTTGCCCTGAACGAAAACCAAGCGACACCTTGGTCCTCCCAATATGGTAATTATAATCCACTTGCAGATGCAACCGTCAAGGCCATCAACTTTCTGCACTAATGTTCAGAAAACTCTGTTCCACCACATGAATAAGCATGTTATCACGTCATCGCCGTGACAGATCGAATTAGCTTCTTCTCATCATCGTTAGTTAAAACTCTTACTACATACCAAGCGTTTCTCTACATCTGTAAAGTGCACCCTCGCTTCCATTGTCAGCAGTGAGACAGTTGCAATGGATGGCCAACCAAGTATAAAACTTGCATTTAGGCGCCACCTTGCCCTGAATGCCGTGATCAAGGCTTCCATTGTGATCAATTTTCTTCACAGAATTCTGCGAATTTGACAACTGGCTCATAGTGCAAAAAGCACGCAGCTCAAGAAAACCTTTTACTGAAAAACATTTCTTGGAGGCTCATCAGCAGTGGTGATTCTCGCAGCTATATGTCCAAAATGCTGGGAGATGCTGTTCCAAAACATCCAGAGCAAACTGTCAATGAACAGATCCAAAGGTTGGCCACCCTCGCTTCCAAAGGTTAGCATCCAAAGGTTATCAACAGTGAGACAGTTGCCCTGAACGGCAACCAAGAGACACCTTGGTCCTCTCGATCTCGTAATTATAATCCACCTGAAGATGCAACTGTCAAGGCCATCAACTTTCTGCACTAATGTTCAGAAAACTCCGTTCCACCACACGAATAAGCATGTTATCACCTCATCGCAGCGACAGATCGAATAAGCTTCTTCTCATCATCGTTAGTCAAAACTCCTGCTACATACCAAGCATTTGTCTACATCTGTTAATTGCACCCTCGCTTCCATTGTCAGCAGTGAGCCAGTTGCAATGGATGGCCAACCAAGCATAAAACTTGCATTTAGGCGCCACCTTGGCCCTGAATGCCGTGATCAGGGCTTCCATTGTGACCAACTTTCTTCATAGAATTATGCTAATTTTACATCTGGCTCATAGTGCAAAAAGCGCGCAGCTCAAGCAAACCTTTTACTGAAAAACATTTCTTGGAGGCTCATCGGCAGTGGTGATTCTGGCAGTTATATGTCCAAAATGCTGGAAAATGGTATTACAAAACATCCCGAGCAAACTGTCAATGACCAGACCCAAGGTTGGCCACTCTCGCTTCCAAAGGTTAGCATCCAAGTTTCTTCACAGAATTCTGCGAATTTGACATCTGGCTCATGGTGCAAAAAGCGCGCAGCTCAAGCAAACCTTTTACTTCAAAACATTTCTTGGAGGCTCATCAGCAGTGGTGATTCTGGCAGCTATATGTCCAAAACGCTGGAAGATGGTGTTCCAAAACATCCCGAGCAAACTGTCAATGAACAGATCCAAAGGTTAGCCGCCCTCGCTTCCAGAGGTTAGCATCCAAAGGTTGTCAACAGTGGGACAGTTGCCCTGAACGGCAACCAAACGACACCTTGGTCCTCCTGATCTGGTAATTATAATCCGCCTGCAGATGCAACCATCAAGGCCATCAACTTTCTGCACTAACGTTTAGAAAACTCTGTTCCACCACACGAATAAGCATGTTATCACCTCATCGCCGCGACAGATCGAATTAGCTTCTTCTCATCATCGTTAGTTAAAACTCCTGCTACATACAAGGCGTTTGTCTACATCTGGTAAGTGCACCCTCGCTTCCGTTGTCAGTAGTGAGACAGTTGCAATGGATGGCCAACCAAGCATAAAACTTGCATTTAGGCGCCACCTTGGCCCTGAATGTCGTGATCAAGGCTTCCATTGTGATCAACTTTCTTCACGGAATTCTGTGAATTTGACATCTGGCTCATAGTGCAAAAAGCACGCAGCTCAAGCAAACCTTTTACTGAAAAACATTTCTTGGAGGCTCATCAGCAGTGGTGATTCTGGCAGCTATATGTCCAAAATGCTGGAAGATGGTGTTCCAAAACATCCAGAGCAAACTGTCAATGACAAGATCGAAAGGTGGGCCACCCTCGCTTCCAAAGGTTAGCATCCAAAGTTTGTCAATAGTGAGACAGTTACCCTGAACGGCAACCAAGCGACACCTTGGTCCTCCCGATCTGGTAATTATAATCCACCTATAGACGCAACCGTCAAGGCCACCAACTTTCTGCACTAATGTTCAGAAAACTCTGTTCCACCACACGAATAAGCATGTTATCACCTAATCGCCGCGACAGATCGAATGAGCTTTTTCTCATCATTGTTTGTTAAAACTCCTGCTACATACCAAGCATTTGTGTACATCTGTTAAGTGCACCCTTGCTTCCGTTATCTGCAGTGAGACAGTTGCAATGGATGGCCAACCAACCGTAAAACTTGCATTTAGGCGCCACCTTGCCCTGAATGCCGTTATCAAGGCTTCCATTGTGATGAACTTTCTTCACAGAATTCTGCGAATTTTACATCTGGCTCATAGTGCAAAAAGCACGCAGCTCAAGCAAACCTTTTACTGAAAAAAATTTCTTGGAGGCTCATCAGTAGTGGTGATTCTGGCAGCTATATGTCCAAAACGCTGGAAGATGGTGTTCCAAGACATCCCAAGCAAACTGTCAATGAACAGATCCAAAGGTTAGCCGCCCTCGCTTCCAAAGGTTAGCATCCAAAGGCTGTCAACAGTGAGACAGGTGCCCTGAACGGCAACCAAGAGACACCTTGGTCCTCCCGATCTCGTAATTATAATCCACCTGAAGATGCAACTGTCAAGGCCATCAACTCTCTTCACTAATGTTAAGAAAACTCTGTTCCACCACACGAATAAGCATGTTATCACCTCATCACAGCGACAGATCGAATGACCTTCTTCTCATCATCGTTAGTTAAAACTCCTGCTACATACCAAGCATTTGTCTACATCTGTTAAGTGCACCCTCGCTTCCGTTGTCAGCAGTGAGAAAGTTGCAATGGATGGCCAACCAAGCATAAAACTTGCATTTAGCCGCCACCTTGCCCTGAATGCCGTGATCAAGGCTTACATTGTGATCAACTTTCTTCACGGAAATCTGTGAATTCGACATCTGGCTCATAGTGCAAAAAGCACGCAGCTCAAGCAAACCTTTTACTGAAAAACATTTCTTGGAGGCTCATCAACAGTGGTGATTCTGGCAGCTATATGTCCAAAACGCTAGAAGTTGGTGTTCCAAAACATCCTGAGCAAACTGTCAATGACCAGATCGAAAGGTTGGCCGCCCTCGCTTCCAAAGGTTAGCATCCAAAGGTTGTCAATAGTGAGACAGTTGCCCTGAACGTTAACCAAGCGACACCTTGGTCCTCCCGATCTGGTAATTATAATCCACCTGCAGATGCAACCGTCGAGGCCATCAACTTTCTGCACTAATGTTCAGAAAACTCTGTTACACCACACGAATAAGCATGTTATCACCTCAGCGCCGCGGCAGATCGAATGAGCTTCTTCTCATCATTGTTAGTTAAAACTCCTGCTACATACCAAGCATTTGTCTACATCTGTTAAGTGCATCCTCGCTTCCGCTGTCTGCAGTGAGACAGTTGCAATGGATGGACAACCAAGCGTAAAACATGCATTTAGGCGCCACCTTGCCCTGAATGCCGTGGTCAAGCCTTCCATTGTGATCAACATTCTTCACAGAATTCTGCGAATTTGACATCTGGCTCATAGTGCAAAAAGCACGTAGCTGAAGCAAACCTTTTACTGAAAAACATTTCTTGGAGGCACATCAGCAGTGGTGATTCTGGCAGTTATATGTCCAAAACGCTGGAAGATGGTGTTCCAAAACATCCCGAGCAAACTGTCAATGAACAGATCCAAAGGTTAGCCGCCCTCGCTTCCAAAGGTTAGCATCCAAAGGCTGTCAACAATGAGACAGTTGCCCTGAACGGCAACCAAGCGACACCTTGGTCCTCACGATCTCGTAATTATAATCCACCTGAAGATGCAACCGTCAAGGCCATCAACTTCCTGCACTAATGTTCAGAAAACTCTGTTCCACCACACGAATAAGCATGTTATCACCTCATCGCCGCGACAGCTCGAATTAGCTTCTTCTCATCATCGTTAGTCAAAACTCCTGCTACATACCAAACATTTGTCTACATCTGTTAAGTGCACCCTCGCTTCCACTGTCAGCATTTAGTCAGTTGCAATGGATGGCCAATCAAGCATAAACCTTGCATTTAGGCGCCAGCTTGGCCCTGAATGCCGTGATCAGGGCTTCCATTGTGACCAACTTTCTTCATAGAATTTTGCGAATTTGACATCTGGCTCATAGTGCAAAAAGCACGCAGCTCAAGCAAACCTTTTACTGAAAAACATTTCTTGCAGGCTCATCCGCAGTGGTGATTCTGGCAGCTATATGTCCAAAACGCTGGAAGATGGTGTTCCAAAACATCCCGAGCAAACTGTCAATGACCAAACCCAAGGTTGGCCACTCTCGCTTCCAAAGGTTAGCATCCAACTTTCTTCACAGAATTTTGTGAATTTGACATCTGGCTCATGGTGCAAAAAGGACGCAGCTCAAGCATACCTTTTACTGAAAAACATTTCTTTGAGGCTCGTCAACAGTGGTGATTCTGGCAGCTATATGTCCAAAATGCTGGAAGATAGTGTTCCAATACATCCCGAGGAAACTGTCAATGAACAGATCCAAAGGTTAGCCGCCCTCGCTTCCAAAGGTTAGCATCCAAAGGTTGTCAACAGTGAGACAGTTGCCCTGAACGGCAACCAAGCGACACCTCCTCCCGATCTGGTAATTATAATCCACCTGCAGATGCAACCGTCAGGGCCTTCAACTTTCTGCACTAATGTTCAGAAAACTCTGTTCCACCACATGAATATGATTGTTATCACCTCATCGCCGCGACAGATGAAATTAACTTCTTCTCATCATCGTTAGTTAAAACTCCTGCTACATACCAAGCATTTGTCTACATCTGTTAAGTGCACCCTCGCTTCCATTGTCAGTAGTGAGACAGTTGCAATGGATGGCCAACCAAGCATAAAACTTGCATTTAGGCGCCATTGTGATCAAGGCTTCCATTGTGATCAAGGCTTCCATTGTGACCAACTTTCTTCATAGAATTTTGCGAATTTGACATCTGGCTCATAGTGCAAAAAGCACGCAGCTCAAGCAAACCTTTTAGTGAAAAACATTTCTTGGAGGCTCATCGGCAGTGGTGATTCTAGCAGCCATATGTCCAAAACGCTGGAAGATGGTGTTCCAAAACATCCCGAGCAAACTGTCAATGACCAGACCCAAGGTTGGCCACTCTCGCTTCCAAAAGGTTAGCATCCAACTTTCTTCACAGAATTCTGTGAATTTGACATCTGGCTCATGGTGCAATAAGCATGCAGCTCAAGCAAACCTTTTACTTCAAAACATTTCTTGGAGGCTCATCAGCGGTGGTGATTCTGGCAGCTAAATGTCCAAAACGCTGGAAGATGGTGTTCCAAAACATCCCAAGCAAACTGTCAATGAACAGGTCCAAAGGTTAGCCGCCCTCGCTTCCAGAGGTTAGCATCCAAAGGTTGTCAACAGTGAGACAGTTGTCCTGAACGGCAACCAAGCGACACCTTGGTCCTCCCAGTCCGATAATTATAATGCGCCTGCAGATGCAACCGTCAAGGCAGTCAACTTTCTGCACTAATGTTCAGAAAACTCTGTTCCACCACACGAATAAGCATGTTATCACCTCATCGCTGCGACAGATCGAATTAGCTTCTTCTCATCATCGTTAGTTAAAACTCCGGCTACATACCAAGCATTTGTCTACATCTGTTAAGTGCACGCTCGCTTCCGTTGTCAGCAGTGAGACAATTGCAATGGATGGCCAACCAAGCATAAAACTTGCATTAAGGCGCCACCTTGGCCCTGAATGCCGTGATCAAGGCTTCCATTGTGATCAACTTTCTTCACGGAATTCTGTGAATTTGACATCTGGCTGATAGTGCAAAAAGCACACAGCTCAAGCAAACCTTTTACTGAAAAACATTTCTTGGAGGCTCATCAGCAATGGTGATTCTGGCAGCTATATGTCCAAAACGGTGGAAGATGGTGTTCCAAAACATCCTGAGCAAACTGTCAATGACCAGATCGAAAGGTCGGCCACCCTCGCTTCCAAAGGTTAGCATCCAAAGGTTGTCAATAGTGAGACAGTTGCCCTGAACGACAACCAAGCGACAGCTTGGTCCTCCCGATCTGGTAATTATAATCCACCTGCAGATGCAACCGTCAAGACCATCAACTTTCTGCACTAATGTTCAGAAAAATCTGTTCCACCACACGAATAAGCATGTTATCACCTCATCGCCGCGACAGATCGAATGAGCTTCTTCTCATCATCGTTAGTTAAAACTCCTGCTACATACCAAGCATTTGTCTACATCTGTTAAGTGCGCCCTAGCTTCTGTTGTCAGTAGTGAAACAGTTACAATGGATGGCCAACCAAGCATAAAACTTGCATTTAGGCGCCACCTTGCCCTGAATGCCGTGATCAAGGCTTCCATTGTGATCAACTTTCTTCACAGAATTCTACGAATTTGACATCTGGCTCATAGTGCAAAAAGCACGCAGCTCAAGCAAACCTTTTACTAAAAAACATTTCTTGGAGGCTCATCGGCAGTTGTGATTCTGGCAGCTATATGTCCAAAACGCGGGAAGTTGGTGTTCCAAAACATCCCGAGCAAACTGTCAATGACCAGATCCAAAGGTTGGCCACCGTCGCTTCCAAAGGTTGTCAACAGTGAGACAGTTGCCTTGAACGGCAACCAGGCGACACCTTGGTCCTCCTGATCTGGTAATTATAATCCACTTACAGATGCAACCGTCAAGGCCATCAACTTTCTGCACTAATGATCAGAAAACTATGTTCCACCACATGAATAAGCATGTTATCACCTCATCGCCGCGACAGATCGAATTAGCTTCTTCTCATCATCGTTAGTTAAAACTCCTGCTACATACCAAGCATTTGTCTATATCTATTAAGTGCACCCTCGCTTGCGTTGTCAGCACTGAGACAGTTGCAATGGGTGGCCAACCAAGCATAAACCTTGCATTTAGGCGCCACCTTGGCCCTGAATGCCATGATCAAGGCTTCCATTGTTATCAACTTTCTTCACAGAATTCTGCGAGTTTCACATCTGGGTCATAGTGCAAAAAGCATGCAGCTCAAGCAAACCTTTTACTGAAAAACATTTCTTGGAGGCTCATCAGCAGTGGAGATTCTGGCAGCTATATGTCCAAAACGCTAGATGATGGTGTTCCAAAACATCCCGAGCAAACTGTCAATGAGCAGATCCAAAGGATGGCCACCCTCGCTTCCAAAGGTTAGCATCCAAAGGTTGTCAACAGTGAGACAGTTTCCCTGAACGGCAACCAAGCGACACTTTGGTCCTCCCGATCTGGTAATTATAATCCACTTGCAGATGCAACCGTCAAGGCCATTAACTTTCTGCACTAATGTTCAGAAAACTCTGTTCCACTACACGAATAAGCATGTCATCACCATCGCTGCGACAGATCGAATTAGCTTCTTTTCATCATCGTTAGTTAAAACTCCTGCTACAAACCAAGCATTTGGCTACATCTGTTAAGTGCACCCTCGTTTCCATTGTCAGGAGTGAGACAGTTGCAATGGATGGCCAACCAAGCATAAAACTTGCATTTAGGCGCCACCTTGTTCTGAATGTTAGTATCAAGGCTTCCATTGTGATCAACTTTCTTCACAGAATTCTGCGAATTTTACATCTGGCTCATAGTTCAAAAAGCACACAGCTCAAGCAAACCTTTTACTGAAAAACATTTCTTGGAAGCTCATCGGCAGTGGTGATTCTGGCCGCTATATGTCCAAAACGCTGGAAGATGGTGTTCCAAAACATCCCGAGCAAACTGTCAATGACCAGATCCAAAGGTTGGCCACCCTCGCTTCCAAAGGTTAGCATCCAAAGGTTGTCAATAGTGAGACAGTTGCCCTGAACGGCAACCAAGCGACACCTTGGTCCTCCCGATATGGTAATTATAATCCACCTCCAGATGCAACCGTTAGGGCCATCAACTTTCTGCACTAATGTTCAGAAAACTCCGTTCCACCACACGAATAAGCATGTTATCACATCATCGTCGCGACAGATCAAATTAGCTTCTTCTTATCATCGTTACTTAAAACTCCTGCTACATACCAAACATTTGTCTACATCTGTTAAGTGCACCCTCGCTTCTGTTGTCAGCAGTGAGACAGTTGCAATTGATGGCCAACCAAGCATATAACTTGCATTTAGGTGCCACCTTGGCCCTGAATGCCATGATCAAGGCTTCCATTGTGATCAACTTTCTTCAGAGAATTCTGCGCATTTGACATTTTGCTCATAGTGCAAAAAGCATGCAGCTCAAGCAATCCTTTTACTAAAAAACATTTCTTGGAGGCTCATCAGAAGTGGAGATTCTGGCAGCTCTATGTCCACAATGCTAGAAGTTGATGTTCCAAAACATCCCGAGCAAACTGTCAATGACCAGATCCAAAGGTTGGCCACCCTCGCTTCCAAAGGTTAGCATCCAAAGGTTGTCAACAGTGAGACAGTTGCCCTGAATGGCAACCAAGTGACACCTTGGTCCTCCCGATCTCGTAATTATAATCCACCTGATGATGCAACTGTCAAGGCCATCAACTTTCTGCACTAATGTACAAAAAACTCTATTCCACCACACGAATAAGCCTGTTATCACCTCATCGCCGCGACAGATTGAATGAGCTTCTTCTCATCATCGTTAGTTAAAACTCCTGCAACGTACCAAGCATTTGTCTACATCTGTTAAGTGCACCCTCGCTTCCGTTGTCAGCAGTGAGACAGTTGCAATGGTAGGCCAACCAAGCATAAACCTTGCATTTAGGCGCCACCTTGGCCCTGAACACTACTAGGGAAAAGCCTATACACAGAATCTTAGCAGCAGCGTGGCTCAAAAAAGGAGCGCTGCTGCTAATTAGTAGGAGCACGTGTGCGGGAAACCCGCTGCTGATAAATTTTTAGTAGTAGCGCGCTCTGTGTAAACCGCGCTGCTAAAAATATCAACCGGCGGTGTTCACCTAACTCCATTTAGCAGTAGCGCGGTGGCGCCAACCGCGCTACTGCTACGCATGTAGTAGTAGCGCGCTTTTACTGAGATCGCTGCTGCTATATTTCAAATTGGCATACTTTTTTGTCCCTGTTAGCAGTAGCGCCTTCGCCCAAAGCGCGCTGCTGCTAATTCCTTATCAGTAGCGCATTTTTCCTCCCGCGACACTGCTAACCCGCACCAACCAACCACCTTTTCCCCACCGTCCCTCCCCTCCCCCTCCTCTCTTCCATTCCCCTACCTCCCCCACATGCTCCCACTCTCACTCTTCTTCTTCCTCAATACTTCTCCCCCATTACTCTCTCTCTTCTATCCACCTTTCTCTCTCTTCATTACTCCTACCTAACTACACCACCTCCATTAATGCATCTCCTTTCTCTTTTTCCTTTCCCCTCCACTAGTTGAAGTTGTCTCCTCCCAAATTAGGTAGCTAGGTAGATGTAGCATTTAGTTAAGTGACCTATTTGCCCCCTAACTAGAACTATCTTTGTCAAGAAGAGCTTTGTGCACTTTTGATCTCCCTACAACATCATCTCCACCGTGTGCTCGATCTCGATCGAGATAGAGGTGATGAAAATTTCATGCTTTTGCAAAATGGAAATATGTTTATGTGTGTGTGATATGTTTGTGGAAATTGTGTGTGTGGCATGGCATGAGTTGACGCCAAATTGTGCTTTTGAGTTGCCTATGTTTTGCCGAAATGTCGATTTATTTCCGTTTCAGCGAATTCCGGGCAAACTCTAGATCCATATATGTCCTATTTTTAGGGAAGGTCATGCCAAATTTTTGTATGACTTTGATGCATGCATGCATTTTTATAATCAATTTGTTTATTATTACCGTGCAGAGTTGACGATGGTCAGTGGAACGACGGTGGACAGGTGGTTGCGGTCGGCGGTGCAGGACATGAAAGAAAATAACCGGACAGAGGTTTTATGTCCGTGTCGAAAATGCAAAGGAATAGTTTGGCTCGACCGCCATGACGATGGTCGTGTCGAAGCGCACCTGCTCATGACTGGTTTCATGGATGGCTATACTCGGTGGATAATTTAAGATGAGGATGACGATGTTGAGGATGCCGACGGGGCAGGCAATGATGACACGGGGCAAGACGAAGAGATGATCGATAATGGCGGCGGGGAAGAGGCCGGACATGGCGGCGGAGAAGGGGCCAGACATGGCGGAGGAGAAGGTGCCGGACATGGCGGCGGAGAGAACGACATGGACTCCACGCAGCAGAGTTTGTCGGTACTAAGTTCAATCGTGCGGGACCCTCATGTTCAAGCATTGCTTCGCAAGGAGACGAGTACTGAGAGAGCTGCTTCTAGAGAGGAGGCTAAGCTGGAGCAACTGGTGGTAGACTCGAACACTCCATTGTATGATGGTTGCAATCCTGAGGTGACCCGCTTGAGTTTCACGCTCCAACTCCTGAAGACGAAGGCTAAAAACAAATGGACCGACACTAGCCTCGATGAGCATCTCAAGTACCTAAAGGATGTTCTTCCCGCGGGTAATCTATGTCCTACTAGTGTTGATGAGGCCAAGAAGATCGTGTGCCCTCTTGATCTTCCACACGTTAGATACCATGCATGCATCAACGATTGCATAATTTGTCGGAAGGAGCACGCGGAAAAAACAAGTTGTCCGGTGTGCAATGCTTCTCGATACAAGAAGGCCGGGAAGAAATGTCCCCAGAAAGTTGTATGGTACTTACCGATCACTCCCCGTCTCCAGAGGTATTTTGTAGATCCCAAGGAAGCAAAGCTAATGCGCTGGCACGCGGAGAGGAAGAAGCCCGACGATGGAGATGATCCGAAGCTGAGACACGTGAAGGATGGAAGCTAGTGGAGAGCATTGAACAACTTCTATCGGTAGTTTGAATGTGATGCAAGGAACATCATGCTCGGCGCGTGTACCGATGGCATGAATCCGTTTGGCAACCAGAACACCAACCATAGCACTTGGCCCGTGTTTGTATGGATGTACAACCTCCCCCTGGTTGTGCATGAAATCGAAGTACATTAACATGAGCATGCTTATTCAAGGGCCGAAACAACCAGGAAATAATATTAATTTGTATCTGGGGCTACTTCAAGAGGAGTTAGACACGTTATGGAAAACACCAGCCAAGACATGGGACGCCAGCAAAGGTGAGTATTTCAACATGAGAGCTGCGCTGATCACGATAGTGCAGGACTATCTCGGTTACGGATATGTGGCAGGCCAGGTGTGCCATGGATATTGCGGATGCACGCGGTGCATGGATGATACGATGTCTCAGCAGCTAACGTCAAGGAAAGATGGCGGGTCTGGGAAAATCATGTACATGGGGCATCGAAGATGGCTTGAACAGGACGACCCGTGGAGAAACCGTGGAGATCTATTCAATGGTCATGCTGAGCATCGAGGACGTCCACGTAAGCGGAGTGGTGCCGAAATCGATGAGCTATTGAAAAACTGGAAGGAGTGTCCCGCGCCGGGAAAGACGATGAGAAAGGCGCCGGAGCCGCTGCTGAAGGTATGGAAGACGAGGTCTGTGTTCTGGGACTTGGAGTTCTGGCACAAACTTGATACACGTCATTGCCTTGATCAAATGCATATCTGTAAGAATGTCCTTGAGAGCTTGCTCGCAACACTGATGAGCATGCCGGATAAGACCAAGGATGGGCCGAAGGCAAGAAAAGACTTGCAAGATTTGAAAATCAGGGAAGATCTGCACATGCCGCCCCGTAAAATGTCAGACGAGACAGAGACGGAGACAGAGGCACGGGAGAAGAAGGGCAAGAAAATAAAGAAAGAGGATAATTGCCCCCCTTCTTGCTTCACTTAAGTCAGGCTGAGATCAATGCCTTCTTTAAGTGCCTTACCGGAGTCAAAGTTAGTTCCGGTTACTGTGGCAAGATAAGCAGATATCTAGACACGGACAAGAAAAGGTTCAGCGGGATGAAGTCTCATGACTGTCATGTGATGATGACGCAGATACTACCTGTTGCCCTTAGAGGGATAATGGACAGGCACGTCCGTGACACGCTTATTGGTCTCTGCAACTTTTTCGACGTCATCTCTCAAAAGTCGATCAGTGTGAAGCAGCTCCAAAGGCTACAGGAAGAGATCGTTGTGATACTGAATGAGCTTGAGATGTACTTCCCGCCCGCGTTCTTTGACGTGATGGTGCATCTGTGTGTCCATATTGTGGATGACATAATAGACCTGGGGCCGTCATTCCAGCACAACATGATGCCGTTTGAGAGGATGAATGGGATTATCAAAGGATTCATTCGTAACATGTCCCGTCCGTATGGAAGCATCGTCCAGGGCTATTTGGAACAAGAGTGCATCTCTTTCTGTGAGAATTTTCTATATGGCGCAGACCAGCCGCCTGGTGTTAGTGTTGGTTTGCCCGTTAACAAGCACGATGGGAGGCTCGAAGGAGATGGTCACTGCAACGGTCGGAGGGAACTGCACATGTCATACTCAGATCGACACAGCGACTTTGACATAGCAAACTTGGTAGTGCTATAACACCTAGACGAGGTAGATCATTTCGTGGCACTGCACAAAGAAATTATCGCAAAGAAGTATTGTGACCGGGGGGTATGCAGGACGGACGCCGAAGTTACTAGAGAGCACAACTCCACTTTCCTGCATTGGTTCAAAGAGCATATTATTGCTAATCCCCCGGAGGAGGGCTCTAAGGACGGATTGCTCATATACGCCTTAGCACATGGCCCCTCGCCCAACCTCGTAACCTATCAGGCATATGATATCAACGGATACACGTTCTACACAGAGGCCAAAGATATAGTCAGTGATGATCAGAACTCAGGGGTGACGATTGAATGCATGACCGGCAGCGACAACGGCGCAACTGAACGATTTTATGGAAGGGTCGAGGAGATCTGGGAGCTTGACTACTCTGGACTGCACAACACGACGATGTTCCGTGTCAGATGGGCTAAGAATGTCGAAAGAGAAAGCCGGATTTTCACTACCATGACTATACCCGACGCCAAGAGCGCTACCGTGAACGCTATCGCAAAAAACGGGCCATGGGTACACGCTAAGCACGTGACACAATGCTTCTTCATAACTGACCCGCGCAATCCCAGCCGTGTTGTCGTGAGGAGAGGCAAAAGGAACATCATTGGAATGGATGGAGTCGCCAACGAGGAAGACTATGATCAGTACGGGAACCCAATGAGGGAAGATGACGATGATGATGAAGTATACGTCAAAAGAAGAATCAATACTACATTACCTAAGAAAAATCATACTCCATGGAAAAGGCAAAGTCACAATGAGGGGCTCAATTATTCTTCGACGAACAAGAAGGGAAAGAAGCTGACTCAAAAACGAAAACGTCAGCACTGAGGAAAGTTATGTTATCGGTCAAATGATGTAACCTATTTTGTATACACACTTAGCCATTATTATGCATGGGTCCAATGATGTGTAATATGTATGTTCCTATTTTGCATACATATTTAACCGTCAAATGATGCAATATATATCGCCCTCCCTTCGTTCACTGCCCTCGGGAAATAAAAGTGGGATAAAATAAAGGAAAAGAAAAAGGAAAACTGGCAGTAGCGAAGGTAGTAGCAGCGCGTTTTGCCTAAACCGCTACAGCTACTGAAGTTAGTAGTAGCGAATTTTGTATAAAGCGCTACAGCTACTGAAGGTAGTAGCAGCGCGTTTTGCCCAAATGTGCTACTGCTACGTCCACTTAACCCAAAATTCTCACCCGCCCTGCTTCATCCCGCCTTTTCCCCCAAATCCCCACTCTCTCTTCCCCCATCGCACCGCCGCGCCCGACCCGGCCCCGGTGCTCGCCCCCGACTCCGGCGACGGCGCTCGCCCCCGAACCGGCCCTCGCCCCCGACCCCGGCGCGCTCGCCCCCGACCCGTCGGCCCTCGCCTCCCTCCTCTCCCCTCCCGGCCGTCGTCGGGTCTGCCTCCTCGCCCCTACACCCTCTATAAACCCCCCCTCTCTCTCTCTGCTAGGGTTCTTCGGTTAATTTACTTAGGTTTTAGTTAGGGCAGTATGTTAATTAGGTTATCTATTTAGTTATGAATTTAGCTACGTTTCAAAATTAGCTGAATTTATATGCAAATTTGAACTGGACATGTGATATGTGCATATGTCATGTTTTGGACATGTCATGTTTGGAAAATGATCCGAGTGGCCTATGTTATGCCGGAATGTTGATTCATTTCCATTCCGATGAATTTCAGGCGCTCGATATGTCCATTTTTTAGCAAAGGTCATGCCGAAATTTCCCGTGAATAAAGGCATGATTTTGTGCTACATAGTTGGCATATCGAGTGCTGGCACATAGATTTCTTTTTATGTCATTTCTCATTTATTCATACTTTTAGAAATAAATGAGGACACTTAATCATAGGAAACATGTCGAACAACGAAGAAACTGGGCCTTCTGACCAAGATGCAGACGAGATGGATTATGAGGGTGAACAAGAGTACCTCGACTATTTGACTGCTAAGCAAGGTTTGTAGGTCGGCCTCGAGGATGGTACTGACGCCGACATCGACACCGACAGCGCCGGCACCGATGGCGGCACCGAGACCGGTGGGGAAGGTACCGGTGGGGAAGGTACCGACAGGGAAGGTACCGGCCCCGATACCGCTACCGAAAAGAGGAAGCATACGAAGCAGAGGATACGAAAACCTAACAACTAGGGATTGGACGACTTGTGATCACAAAGATGGCACCTGGCATGTTTGAGCCGCTAGAGCTGGAAGAACCTCGCAAGTTCTATGGGAACCAAGTAGGATGCATCCTACGGGAATGCGCGAGCATCAACGACGATGACTTAAGGAGTAAAGAACATTTGACGCAGTTGCTCCTAACGAAGTTGCACAAGAGATTCAAGTTCCCCGACCGGGATGATAACATAGAACAACCATGGGATGATCTGAAGATGAAAAAGATTAACAATCACGCCATGGGAATGTTCATCAATGATTTGGCCTCCAGGAAAGGGAGGGTGAAACGAGCTATTGAGGCTGATGAACCCCTGTCCAAGATTCTGGAGGAAAATCTGACACTTACGGAAGAGGAGTTCGAAAAGTTCAAGGACACTTGCACTACCGAGGCAGCCAAGGCTAAGGCTGCGAAATTCAAGAGCCTTCAGCAAAGGAACACGGGGAAGCATCGCCTCGGAAGCCGTGGCTACCTCGGTAAAAGGCCCATATGGGATAAGGAGGACGCGGAACGTGAAGCCACGGGTCTCCCAGA
>LR880968.1:953544186-953554770 GCA_904067115.1 Aegilops sharonensis
TCTCGCAAATCTGTGTGGCGGATCCGTACTACATGCACGAGTCTTTCTTGAGTCTCAGCGACTTTGAGCGTGAAACTGCTAGGGAGTACCTCCAAAACTTCATGGTACAGAATAAGGACCGGGAAATTGTCCTCGTGCCTTATCATCCAAAGTAAGTCAGTTTCGGACAACCCTTTCGTACATTTCAATCATTCCTTCTCTCTCATATGGGGAATAATTTGAGGTGTCTTTTCCCTGCAGCAACGGGCGCGCTGTCCTTATCGTTCTTTACCCGCAAGTCTCCCACGCCGTGTATTTTGACCCTTCCAGAGACTATGAGAAAAAAGACTACACCCACATAATGAATATTCTAGATGATGCTCTCCAAGGTTTCAGCTTTAGAGGTGGCCACGTGCACATCAAGAAACAAAGGAACAAGAAGATGGGTTTTGCGCATAAAACTAACTTCTCCTGCATCCATGTCCCAAAACCAAGCAAGAAGGATGGATTCTACATCGTCCATCTCATGATTCAGTTCAACACGGATCACCAAAAGCTTCGCATTAACAGCAGAAATGATGATCATATCCACAAGTGGCTAGAATCTCATGGAGAAGCGGATTATAAACTTAGAGATGACTTCTTTCGCATCCAAAGCGACATTGCGACGATCATCATGAAAGAAGTCGTCGATGAGAAGGAGATGTTCCACCACGGCCCTATATCACGAGCTGACGTCCGAACTCGCATAGGCATGCAACGTCTAGACCTCACGCCATTCAAGAAGCTAGGGTTCGTCCTCAATGATATGGAAGGATGGAACTTCTAGTGATTTATGATGCCGATGATGATGATATGTGTCAGGTGAACTTGTACACTTTTTGTAGCGTTGAAACTTTGTGATGTCCACGGTCCATGCCGAACTTGCGTAACGCTACTTTGTTAGTTTGCGTACGATGACCTACATACCTCTAGTTAATTAATTTGTGTATTGTATGTTGCATCTAGTTGCTAACCCTTTGTTTTTCGGTGTTGCTCTAGTATATTTTGTTGCATATATATGATTGTACATCCTCTTCATGAACATGCATCTCTAACAGGTACCTAGTTTCTTGATGGTGAGATGGAATTGCTATGTCGTGTACAAAGGGAAGATTCCGGGGGTGTACAACGAGTGGCATGAGTCTCAGGCGCAAGTGAATGGGTTCACGGACGCCAGCCATAAAGGTTTCAAAAGCAGACAAGAAGGAGAAGCTAGTTACTTGAGGTTCACGCTAGCGCGAGAGAGGACTCGTAACCGCCACCTCATGTACTGCATAGTTCCGCTCTCACTCATAGTGATAGCACTTCTTGCGTATACCTTTGTTTAGATGGATGACGTTGTTGTAGTTGTAAGTATTCGAGACTTGCATGTATCGCTATTTTCGAGATGATGACAAGATATCACTTTGTGTTGGATGATGATTATGATGAGACTATTTGTATGTACATGCTATGATTACATTTGTGGTCTCGCAGGCATTTGTATGTGTATCATGATGACATTTCTATGTGCTAAAGATTGTTCTATATATAAAGCCTGTTCAAATACAAAACAATTATGCCAAAAAAAACGAAAAAACCTACTTAAATTAGCAGTAGCGAGTGTATAAAAGTTAGCAACAGCGCCGCGATAGCAGTAGCGCGTCCAGGCAAAGCGCGCTAGAGCTACTAGCAATAGCGAGCTTCCGCTAATAGCGCTACTATGTAGCAGTAGCGCCTGTGAGCACGCGCTACTGCTATCTGTTAGCTGTAGCGCCTTTTTAGTAGCGGCTATCCCTGCGCTACTGATACATCTAAAACCCGCGCTGCTGCTAGCCTTTTCCCTAGTAGTGGAATGCCATGATCAAGGCTTCCATTGTGATCAACTTTCTTCATAGAATTATGCGAATTTGACATCTGGCTCATAGTGCAAAAAGCATGCAGCTCAAGCAAACCTTTTACTGAAAAACATTTCTTGGAGGCTCATCAGCAGTGGTGATTCTCGCAGATATATGTCCAAAATGCTGGAAGATGGTGTTCCAAAACATCCCGAGCTTACTGTCAATGACCAGACCCAAGGTTGGCCACTCTCGCTTCCAAAGGTTAGATTCCAACTTTCTTCACATAATTCTGCGAATTTGACATCTGGCTCATGGTGCAAAAAGCGTGCAGCTCAAGCAAACCTTTTACTGAAAAACATTTCTTGGAGGCTCATCAGCAGTGGTGATTCTGGCAGATATATGTCCAAAACACTGGAAGATGGTGTTCCAAAACATCCTGAGCAAATTGTCAACGAGCAGATCCAAGGTTAGCCGCCCTCGCTTCCAAAGGTTAGCATCCAAAGGTTGTCAACAGTGAGACAGTTGCCCTGAACGGCAAACAAGCGACACCTTGGTCCTCCCGATCTCGTAATTATAATCCACCTGCAGATGCATACGTCAAGGCCATCAACTTTCTGCACTAATGTTCAGAGAACACTGTTCCACCACACGAATAAGCATGTTATCACCTCATCACCGCGACGGATCGAATTAGCTTCTTCTCATCATCGTTAGTTAAAACTCCTGCTACATACCAAGCATTTGTCTACATCTGTTAAGTGCACGCTCGCTTCTGTTGTCAGCAGTGAGACAGTTGCAATGGATGGCCAACCAAGCATAAAACTTGCATTTAAGCGCCACCTTGGCCCTGAATGCCCCGATCAAGGCTTCCATTGTGATCAACTTTCTTCACAGAATTCTGTGATTTTGACATCTGGCTCATAGTGCAAAAAGCACGCAGCTCAAGCAAACCTTTTACTGAAAAACATTTCTTGGAGGCTCATCAGCAGTGGTGATTCTGGTAGCTATATATCCAAAACGCTGGAAGATGGTGTTCCAAAACATCCCGAGCAAACTTTCAATGACCAGATCCAAAGGTTGGCCACCCTCGCTTCCAAAGGTTAGCATCCAAAGGTTGTCAACAGTGAAACAGTTGCCCTGAACGGCAACCAAGCGACACCTTGGTCCTCCCGATCTGGTAAATATAATCCACCTGTAGATGCAACCGTCAAGGCCATCAACTTTTTGCACTAATATTCAGAAAACTCTGTTCCACTACACGAATAAGCATGTTATCACCTCATCGCTGCGACAGATCGAATTAGCTTCTTCTCATCATCGTTAGTTAAAACTCCTGCTACATACCAAGCATTTGGCTACATCTGTTAAGCGCACCCTCGCTTCCGTTGTCAGCAGTGAGACGGTTGCAATGGATGGCCAACCAAGCATAAAACTTGCATTTAGGCGCCACATTGCCTTGAATGTTGTGATCAAGGCTTCCATTCTGATCAACTTTCTTCATAGAATTCTGCGAATTTTACATCTGGTTCATAGTGCAAAAAGCACACAGCTCAAGCAAACCTTTTACTGAAAAACATTTCTTGGAGGCTCATCAGAAGTGGTGATTCTGGCAGCTATATGTCCAAAATGCTGGAAGATGGTATTCCAAAACATCCCGAGCAAACTGTCAATGACCAGATCCAAAGGTTGGCCACCCTCGCTTCCAAAGGTTAGCATCCAACTTTCTTCACAGAATTTTGCGAATTTGACATCTGGCTCATGGTGCAAAAAGCACACAGCTCAAGCAAACCTTTTACTGAAAAACATTTCTTGGAGACTCATCAGCAGTGGTGATTCTGGCAGCTATATGTCCAAAACGCTGGAAGATGGTGTTCCAAAACATCCCGAGCAAACTGTCAATGACCAGATCCAAAGGTTGGCCACCCTCGCTTCCAAAGGTTAGCATCCAAAGCACAGTGAGACAGTTGCCCTGAACGGCAACCAAGCGACACCTTGGTCCTCCCGATCTGGTAATTATAATCCACCTGCAGATGCAACCGTCAAGGCCATCAACTTTTTCTGCACTAATGTTCAGAAAACTTTGTTCCACCATACGAATAAGCATGTTATCACCTCATCGCCGCGATAGATCGAATTAGCTTCTTCTCATCATCGTTACTTAAAACTCCTGCTACATACCAAGCATTTGTCTACATCTGTTAAGTGCACCCTCGCTTCCGTTGTCAGCAGTGAGACAGTTGCAATTGATGGCCAACCAAGCATAAAACTTGCATTTAGGCGCCACCTTGGCCCTGAATGCCGTGATCAAGGCTTCCATTGTGATCAACTTTCTTCAGAGAATTCTGCGCATTTGACATCTGGCTCATAGTGCAAAAAGCACGCAGCTCAAGCAAACCTTCTACTGAAAAACATTTCTTGGAGGCTCATCAGAAGTGGTGATTCTGGCAGCTATATGTCCAAAATGCTGGAAGATGGTATTCCAAAACATCCCGAGCAAACTGTCAATGACCAGATCCAAAGGTTGGCCACCCTCGCTTCCAAAGGTTAGCATCCAACTTTCTTCACAGAATTTTGCGAATTTGACATCTGGCTCATGGTGCAAAAAGCACACAGCTCAAGCAAACCTTTTACTGAAAAACATTTCTTGGAGACTCATCAGCAGTGGTGATTCTGGCAGCTATATGTCCAAAACGCTGGAAGATGGTGTTCGAAAACATGCCGAGCAAACTGTCAATGACCAGATCCAAAGGTTGGCCACCCTCGCTTCCAAAGGTTAGCATCCAAAGGTTGTCAACAGTGAGACAGTTGCCCTGAACGGCAACCAAGCGACACCTTGGTCCTCTCGATCTTGTAGTTATAATCCACTTGCAGATGCAACCGTCAAGGCCATCAACTTTCTGCACTAATGTTAAGAAAACTCTATTCCACCACACGAATAAGCATGTTATCACCTCATCGCCGTGACAGATCTAATTAGCTTCTTCTCATCATCATTAGTTGAAACTCCTACTACATACCAAGCATTTGTCTACATCTGTTAAGTGCACCCTCGCTTCCGTTGTCAGCAGTGAGACAGTTGCAATGGATGGCCAACCAAGCATAAAACTTGCATTTAGGCGCCACCTTGTCCTGAATGCTGTGATCAGGGCCTCCATTGTGATAAACTTTCTTCATAGAATTATGCAAATTTGACATTTCGCTCATAGTGCAAAAAGCACGCAGCTTAAGCAAACATTTTATTGAAAAACATTTCTTGTAGGCTCATCAGCAGTGGTGATTCTGGCAGCTATATGTCCAAAACGCTGGAAGATGGTGTTCCAAAACATCCCGAGCAAACTGTCAATGACCAGTCCCAAGGTTGGCCACTCTCGCTTCCAACGGTTAGCATCCAACTTTCTTCACAGAATTCTGTGAATTTGACATCTGGCTCATGGTGCAAAAATCACGCAGCTCAAGCAAACCTTTTACTGAAACACATTTCTTGGAGGCTCATCAGCAGTTGTGATTCTGGCAGCTATACGTCCAAAACGCTGGAAGATTGTGTTCCAAAACAACCCAAGCAAACTGCCAATGACCAGATCCAAAGGTTGGCCACCCTCGCTTCCAAAGGTTAGCATCCAAAGGTTGTCAACAGTGAGACAGTTGCCCTGAACAGCAACCAAGCGACACCTTGGTCCCCCCGATCTGGTAATTATAATCCACATGCAGATGCAACCGTTAGGGCCATCAACTTTCTGCACTAATGTTGAGAAAATTCCGTTCCACCACACGAATAAGCATGTTATCACCTCATCGCCGTGACAGATCAAATTAGCTTCTTCTCATCATTGTTACTTAAAACTCCTGCTACATACCAAGCAATTGTCTACATCTGTTAAGTGCACCCTCACTTCCGTTGTCAGCAGTGAGACAGTTGCAATGGATGGCCAACCAGGCATAAAACTTGCATTAGGCGCCACCTTGGCCCTGAATGCCATGATCAAGGCTTCCATTGTGATCAACTTTCTTCACAGAATTCTGCGAATTTGACATTTGGATCATAGTGCAAAAAGCATGCAGCTCAACCAAAACATTTACTGAAAAACATTTCTTGGAGGCTCATTAGCAGTGGTGATTCTGACAACTATCTGTCCAAAACAATGGAAGATGGTGTTCCAAAACATCCCGAGCAAACTGTCAATGACCAGATCCAAAGGTTGCCACCCTCGCTTACAAATGTTAGCATCCAAAGGTTGTCAACAGTGAGACAGTTGCCCTGAACGGCAACCAAGCAACACCTTGGTCCTCCCGATCTGGTAATTATAATCCACCTACAGATGCAACCGTCAAGGCCATCAACTTTCTGCACTAATGTTCAGAAAACACTGTTCCACCACACGAATAAGCATGTTATGACCTCATCACTGCGACAGATTGAATTAGCTTCTTCTCATCATGGTTAGTTAAAACTCCTGCTACATACCAAGCATTTGGCTACATCTGTTAAGTGCACCCTCGCTTCCGTTCTCAGCAGTGAGACAGTTGCAATGGATAGCCAACCAAGCATAAAACTTGCATTTAGGCGCCACCTTGCCTTGAATGTTGTGATCAAGGCTTCCATTGTGATCAACTTTCTTCACAGAATTTTGTGAATTAGACATCTGGCTCACAGTGCAAAAAGCATGCAGCTCAAGCAAACCTTTTACTGAAAAACATTTCTTGGAGGCTCATCAGCTATGGTGATTCTGGCAGCTATATGTCCAAAACGCTGGAAGATGGTGTTCCAAAACATCCCGAGCAAACTGTCAATGTACAGATCCAAAGGTTGGCCACCCTCGCTTCCAAAGGTTAGCATCCAACTTTCTTCATAGAATTCTGCGAATTTGACATCTGGCTCATGGTGCAAAAAGCGTGCAGCTCAAGCATACCTTTTACTGAAAAACATTTCTTGGAGGCTCATCAGCAGTGGTGATTCTGGCAGCTATATGTCCAAAACACTGGAAGATGGTGTTCCAAAACATCCCGAGCAAACTGTCAACGAACAGATCCATGGTTGGCCACCCTCGCTTCCAAAGGTTAGCATCCAAAGGTTGTCAACAGTGAAACAGTTGCCCTGAACGACAACCAAGCGACACCTTGGTCCTCCCGATCTCCTAATTATAATCCACCTGCAGATGCATACGTCAAGGCCATCAACTTTCTGCACTAATGTTCAGAGAACACAGTTCCACCACACGAATAAGCATGTTATCACCTCATCGCCGCGACAGATCGAATTAGCTTCTTGTCATCATCGTTAGTTAAAACTCCTGCTACATACCAAGCATTTGGCTACATCTGTTAAGTGCACGCTCGCTTCCGTTGTCAGCAGTGAGACAGTTGCAATGGATGGCCAACCAAGCACAAAACTTGCATTTAGGCGCCACCTTGGCCCTGAATGCCCTGATCAAGGCTTCCATTGTGATCAACTTTCTTCATGGAATTCTGCGAATTTTACATCTGGCTCATAGTGCAAAAAGCATGCAGCTCAAGCAAACCTTTTACTGAAAAACATTTCTTGGAGGCTCATCAGCAGTGGTGATTCTGGTAGCTATATGTCCAAAACGCTGGAAGATGGTGTTCCAAAACATCCCGAGCAAACTGTCAATGACCAGATCCAAAGGTTGGCCACCCTCGCTTCCAAAGGTTAGCATCCAAAGGTTGTCAACAGTGAAACAGTTGCCCTAAACGGCAACCAAGCGACACCTTGGTCCTCTCGATCTGGTAAATATAATCCACCTGCAGATGCAACCGTCAAGGCCATCAACTTTTTGCACTAATGTTCAGAAAGCCGGATTTTCACTACCATGACTATACCCGACGCCAAGAGCGCTACCGTGAACGCTATCGCAAAAAACGGGCCATGGGTACACGCTAAGCACGTGACACAATGCTTCTTCATAACTGACCCGCGCAATCCCAGCCGTGTTGTCGTGAGGAGAGGCAAAAGGAACATCATTGGAATGGGTGGAGTCGCCAACGAGGAAGACTATGATCAGTACGGGAACCCAATGAGGGAAGATGACGATGATGATGAAGTATACGTCAAAAGAAGAATCAATACTACATTACCTAAGAAAAATCATACTCCATGGAAAAGGCAAAGTCACAATGAGGGGCTCAATTATTCTTCGACGAACAAGAAGGGAAAGAAGCTGACTCAAAAACGAAAACGTCAGCACTGAGGAAAGTTATGTTATCGGTCAAATGATGTAACCTATTTTGTATACACACTTAGCCATTATTATGCATGGGTCCAATGATGTGTAATATGTATGTTCCTATTTTGCATACATATTTAACCGTCAAATGATGCAATATATATCGCCCTCCCTTCGTTCACTGCCCTCGGGAAATAAAAGTGGGATAAAATAAAGGAAAAGAAAAAGGAAAACTGGCAGTAGCGAAGGTAGTAGCAGCGCGTTTTGCCTAAACCGCTACAGCTACTGAAGTTAGTAGTAGCGAATTTTGTATAAAGCGCTACAGCTACTGAAGGTAGTAGCAGCGCGTTTTGTCCAAATGTGCTACTGCTACGTCCACTTAACCCAAAATTCTCACCCGCCCTGCTTCATCCCGCCTTTTCCCCCAAATCCCCACTCTCTCTTCCCCCATCGCACCACCGCGCCCGACCCGGCCCCGGTGCTCGCCCCCGACTCCGGCCCCGGCGCTCGCCCCCGACCCGGCCCTCGCCCCCGACCCCGGTGCCGGCGCTCGCCCCCGACCCCGGCGCGCTCGCCCCCGACCCGTCGTCCCTCGCCTCCCTCCTCTCCCCTCCCGGCCGTCGTCGGGCCTGCCTCCTCGCCCCTACACCCTCTGTAAACCCCCCCCCCTCTCTCTCTCTCTCTGCTAGGGTTCTTCGGTTAATTTACTTAGGTTTTAGTTAGGGCAGTATGTTAATTAGGTTATCTATTTAGTTATGAATTTAGCTAGCTTTCAAAATTAGCTGAATTTATATGCAAATTTGAACTGGACATGTGATATGTGCATATGTCATGTTTTGGACATGTCATGTTTGGTAAATGATCCGAGTGGCCTATGTTATGCCGGAATGTTGATTCATTTCCGTTCCGATGAATTTCAGGCACTCGATATGTCCATTTTTTAGCAAAGGTCATGCCGAAATTTCCCGCGAATAAAGGCATGATTTTGTGCTACATAGTTGGCATATCGAGTGCTGGCACATAGATTTCTTTTTATGTCATTTCACATTTATTCATGCTTTTAGAAATAAATGAGGACACTTAATCATAGGAAACATGTCGAACAACGAAGAAACTGGGCCTTCTGACCAAGATGTAGACGAGATGGATTATGAGGGTGAACAAGAGTACCTCGACTATTTGACTGCTAAGCAAGGTTTGTAGGTCGGCCTCGAGGATGGTACTGACGCCGACATCGACACCGACAGCACCGGCACCGATGGCGGCACCGAGACCGGTGGGGAAGGTACCGGCGGGGAAGGTGCCGGCAGGGAAGGTACCGGCCCCGATACCGCTACCGAAAAGAGGAAGCATACGAAGCAGAGGATACGAAAACCTAACAACTAGGGATTGGACGACTTGTGATCACAAAGATGGCACCTGGCAAGTTTGAGCCGTTAGAGCTGGAAGAACCTCGCAAGTTCTATGGGAACCAAGTAGGATGCATCCTACGGGAATGCGCGAGCATCAACGACGATGACTTAAGGAGTAAAGAACATTTGACGCAGTTGCTCCTAACGAAGTTGCACAAGAGATTCAAGTTCCCCGACCGGGATGATAACATAGAACAACCATGGGATGATCCGAAGATGAAAAAGATTAACAATCACGCCATGGGAATGTTCATCAATGATTTGGCCTCCAGGAAAGGGAGGGTGAAACGAGCTATTGAGGCTGATGAACCCCTGTCCAAGATTCTGGAGGAAAATCTGACACTTACGGAAGAGGAGTTCGAAAAGTTCAAGGACACTTGCACTACCGAGGCAGCCAAGGCTAAGGCTGCGAAATTCAAGAGCCTTCAGCAAAGGAACACGGGGAAGCATCGCCTCGGAAGCCGTGGCTACCTCGGTAAAAGGCCCATATGGGATAAGGAGGACGCGGAACGTGAAGCCGCGGGTCTCCCAGACCCCTTCGCGAAGTTCACCAACCCCTTGGAGCATGACTTCATCACGGCCCGCTACAAGTGGGACAAGGAGAAAAAGGTTTTTTACACGAACAAGATCACGAGGAAATTGATTAGAATACTGGAGAAGCAACACCAGCTTGCAGCCGAAAGCCCTACTTCTCCGATGAGGCCCAAGTGGGACACCCCTCTCAACCGGGCCTTGAACGAACTTAAGGGACTCCCTTTGGATCAGCGGCCGCAATATGGTCGTGTGCACGGCGCCGGAGATGGCGCCACGTGGAAGGTGTTTTACAACGAGGGCCCGGAGGCCAAGAAGCTAAAAAAGAAGTTTAGTCAGGCGGACATCGACGCAAAGGTGAAGCTTGCGGTCGAGAAAAAAGCAGCTGAGGACGCGAAAAAAGCAGCCGAGGACAAATATGAGTTGCTACAGCAGGCAGTCAATGCAGCTGTAACTGCCTGCAGAAATGATTTTGCTACTAACTTGGTTCCAGTTATCATCAACTGGGGGAAGGAAAATCCAGACAAGACGGTACATGATTTCCCATTGCCCAGTTTCGTTGGGAGCAACTCCATGAACAACAACACCATCGCACCATCACTTGCTCACGCAACCGGGCCT